>CAFUXE010000919.1:457131-524031 GCA_903364295.1 Serranus cabrilla
CTCTGACTGGCTGCTTTGAAGTTCTGTCAGTCCCAGCTGAATGGAGATCCTCTGGTGTGTTGAGAACTCATGTCAGGAGAAATATCTGCTGGGGCTCTAACGAGGACCTCAGTATGTGCGCCCTTTCGGGGAAGATGAGGCTGGGTAAGGGGTGAAATCGGGGTGAGGTCCTTGTCCTCACACTCACTCCACATCTCCAGATCACATGACAAGCGCCTGTCCCATTAAATGGATCTGGAGGAAAGGGGGTCTCTGCTAAAAAATGTTTCCTGCATGGCTCACAAGATAAAATTAAGGAGGAAATGGCTGTTAATTACCCTGATATGGCCAGTGCCTATTAAGATATGTGCAACATTTTCCCACAATTACACTCAATCATGTTCCACATCTCTGGTATTTACAGTCCAACCTCGGTTTTTGGGGTAATTGGGTATTATTATGCTCTATAAAAAGTTTTGCAACACTCTGGGGGGGCAGATAACTTGCTTGCAAGACAACTTTCCAGACTAGGAAGGAGAAGGCAATAAAAACACACAATGCAGGAGACAGAAAAATTGCATTAAATAACAATTTGTCAGGAAGTGGTTGGACAAAAAAAGAAGGTTGTTGTGTTTGCACACAGCCTCACTCATTCTAAAATCAGAGGCAGCACTGAGCTAATAACCAGCGGTGGAAGGGCTGAGTGTCTGCAAGGAGGGAGGTAGGCTAAATAACTGCACCAACCATCACATGTAATCCTCCTCAACTCCCTGTCGCCTCGGACCATAAACAGGCCTTATCAATCCCTGGAGGAGTTTTTTGACCAGATCAGCTCTTGGTTGCATAACATCTCGGGAATTAAACAGAAAGCGAAAACAGAATGTTTATAAAACACTCCCTTCATCTGGGTACCGTGGTGTTTACAAAAACATGTATTCAGTGTGCAAATGCTCAGCCCGTTAACACAGGAAATCGTGCAGATCTTATATATGTTTAAGCAATGCAGACAGGAAATGAAATAATGCCATTTCAACCACTTTTGACACAGTGTGTGCACAATGCCCGTCATTGTGCATCGACCGGATGAGTCTTTACCTTAAGGCAAGAGCTCAGAGCCTGTTTGTGCCTGAAAACGGTGGTTGGCCCATGTGTGACATGAGTATTAGAGAAATTACAAAAGATCTGGCAGAAGATGATTCCTGGAAAGAGACTGCGCTATTGCTCAAACTGAGGAAAATCATGCCTGGAGTGTTTTAATTTTAATTTATAAGGTAGATTTAGTGATTAAATTCTTTCACTGTTTGTATGTGTGTGTGTGTGGGCTTGAGGATGCCATTAAACATAATAAAATACCTCTGAAGTGTATCTGCAGTTTCGTTTTTAACTAACTAGCCACAGGTCCTAGCATGTTAAAGGCCTTATCTGAAGAAAAAGGGGTTAACAGTTCTGACTAAATCCATTCTAAGGAATTTACAGTCACACAAATGCGGTTCACGGAAACCTCACTATCTGTTTAAATGCTGGAGGCTACACTGTAGGTTGTCTCTGTCCCAGTACATCCAGATACAATAGCACATCCAATCTTAAGCCTCCTTTCAGTCTGAAGGTTTCAGCCTGACTAAACATGGTATTATAGTCTGCTGAAGGAAAAAAAAGAAACGTTATGATTAGGTGTGTTCTGCTTGATGGGACAGGTTGGGCTTTCCTTAGCTGCGAGTCCTTCCTCTGGAAACTCCTGGGGATTTAAACAATGTCTGACTAGCCAGTGTGGACACATTAATCCTCCCCAGTAGCTACAGCTTCTAACCAGAGAGGACAACCCACTGGTGCGACTGACAGTCTCATGAGAGAAAGGAAGGGTCACTGGGTCAAACCCCAAACAGCCACATGTCCTACATGTCCTGTCATAGAGCTCTAGCACCAAATGATAACAAAAGCTGACAGAAATTTAGCAAAATAATGACTTGTTGAAGTGTTTATAGTGTCATTATAAATGTATAACAACATGAGAGCTTATAGATTTGTCTAATAATTGACGTTTACTTTATTATTAAATGTATTAGTAAGATAAATTAGTTAATAAATCTATTTCTAAGGACAAATTTACCAGTTAATGTAATGATTAGGTTTAGTGCAATACATTTACAGGTTCTAGAGGGGCACATTTTCACATTTTAAAAAGTTACTACCTTTTTATTACCTGCTGGCAGTTACTGAGCCAGCTCCTCAGCAACCCTGAATCCTTATCTTCTTGTTCTCTATACATAGCTGTGGAGTACAGAGCTGAATCCTGGAACCCACCTATCAAGTTT
The DNA here is from genome assembly GCA_903364295.1 of Serranus cabrilla. Lineage (NCBI taxonomy): Eukaryota > Metazoa > Chordata > Actinopteri > Perciformes > Serranidae > Serranus > Serranus cabrilla. The sequence goes on from CAFUXE010000919.1 coordinate 459,423, forward strand.
TATACAGCGGCTCCGCTAAGCACATGGCAGGATTAGTGATACCCGGGCCCCGGCCCCGCTACAGCACAGACTCATAAACAAATGCCCATAGCACACTCCACAGCACAACCACACATAAAAGCTGGCGCTTACAGGTCAACCTTGAGGTCAGCATGTTCCCCATGAGGAATTTCCACAGAGCCTCTCAGACCACACAATACTTTCCCTCTCTTCTTCAGCAGAATTCTGTCTCCTTTAACCAAAGAAAATTAATCTGATTCACGCATGAGGTGACGTCCGTGTCTGCTCAATCCACGGCTGAGAAAGCCACAGCTCCTACCAAGATTTAATCATGTTTATTGTTCATACTACAAGTTCCTTTTTTATTTATCTCCTCCCAAAAGAGCATTGCTGGTTTTTAACTTAAAGATGACATGCTTGAAATACAACCCTCACATCTTTTTGAACCAAGCCCCGGGAGAGACACTTAATTTATTGACATTGTGGCCTTAGGGTGGGACACGGCTCATTGATACCCCCAAGGTTATCTTGTCCCCCCAAAAAAAACACACAGGCACACAATTAGCCCTATGTAGGAGACTGATAAGACCAAGATAATTCCACAGAGGTACCATCAAGAAAGAGAGGCAATTAATATCTTATCATCAAATATTGATTGTACTATCTTACTTAATCTACATTAATACCTCATTAAGAGAACATGTTGAAAGCTCTAGTTGCTTTGGTTGTAAGTTAGTTAGTTTTAGTTCATTTTTAAATTGTGATCCAGTTTTTTGTTTATTTTTTTCACTTAATGCTATATCTTTTTAATTTGAATGTTTACTTTCATCTGGCCTTTTTAAGAACTTTAAGCTGCATATTCACATGAAATAATAAAACACAAATATAGTTATCATAATTTTTCATTAACAAAAAAAATAATGACTATATGTAATTTTACTAGGCACACTCAGGCCTATATTTCCTGACCGTTCATCCTTTTCTTTCCATTCATTTCTGCATGTTATAAAATCTATCACTTGAGTTGTGTAATCCACTACAGGAAGACTGCACTGTTTTTTTTATTCAGTTCATTAATAGTTACTTTACGATGATGATGTATTATTAAAAGCCTCCCAGAATGTGATGGATGACACAACTTTTAAACTTCAAGAATCTATTAAATGATTTCCGTGCCACATGGAAATGAATGGATGCTGCCTATACTTGAGCGTTGTTTGCAAAAATTATGGCAATAATATTATATTCGATAAAGTAAATGGGCCAAAACATAAAACACCATTAGTATGTCCCTACAACACCCATGGTTAGCACACGCCAACACAAAAAATTTTCTCTGCGTGAAACATTTCCACTGATGCAGAAAGTGGTATATAGTCTTGGAAAGTCCAAGTGGCATGACTGATGAAGGCATTAACCATTAACTAGTCATTCTTTCCTGTTTGAACTTGTGCAGTGTGTAAGCATCGTTTTAGATCAATGAGATAACTGCTAACTGTGGCTCAATATAGAATCACAAGACTGAAAGATCTGATTCATGCTGCATCACTGCAGTTTCCTTTTTCATGCGTGACATATCCTGTGGTTGCTGAACTCAGTGTTGCACTGTTAAACAAACATAATATACTGGGTTATTTAAAAGAAACAACATTTCATCTGCTTTTTGTGACTGAATAGCAAAGCTATACTGTAGGCCTCTTCACTGTGCTTTGCAAGAGTTTCTCTGCATCAACTTTAGCCTGTTTAATAAGTTAGACTTATCTCAAAGAAGAGTTGCTTTATGGTGGGATAAAACAAAAAAACGGCGTTGGTGAGATGTGTGGAAAAAGTGGAGGCTGAAGTGTGCGGTGGGGGAACGCCCTGTGTGACATGAGATTCATGTTTAGATCTGTGTGTAGATCAGTGAAGTGATATGGAAGCAAGCGTGAAACTTCAATTTCTGCTATCACATGAAAGATTAGTCCAGAGTTGAAACACCATATTTTCACCATGGTATACTCACACTTTGTTAAGTGATATCTGATCCTTAGCTGCTGCTAATGTCACACAATTCTAGTCTGTATAGCAGCAGGGCTGAGCTGAACTTCACAACTTCAAAATGAGAAAGAAATATTCAGGAATTTCTTACTTAAAAATATTATGTCAGTAAACTGCAAGTAAGCCACGAGAGGAAAGCTTTTAAAACTCAACTATTGATCTATTATTGGCTCAGAGGAAGGATGGCACAGGGACAGACCAGAAGAGCCTGTAACCCTGCCCAAAAGTGGACCGACCCATCAGCAGTCAACAGGCGTGTGAGCCACAAACAATAGCAGCGTTTAAAACTGCAAATGGCCTGATAACCTGCGGATCCAGATTTAACTGTTCCTGACCTTTTTACTTCGAGCCGCTGATGAATTGTGGAGTTCCACGACAAACCCTGCTTGTCTATTGTCTGATAGAGAGGAACAAAACACTGGCAGGAGACAATGGAGGGTCACTGCAGAGGACTTGAAATAATCATAACAATGACAGCTCCCATATTTATAGTTGCAAAGAGACTCTGAACTGCAGCGCCTAAGTGCTTTGTTATTAACAGGAAGAGCTGCTCGCCGTGAAGAATAAACAGAACTTCTCTTTATTGTGTAAGTCATAGTAGCAGGTTTCATTGTTTCCCTCACTGTGTGGTTGATACCACTGAGGCTATAAGTGTCAACTAAAAACTAGAACACAGGACAGCAAACTACGTAGCTGAACATCTAAACACAAAAAGAAAAAGAGCACACAGTACATATGTGGACACTAAGTTTCCCTCAGTTTGTTCTGAATAAGAAAACTGAAAGAGGCATTTGGTAGAAAGTGCCTTTCTAAGCATCGGTAGCCAGACAGAGATCATTGGGTCATCTTGCATCTGCAGTACTCTTCCTGTGTGAAGCTGGGGGCGATCAGAAAGCAGGCCAAAAAAACAGGCGCTGTGACAGGCACACAAAAGGGGAACAGAGATTGTTGCAGATAACAAGCGTCAATATTTCATCAAGGGTGATGACAGAAGCTGCAGGTCGAGGTGTCCAGACAATCTCCCGAAAAGACAAAATGAAAGGTCTTTTGTGCATCATTTGATAAGAGGGGAAGCTACTTGATTGTACGCTATCAGGTCAGCAGGATGAGCAAGAAGAAAATCAATGAAGCACTTCAGATTAGATGTCTGAGCAGTGGCTAGAGGTCCAACCTCACTGAAATACAGGATGTAGCCTGTTTTCAAATGACTAAGTCTTTGAGGTAACACGAACAGAGAAATAGAGAGAGGAAATGCTACTGCCACGCATGCCCTCGCCTTCACTGACTTTCACGTGTTAGCTGCTCAGTTTGCACGCGAGCACCAAGACACTGTGGTTAGCTTGTAAAAAGAATCCCTACAGCGGATTCTCAGAGGTGTTATCGTGTTTTTGTGGCTGATTTCACTTCTCAGTGTTGGTTTTAGATATTGCAATGCGTTGTTTTATAAAACTGATGTGACCTCACAACCCTACAGTTACACTCAGTGTGGCAGTGCTGTACAGATGAGCAATTAATTCAAAGAGAAATTTATTTTTTGACCCATTTATAGCCGTTGAGATACAACAGACACGACTTCACATCCTTCCTGCAAGAGGAAGCCCCCTTTCATCGGCTTGTTTGGCACTTTATTTTCTCATGTTCAACTTTGTAAAGTAGTTCTTGCACCCTTGACCCAACAGTTAAAGAGGGTGGGACTAAATATCAGGAACACCTGCACAACTTCATGCAAACTAAAAGTACATTTCTATTTAACATGGTGATTTTTTTTAACTTAAGTTGAGAGACATCTTTCTGAGAATTCATGGTGTCATTTTAAGAGACAGAAATAAAGTGCGAGATGCTGAGATTTATTAATAGCAACCTCTGTCAACGTAATTGGTTTCAGAAAAACAAAAAAATAATGGGGCGAGTTTAGGCCCACAGCAGATCCTGTGACTCAGGGCTCATGCTGGCCCTATTTCCTGGCCTGCACTGAGCATTGTAGAGTCATTAATAATCAGAAAATGAGAAAAACGTGTAGAATTAATGAGGACATTAGAATATACCACACAAAAAGACAACAAGACAGTGTGTACTGCATTTACTGTATTGTTCCTTTACTGTGCATTTTGGCTGCTGCCTACTTGCACAGGCTTATTTACTCTATAATAAAGTACAACAGGAGCATTTTAAAGCAGATATTACATTTAGAGTGTTTGTTATATATATATATTGTTATATCCCCTCTTTAAAAATGATGAGGATAGCAACACAACAGCCAAAGAAATGCAGGAGTCAATGTGATGTGGAAAGTAACATATTTTAACAGTGCTCCAACAAAAATATGCAACAAGGCTTCACAAAACAAGGTGGGAGGAATGGGACAAAGTGGTGATGCCAAAGCATTGAAAGAAACAAGGCCTGACTAACTTCTGATAACAACAAGACAAAATCAGGAAACAAAGACCATCACAAAACCACAGGTCCAACAGACAGAGCGTAACAAAAGCACAAGGTGGCATGCAGCCAGCAGTGATCCTGAATGTGGGCCCTTTTAAACTGCAACACACCACCTCTGATTGGCCAGCTCAGCAGGTGGAAATCAGTTCCACAGGTGGATCCCAATCAGGTCGTTAACACCTAGGAAGAAACAGAGGGAGGGGGAAACACACACGCACACAAACGACAAGCCCTCTGGCACATATATATATATATGTCACCAACAACTGGAAACAGAGCTGGGTTTAAAAGTTTGGAGTAGGATACCAGAGTAGCCAAATTTTACTTGTTTTGTGGTACCTTAGTCTGAGGAAAATAAACAAAAACATGGCAAATTAATATAAGAACTTTACCCAAATAAAATCTAAAGACTGAAAATATCTTATCCTAGAACAAAAAACATTGTGAGAATCTGATGCCAACGTATAACCAAAACGTTTTGATACTTAAGGCTATGTACAGATTTCAGCTGATACAAAAATAACTGTGGTTCAGTAAATGAAACCCTGCAGAAAACTTGATCACAGGTCTTAATAACAGAGCCCTCATTATACCATTCAAGCACCCAAGACTCCTCAGTGCACATTATATGGCTGAGCTATGAAGATGCCGTCTGGCTCGTCTGATGGGAGACCCTCATATCTGCAGGACACACAGCATGGTGGTGTTCTAGCTCGGCTATGCTAGAACACTTTATCTGTATCCTTACTAAACAAGAGCATCTTTGGAGGTACAAGAGGAAATACAGTAGGAATAAAAAAAGCCGGGGTCTGGGGTGGGAGTCCTGGAGGGGGATTCAGTGTGGCCTCGAGATAAGGGGCGAGCTGCAGCGCCGGGCTTCCTCAATAAAACACATCTTGGGCAGATATCTGGAAAAAAAACCCATATAGTGGAATCCTTCTAGCAGCCCCAGGGAGGTTTCATGCAGTGGAGGAACTTTGACAGCAGGATAATCCATCCCTGGTGTGACTGTTGGTGAATCAGCACCATTATGGTTTTGTTGACTCAATGGTCTGTAGTATCTATATCCTGTTGAGCCTAAACTGTCATGGGCGAGGCTTGCTTTTTGTTTTACTGCTGCCAAACGTGTGGTTAAGCTATTGTCCGCTTTTACTCCACATTGTAGAGCTTATAATTTGGCAAAACAAAGAGAGCAACAGGCTCTACTTGTTCCCTCATATTAAATGTCTTTATGCTCTTCACTAACAAAGAACATAGTCCCTTAAATTCACATATAAACAGGGCGAGCACTTCTATATATATCTATTATCTATTTTGAATATCAAAAGCATTTCAACAAAGGTTTAATTATATACAACTACCAACTTGTCTCATTCACACACAACAAATGGTTCATACTCCATCTAGTGGCACATAATAACATTTACTGTAGGAGAGACCAGCAGTCATCTGTGTCTCTGCACCATTGTGGTCTCAGCAAATTAAAAACAACACAGCAGCTAAAGGGTCCAGATGTATGATTTGTTAGTGTTTCACCAAGAGAATAAAAGACTCCCAAGAATACCAATGACTGAACATGTTTAGTCTACTTTTGATATCGCGAAGGAAATGCACATCAAAAGACGCAGGCGGGCTCAAAAAAGTGTGACCCCATGGAGACCCAGCTGCTCCGAGTCTAATACTTCCTGCCTCCCCGACAAGCCAAACAGAAGCTTCCAGACGGCCTCAATTTACTGGGAATGTTATCACTAATAACCTGAACAGTACGCAGCAGATGTTCAATTAAACTGAGAGACGCTGTGAGAGACAACACACACATTTCAAACATGTTTATGTAAAAAAGGTTGCAAAATATTCAGTTCAATTTTACTGTTTTGCTGCAGTAGTGTGATCACATTCGCAAAATAATACATAAAAAACAGACTATCTTAGTGTTACTGTCTGAGCTTAATTGTGTTTTGTAAACTTGGACATAGCCAGTTATAAAAATTGGTCCTCATTAATACCTGTTCTCTTATACATGAAATGACTTTGGCAAACAGTTAGTGCCTTTAGTGAGTGTAAACATTAATCACAGCCCTGTGATTGTGTTGGCTCGGAGGAAACAAGGCTTAGTGTTCTGAAAACATTTTCTCAACTTCATCCATCCAGTCACATGGAGATTCTTCCTCAAAGTCTCTGTGAAGGGAGGAGAAACAGTACAATACATGTGAACTTTTCACTTTAGAGTTCACATATGCAAATGATAGATAAACAGCACGTTCCCATGCATCTAACAGATGTCCAACAGAGATTCAAACAACACTCTTTATATGTTAATATTTAATGTGAATACTGTTTATTTATTAGGTGCTAGGCTATTTATTAATGTTTTACATACACTTTCTGCTTCAAAGCTCAACAAGAAATTAATACATCTTTTACATTATATTATAAATATCTTTATTTGAAAAAAAGACCAACACATTTTATCTAACCATAAAATGCTACACCATGCAACACCAGTGCTAATGACGCCATTAGCAACATAAGTAATTACTGCGTCGGAATAACACCTCAAACCTACGGGTAGCCTATTTCCCTTCCTGTCCTGTTAATGTACTGCAACAGTCAGATTAGATAAATGTGGCAGGGTTACTTACGTGTCCTCATCATCAGAGCGAGGCTGCAGACGGTCGTCATCGACAACCACTTCAGGTTCAGGACCGTCAGTGTCGTCACCCTGCGGCGGGGAGAGGGGCCCCACCAGAGGGTCGTCACCTGAGAATAAAAACAACAGAGGATAATGATATTAATATATTTATTTCTATAGCACCTTTCAAGAGCAGAGCATCACAAGGTGCTTCAAATGGAGTTAAAGAAGACAATATAAAAAATGTAAAACAAAAGAAAATATGCATACACAGCAAGACAACAGAGACAGCAAGGCATTCAAAAGCAAGTCTAAACAAATGGGTTTAAGCTGCTTCTTAAAAGTGTCCAAACAGAGAGTTCCAGTGTATAGGAGCTACCACCTCAAAAGCACAGTCTTCCTCTGACTTTAACTGGGAGCATGAAATGTTTATATTACACTAAAATATTCATATCAACAGTGAAATGACTGAAATAAACACATGCACATTAGGTTAATTGTTTGCTTCTGCAAGGTTAATTAGTAAAATATGGTATTCAGACCTCCTGCATTTATTAAAAAGGTGCTGAAGGCTCGGCTCAGCCTGGCCTTCTCCAGCAGACTCAGAAGTTTCTCAGGAGGATTTCTGTCCCATCGTCTCCTCTGCCTGCTGTCCTCTGGCTCCTCTGACACACCTGGAAAAACACGGATACGGCTCAAACACTGTATTTCATTCTCTACACTGGAATCTTGTAAGAATGAGGAAGAACCTGAGAGGGTCTGGTTGGTGGACGCCATGCTGTCAGATGAGACGAGGCTGGCTTTAGCCAACATGTTCAGCACAGTGTCTGATGGCTGCGCGGCCCACTGCTTCCGAGGACCGGGCTCTGTGATTTCACTGTGGGCTTCAGGTAATTCCACGCCTGAGGTACAGGGTTATACAGACAAGGAATAAAAATGCATTTTCAGTAGAAGCCGCAGGTATAAAAAAAAGACACAGACAAATAAAGGACAGTAAAAAAAGCATCAGATAATAAACAAAAGATGTAGGTAATGAGATTCAGAAACCTCTCTTGCTGCAGGAGATATATCCGTAGCAGAGAAGAGATGCTCATGCTATAAAGATTTGTTTAAAGTGTAGCAAGAATGAATTATTCATTCATCAGAAACAACTTTTTTGATTTCTAAAATTTGGTGTACGGCTGAGTTTCAGTGCCAGATTTATCTAAACCTTAATTGTGCTTCATAGTTTGAAGTACTAGAATAACATCTTTTAACACATGTAAAACTGATATTTTTTTAAGTTGGGAAACTGTGTAAAACATAATGCAGGGTGCATCAAATTTAGAATTCTGTATGTTTACAATAAACAAAAGTTCTGAACAAAAGGCACTTAATTTTGTTGTCTTCTGACTAGATCTTTGCTTGTGTTGTACGTCTGCTAAATTAAATTATAACATTGTAACATTAAATATCTTATCTTTCTGTAGTTTTCAATTGAATATATAGCACATTGTCCCAACTTTTCTTTAATCTTGGTTGTGAGTGACAGTGCTTATGATTTCCGCTGACAGCCTCATGTATCTTCCTAACAGTCTTCACAAAACTGTCTGTGACGTGGATTTCTCAGAATCTAAGCGGTATATCCTTTTTTCATGACAACACTGTCAACTTTGACTTGGACTCTACCTTCAAATGTTGATGTTTTTATTAAACTCTTCTCTCCCAGAAGGTTAGCCACCTTCTTTCCCTCGTCTCTGTTCCATCGACCTGTACGCCTCCCCTGTTCCTGCGTCTCTAGCGCCTGTAAAGATTCAAAGCACTGCAGTAAATCAAACACATAACACGAGCTCTGTGGCCATCTGAACCAACAGCAGCTTGTCAGAGGTCAGATTCCACATAGGGTCACTGCAGCTGGGGAAATTGTGTAAGAGTTTAAAGTCTTGCTTTGACACCATGTTGTGACAGTTTGTCGTACTGATGGATGGGCAGCCATAAAATCACTTCAACTGTTTGAGTGACTTTCACATGCAGGACACTCAGCTGCAGTGAAAGGAACACAAGTTCACAGGTGTTAGGCGTGTCTGTACCTGGGAGGGCAGATGTGTTCTGAGGAGTTTGGAAACCCGGTGAGAGGTGAGGATGCTGTGCAGGGACGGCCTGTCTTTAGGGTTCGTCTTGAACATCTGCTTGACTAAATAGCGCAGCTCGTAGGGCAGGTGATCTGGGAGGGGAGGGTACGCGCCCCGACACACCTTAAGAATCAGGCTCTTCCAGCTGGATGCCTGGAACTGGACACAAGATTAAGGTGTGAGGATCCCCGGGACAACAAACCACACCAGAATATCTGAGCCATGAAAAATATACAGCAGATAATCTAACTCAGCTGAAGATACTGGGCCGCCATCATTCCACAACAATACTTCGCAGTATCTCACTGTGCAGCAAGATGACTGCAGGAATTTCATACAGTGACTCATTGACAATATTTGGAGAGAGGCCCACAGTCAAACCCATGAACATGGAGCATGGGGAGAGAAGGCAGAGGAAGTACCGGGTGTCGCAGGGTGCAGAGCTCGTAGAGAACGCAGCCCAGAGACCACACATCACTGAGAACACACAAACATAGAGCTGGTTATTCATTCACACCAGACATTCATCATGTACTGGCACAATCAGAAAGATACAAAACTGGTTAACCCACGCATGAGTTACATAATCACTGCTGAGCCGAGAACACAGACTGTTTTGATCACTCCTCATTGTTGCTGCATTTATTGACACTCCAACAGCCAAGACTGGATAATGAAAAACATTTTGTTCAAAAGCTATGTTGATGGAAAATCGAGCTTGGAAGGGAAACTCAAAGGAAATTGAGGAAAGATCATGTTGTCGTTAAAAGGTCTGTCTGTTGTTGGTTAAGCCAATGACAACAAGTCAAGCCTCAGATATTACAGTGCTCCTTTAAAGTACTAAAGGCAGCATTGTTTTTATTGATTGTTCTCATACTAATGCAATAATAATGTAAAAAAACAGTATACAGTATTTCTGTATGTTCTAAACATCTGAACAATGTGGTGCACTGTCTGCATGTGCTTTACTTCCAAAGTTATATTCAAATACAGATACACTGCACATACTACAATATCTTAAAAGTGCACTGTTGATTTAAACATGACCTCGGATAATGTACTGTATACACAAACTGTGATTCATGTGCTGCTTGTGTAGATTTTTCGAGTTATCAGTAGGCTGTTCCTGTGTGCCTCCTTGACCTGATTGTTTTCAGGCTAAATTTCTGTCACAGGGATTAATGTTTCTGCACATAGAGTCAATCGTTCCAAGGATTTATGTAAATAATATTATGTGCACATTCTGTAGATAATGTATAGACTTAAGTAATATATGCTAATGTGTAAAGTCTTCCTTAATGATACTGTGCATATGTATTTGATCCATTTTTATGTGTGTTAGTCTTTGCTTTACCCCATTAATAATTACTGTTGCAATGACCCAGTTTCTCCACATGGACATTGATCTGAAGTCATGAAGGGTTCATTTTACTTTCATTTGATCTTGTGCCATAAAGAAATAGAGTAATCAGCCAAACAAACATGATACCATACCTCTTATTGTTGTATGGCTTGTTGTCCCAGATTTCTGGCGCTACATAATATGGTGTCCCAACATATGTATGAGCGTATGCCTTTGAGCTGCAACACAGTTACAAAATAAAATAGTCTGAGCTAAAATGGAACAGCAGCAATTCAAGGACTGAACATTGACTTAAAAAAAATCAAACCACAAATGGTTGCAGTTCTCTTCCTGTACCTGTTCAGAATACACGCTGAGCCAAAGTCCCCAAGCTTGATTGCCCCATTATCTGTCAGGAAAATGTTCTGGGTAAGGAAATGAAACAGGAATGATGACTTAACATGAAGCAAAAATACGAGCAGCCAGCCATGGCAAAATGATGATATTATGCATGAGTGGGAGATAATGTTAGGATCTTATCTCGATCAGCAATTTCATCATTGTTCATTTCACTCCACAGCGCTCACACTGATGAGATTTTATCAACATGCATCCAACCAATAAACTAAATTATCGACTTCTTCTGATTCAGAGAACGAATCTGATGAAGAAAATCTGATCTTCCTCTTGAGTTCATAGCGTCTGTTCTATGTAGCCTATCTATGTATGTCACCTGGTTTTAGACATATAATAAAATTTATTTGCTTTATCAAATTATGACATCTAGAGACTACTTTACCTTGGACTTCAGATCTCTGTGCAAAACCCGTTTATCATGGATATGCCGTGCAGCAGCACACATCTGAGCAAACCACTTTAAGATCTGCAAACAAAAGATTTGAGTTAAGGCAAAATTAAAAAACATACAATTGTCAGAATAGTTGCAGGAAGTCAAGACCCACATCATCAACACAGAACTGTGTAGTTTTCTGCTGCCGGATCCTCTGGAGCAGGTCTCCTCCACTGCAGTACTCCATAACAATACACAGGAGGTCATCAGCTGGACAAACACAATCACACTGCCTATTCCACAGTCCAAAAAATAATAACTGTATGTCTTGTTATAAGGAGAGTTTGGTTTGTGAATACCTTCGAATGCCTCCCTGAAGGCCACAATATTAGGATGTTTCATTCTGGACAGCAGGACGGCTTCCTTCCTCGAATTCTCCAATTTGGAGTGATTCTATAAAAATGCAAATACAAGCATGAATGCATTCTCTATTATGCAAAACAAACAGTCTCCACGTCTCTGCGTTGGCAACAATCTGGTAGGTTATCAGCACAGAGCAAATAACATTTCCATATCAGACCCCAGGCTATAACATAACAGTCTTCTAGTCTGCGGCAGTGTAGTTTACAGAGTGGTGCAAAGCCAACAACTCCTTATGTTTAATTCATTATTTTGTTACTAATACGATTTATTACCAGAAAGCTATGCTGCGTTGGGGGGATCCAGTCCATGCCCATACCTGTTCCTCTAACCAGTTGAGAATAATAAAGCTGCAGTAGCAGTAACTTAATGTATGCACATACCTTTGGCAGCTGGATTTCCTTGATCACATAGTTCTCATGGCTACTTTTGCACCGGACTAACAAAGCCCGACCGAAAGACCCCTCACCGATGACTTTCTGGAGTGAGTATCTTTCCATAGAGCCCTTTCATAAAACACAAAGAAACACAAAGGATTAAAACAACAACTAATCCAGCAACCACAGACTGAGCCGGTGGAGGCTCGACGATTGCCTGGTCTCTAGTGCTCACAACGAGACATTTACAATGTGTAATAAAAGCCTAATGCACCTAAATAAAATCTACCTGGACTCGTGCTGTTTGTTTGGCCGCTACTTCCTTATTATTGTGTGACGTAGGGCGTGTCTCACGTGTACTGCGCGGCGTGGCCGCTAGATAGCGTTAGATTATAATCTCAAAAACTCAGGTCAAGCCTAATAGATGTTTCCGATATATTTTTTATAACAATTTGTAGTAATCTAACAGTTTCATATGGGAGTATTCTCTTTTTAAACGCTTATGTTTATGTTGTTTTTCTTGTGTATCTGTTACCGGTTTTGCTTTATTTTGTGCGCGTGTTTATCCAACCCATTTAAGAACGTTACTATGCCTACGATGTGTTCATAATTTTGCTACTTTTTTTGATGTCATGTTTACTCTTTCTTCTCGACCAACCGGACTCAGTGTAATAGACAAATCTCGTTTAACTCAATATTTAAACTTCGTCCGTCCTGTAACTTCCAGAGCCCGGATAGCTCAGTCGGTAGAGCATCAGACTTTTAATCTGAGGGTCCAGGGTTCAAGTCCCTGTTCGGGCGATAGCTTTTTGTTTCTGTTTTGGCTTGACTGATACATAGAAAAAGTTCACTCCGACACAAGTAACGCCGATAAGTAACCTAGATCTAAATTCCATTTTGTTACACGTCCGTTCACATTCATAATATATAAAATCACATTATAACATTCTGCTTTGTTCACTATATTCCAGTGCCATATTAATGTTAAACATTACTGCCGACTTGACATTTCCTGTGACGGATTGCACAATGTAAGCATTTTTTTTTAAAAGATCTGCTAATGAATTTTTACATCACACATGCAATGAATAAAAACACACGCAATGCATGTGTAAACGATGAGCACAACTGTAAAGGCTACGTGTTTTGCAGCTAAAAAAATCTGGTATAATGTGCGGCAGAATTCCCCTAACATCTTGTGCAGCATAAACCAAGTGCTTCATAGCCAAACGATTGCATAGCAGGTCCAAATGTCTAATGTTTGCCTCATTACTTCCTGCGCTTTGCTCTCTGGCAGCGCTCTGGTCCTATCAGCCAACAATCTTCCACAGGAGGAAAATAAAGGCAATAATGAGGTAAATATTGGGCATGGTGCAACAGTTTGTCTACAGCTCCTGGATTATGCTGCACAAGCTGTTTGGGGAAATGTGATGGACTTTTGTTTTGCTTTTCTTGGAGCTGAAAAAGATGCAGCCATTATCTATGCCTACTTATCTTTAAAGGGTCGCCTGGTTCAATGCAGGGTGACATCGAGCAAAAGGCGGGGAAGGCTACACCCCGGACAGGTCGCCAGTCAGTTACATGGCTTGGAGATAGATACTCATTTACTGTAATTTAGAGTCAACGATTAACCTCACGTGCATGGCTTTGGGCTGTGAGAGGCAACCGGATGACCCGGAGAAGGACACAAGAAGAGCAGGTAAACCCCACACGGAATGTGCGGTTGGTGCTCGAACACACAACCAGCTAGGTTAGTTCTCCTACTTCTAAATGTATGATGATTGAATTCTTCCAAAGAAGACACAGCAGTGAGCTTCACTTGGCATTAGAGAATGTAATACCAGTCAGAAAGTGGGCCATCTGTAACCTCCAGCCATTGTATTTCATAAAGTTCAAATCACAAGAACAGAGACAAATCATTTTGTTTTCAGAAAAAAAGTGTCTAAACTGAAATATTAAGAAACACACATTCTTTTAAGGGAAAGACACTCATACAAAGCTTCATACTGCCTGATTTGACCTGTTCCTCAAATAAAATCTCAATAATCTGAAAGTAAATGCATGTCTTTTGGTCCTACTTCCATATTATCTAAACTATGGCATCATGTTTTAACCCACAAAGCAACTTATGTGCAGTGTAACAAGGAGCTGTTTGTGTTTTGGCTAAAGTGCAAATGTCAGACTGTTGGTTTGATTCTGCTCTGGTAACAAGTGAGGATCTTTCACATGACCAGCTCTCTAATTACTGGTCATTAAAGCTGGAAGCCAAAAGACCAAGCTGTGCAAGTGTGTAAATGGGAGATCTTTTACCACAAATATGAAAATATCTAATTTGTGAGTTGATACCTGTGAGACTAAGATCGTGTTTCTCCAAGAACAGGCATCACTGCAGGTGTTTGTGGTGCTGAGAGAGCATTAAAATGCAGAATCATAACATATGGTGTCTGTCAGACACTGTGACACTTCTCTTCTAGTTTGTGTTGACAGATGACTGACATGAAGCAGCTGTGGGGCAATAAAAATCAAAACTGAATGACATTAAAAACCTCCAGGGTAGAGGTTTCTCAAATCCCAGCCCTCCTTGACGTATACACAGCCATCCCTAAGACTTATTCATTGATATTTGTTTGAATTTAGCCCGTCTTAAAGACAGCATCGCATTTATGTAATACATTCAGCACTTCATTCATGTTCTTGAAAGAGAATATGAAAGTATGCCTTATTCAGAGCACGGCTTGATAACTCTGAAGCTCCTGGAGCCATGAGAAGAGTGGGACCAAAAAACTGAGTCAGGGGCCAAAAAGGCAGAGCAACTCTGCATGAATAACACCATGAAAATACTTTCAGAGAAAGTTGCCCATGTCATTTTTTAGTTACATTTTTATATTTTAGGTTATCAGTGAAATACATCTCATCTAACATAAAAAACCTTGCCAATGTAATTTCTAAGAGAAGCTTGCATGATATTGAAAATCATCATCGTCCTTCAAGGGGATGGATGGAAATCTATTACTAGTATATATATCTATTGCCCAGATGACTCAAGTCAAAGTAAGGCAGCAGTGTTATTGTTCAAATGCCCTGTGAGAAATTAGAAAATGAAAATTATAAAGAGCAAGAATATTAGTGTTCAGAGTTTTGCCATTTATATAACAAACCAGCTCATAGAGGAAACATTAAAGTTGTAGCCTGGTTCCATACCAATGCATCACTCCCTAAAACTGTTCAGCAATTCAAATTAACTGAATGACTGAACTGAAACGAAATGGCTGCTCACTTTGATTATCAGGCTATTAAAGATGGACATCACAGAAACAAAACCATAATCTGTTGTGCCGTGTCAGTGAAGCTGCTTTGTGGATGGTGAAGGTCACTTTGTGGGACGTTTATCTAAACTTTAAGGTCCATTTGAGCATTACATAACAGGTTTTATCACCATTCTTAACCTCAGAGCATATGTTGATCCCCACATAATTATCTTGGATACTGTCACCTTGTCCCTCCTTTTCAGTTCACTGTCTTCAGAGCTGTTTATTCAGGCTTTGGGAATAGACGAGGGTGCCTTTTCTTCTTTTTTGTTTTAGAGATAACAGTTACAGCCTACTAATACAGAGGAAACCTGTCAGATTTATTATGTTCTCACAAATAGGATGACATTACCATCATTACCGACATCTACAGCACTTTCACAAAGCTTAACGACACGAATCAGACTGATAGGAAAATGGGAAAGAACGTTAACAAAATGATTATAAGCCATGGTGGAATTTAACTAAGACATTTACCAAAGAACAGTACTTGAGTACAAATATTGTACATTTAATCCACTATGTTTAACTGCCAGCTTTAGTTACTTTCAGGACGAGATTTAACATAAGAAAATATTATCAATTTAAAATAATTCTCCATGTTTATTAATTAAACCACATGAAAGTATATTAAGTAGTTAAAATAGCCCTACATTGACAATAGCAAAATGCTGCTTACATAATTGCATCAAAAATAATAATCCAAAATATATTTGTAATATATTAAACAAAGTGTGTGAGTGTGGACATTCTGCATAACAAATCATTTTAATTTTGATACTTTAGGTACATTTTGGTACTTTTGTACTTTTGTAAGTTTTGAATGCAAGACATTTACTTGTAGTGGAGTTATTTCACAGTGTGGTATTAGTACTTTTTCTTATGTAAAGGATCTGAATACTTCTTCCACCACTGATTATCAGTTACCAAATAATGTTCTAGTCAAACAGCTTTAATCCGCACTGGAATGCATCAAAGTCCTGACATGTGTGTGTGGTTGGATATTGGACTGCTCTTCAAAAAAGGAAAACCTTTGAGGGATGATGAGGTGAAATGTAATAAGTGCTGCAGCTTAAAAGGTTTACAAAAGAGACGTACGACTGGAAGAATAGGCATTATGAGAACAAAATGTTAATAAAGACAGAACATTAATTCCTGACAGTGTGTAAAGAGACTTACAATGTTCTCTGTAAAAGAAATCGTGCATAACTCTAGTACCAAAGCTTTTATAGTTCTTTCTGTATCCATGTGTTTTCCAGGGGTACTATTCAAGTACTCAGGGATTTGTGTGGTGTTTTAGGACTTTTACGATAGGACTATACCACACACAGAACATGTGTTAAATTACTGCAGAACCTATGCTACATTCCTGTGGTAGATGCCTCAAAATTCCTCACAAGTTTCAGAGTGCCACAGAAATACCAGGGGAATGTATCACAAAAAGTAGGAGAGGAACTTACCTCAAAAATGGGGTACTGGTACAGAAGAACATGAGGTATTTTACCACTGAGAATGTTTTATTTTGGTGTCCACTTAAAAATATGAAGCCCTTTAAATGCTATTCTGTGTTATTTGGTGCTGGACAGGTAGCATGCAGTGATGATTCTCTGCTGCGCCATGGGCAATCATTTTTAACAGTGCATTTGATTTAGTGTCATTATGAAACATAGTGAGGCTTTAAAGCTTTCAATTACAAATACATGTTTGACAAAAGAAGTTGATCTTCATCAGCAGTTAAACAAAGAATGTGATTTAATTTGTCTCTAAGTTTAAAAGGTCTTTAAAATATAGAATCAATTTCAATATCAATATCAGTTCACTCAAAATAACTTAAAAATAGCAAAGTTAGGTCTACAGTTACAGATGGATCATGGCTGTTTGCTTGAACCTGGAAAATACTAGTGGCCAAAGAGCTGTTTATGACTGATAAGATGCTGGGATTAACTTTATCAAAGACCTCCAGGAAGAGCTGAGCGTAGATGACATTTCGGGAAAAGGTGAGGCACTTCATGTATCTAACACCTCTTTAAAAATATGACAGGAAAATAGGTTTAAGGCTGTTTTAAACGGCATTAAAACAGCAGCAGATTTGGAATCTTGCTCATGAGCTTTTGGTGGAGGATAAAAAGAATCAGCGTGTTTCTCCTGGGACGATTCTGCACGGCAGAGGGTTGATAGCAAAGTTGATTACACCGAACACTACCTCAGTGTTGTGACAATTATTAGATAGGAGCTCGGAGAATGCTGCTCTTGCATCTTCTCTGCATATATCTCACACTACACTAAGTCCTCCATAGGGTCCTGAAATATTTGCACTCTGTTCGTTGTCTCTTATGTTGGATATCTATAAGGGTTTGTGTTCCCTGAGTAGAGAGAAGGCTGTGAAGCTGGATTTTTTTTTTTAACTTTAAATACTGCAACAGAACTCCATTCAGGGACTCCATTCAGCTCTGAATAGAAACTGTGCCATCTCTGTGAGCTTTGAGTATGCTCACAATATTATTTTTTTTTTGAGACTGTGCCCAGAGGTATGATTTCAGTTCTCTGAAAATTTGTGAGGCGTTATTTTTGGTCTTTAGAAAGTATAATGTTGCTGTAGCCAGGTCTCACCCAGCCTAGGAAATAATGCTCCTGCCTGAGTTTGAACTTTAACTGAAGTAGCTTGAAAGGCGATGCCAGCCTGCATCCTACAGTTTTTCATTGATGCTCGCTGCACACAGGGAAGACATCTGCGGGAGGATACCAGAGCTTTTTTCACTCCTGCTTCTTTCCACCCATCCGTCAGTGCCACTCTTCTCTTACTAGGAAATAACTGCAGGAGATGATGGAATAAAGTAGTAAAGAGGAGGAGTTAGAAAATGTGGAGGCCATTTGGGATTTAGACATTTACTACTTCTCTATCATGAAAAATGTGCTATTGATGAAGCAATAGGTTAGCTTTATTACTGATGTCAGAGAAGGTAGGTCAAATTAGCTTTTGAAAGCAAATAGAAAACAGCTACTCAGACATCTATCTGGGTGTGGCCCCATTCAATGTCCATTTTAAACACATAGATACATAAATATAGAAAAGATATCAGTGGGGAGCCATCATCCTGCATGCAGATGATTCATAGCCTTGTGCAGGATCTTTAAATTGTTCCCAATGTGCCTGATTTTTGATGATCACATTTTACTTTTAAATGCCTGCACACCCATGTTAAACAGGTCCTTTTAGTTACTCTGGATGATTCGCATTCTTCTGAGGACTGCATGATCATTCACAGATGATGCTGTGATTGGCATCTCTCTGAGTTTTGTGTGTTTTTTTTGTTGTTTTTTGCAACTTTGGATTGGAAAAACAACACCTTTTATCATACTTTTCCAAAGAAGATATTTTGACATGTTGGATGATTAAACATGCAATTTTAACATTGGGGCTGACAAAACATTTGCTTCTGGTTGCAAAGCAAATTCAGATCCCTGCATCAAGTTCAACCATGGTGAACTATGCGGTCACACATGCACAAATGAAGGTCATGGTCACTTGCCTGCATTCCCATATAGTAGGAAAATCACAGATTTAATAAAAACAAAAACAAATGATGACTGTGCGCCCTTTGGGTTCAGAGTCCTGGTAGCGGGCATGCTGGCTCTGTGTTGTGGCTTACTGGGACACTTGAACACAACTGAGCCATCGTTACCGTTATTATGATCAACTGTACTTATCAAAATGTCGGCTTTATAAAAGCCTTTTCTTGAGTGCAGTGGCCTCATGTAATTCCAAACATAGCCCCGCCTTCTTTGAAGAGGAGCAGAGGTGTAATCATCAAGAATTGGAAACACCTGTGTGGGTTTGCATGGCCTTTAAAAGGTAAACAGTGGCACTCTTCATATTTAGGAGGCTGACATTTTGCCTTATTAAAATGCGCCCTCACAGTGTGGGGATTACCTTTTCCGAATTCAAACAAACTGCTAATTTGGAGGCCCTGCAGCCTCTCCATATCCCTGTAGGTGAACCAGTGAACCTAGACTTGTAATCCGTATATCCCTGTCTGTGAGATTGGAGTAACAGCCTCTGATCCTCTTTGCTGATGCGGTTTGTCTGGTGTATGTTATCATGAGTTCCCTTTATATCCCTGACTGTATAAACACGATAATTGACATATGCAGCTAATTGGCACTTCCTTTAAGTACAGTGGGGACTTGTAAATCACAGCAGGAAACAAAGAATGGAATATGTGGCTTGGGTTGTAATTTGAATAAAAAAAAGATAAAGCAACTTCAAAGATTTTGACCTAAACCACTCCACTTTCTGGGCACACTGATTGTTTGCTTTCTAGCTAATGTGAAACAACCTGTGTATCGCAGATACTTTGCTGCAAATAGTACTTGAAGTTCCTTTTCCTTTTATTTACTCTACTGCCAGGAGATGACACAACAAAATAACCACCGCCACATAGGTGACAGACCATTATTTTGCTAAAAGATTGCAGTCATGTCTCACTATCTTGCTATCCTGCAGCACTATCAATTATGCAATATCTTTATGGAGATTGGTATTATAGTAGCACAAAACCTTTTTAAAGCAGAGTTGCTCTTAAGGGCAGTAATTATCTCGCTGGGGTACGGTTTGGGAAAAAATTAATTAGAAAGAATTAATTGATGTGAAAGTATCTAACTGGCTGCCAAGGTTGAACTCTCTTAAGGTGATTCAGTGCTTCCTCCCTCAAATAATCCTCACTCCAACTATATTTAAAAAAGACTGCATGCTGAATTTAGGGGTTTTCAAGGCATGCCATGACTGTGTTGACTGCAGTTATTCACTTTTTGGTATGATTTTCTTTGTTGATTTCTTCTTCTGTTGTTTTCTATGACACTTTCCTTGAAGGGAAAAATTATATTTTTATGTAGGCTACTCTTTATATTGAGCAGCAAATTTGCTAACTTGTGTAACTTTGTAGTTGATCAAATTGTAGATAATCAAGCAAGTAATCCCGCTGGTCTTCCCGAATCATAAATGTTATGGTCATGTATGCAAAAAAGGAAATAAATATTACATTGATACTTATTTTGTTTTTCAAATGTTGGCTAATTTGCATTGTTTCTTGTCCCCACCAATCAATGTGGAGATGTAAAAAAAATGGCATCTTGGACATGCTGGCCCAACCAGGCAGGCAGCTTTGGTTTTACATTCTCAGGTTTTGACACATCTGTCAGAAATTTGTGCCTCTCCTGAACGTTGGTGAGTATAAATCAGTGTGTGGTCCTCATGCTATTAAAGAAATTATACTTAAAAGTGCTCACAGCGCTCAGCCGCTCTGGTCATCTTCAATCAGTTACAGTGGTTGTAATATCCCTTTTACCCGTCAGCTGATGAGAGCAGCTGTAAATCTCAGTTACCACACATTTTGCATGTTTTAAGACAATCACCCGCCTACATATAACAAGACCTCAGATTGCATCGTACACCCTGTCAGTCTAAGGTACGGGTACTGATATAAAGGAGGGAACGCTCTAACCTGACCCCAATGTGTCAGCCGCTGCTGATGAGGCATCTGGTTGACACTCTGTAACAATCACTGGTGATATCAATCAGCACAGCAGATCAGAGAAAGAGCAGAATGCAGAGGAGCCATGCTAACATATTAAACAGAGCAAGAACTGAGAGAGAGATTTCTCAAGTGAGGACGGAGAGAGGGAGGGGGGGTTGCCATCTGGGGGATGCCGAGCATTGTGAGAAAATGGGCATGCTAATGAGGGCCAAATACTCTGAGAACAGCTGCATTGTAAATGAGCTGACTTTGTACACTTGAGCTCGGATGAATCTCTGAAGTGTTGTTTGTTAATCAAAGGAGGAAAAACGGAGAGGAAAAAAACGACTAAAAATAGTAACTGGAAAGCAGGGTGCAACTCACAGCACTGATGACACACATACAGCCGCGGTAATTGCTATGAAAAGGTTACCATTATTGTTATTCACACCGTGAAGGCAGGTGGAGGAACTATGAGATATCCCCCGACATTAAGCTGATGGATGCACGGCTACTTTATGTCCCAGGGTATGATCGCATCTCAGGCTTTGTCGGGAAGACTCGGACGCTTTGAAGCTGAGTAATCTGATC
The DNA here is from genome assembly GCA_903364295.1 of Serranus cabrilla. Lineage (NCBI taxonomy): Eukaryota > Metazoa > Chordata > Actinopteri > Perciformes > Serranidae > Serranus > Serranus cabrilla. The sequence goes on from CAFUXE010000919.1 coordinate 480,983, forward strand.
AAAAGGCAAATAATCTGACTAGAGGTCGCGGGATTTACCTCATCAATAATAGACAAAAGTTAAATTCACAGCACTGTCCGTCCTTATCTTCTTTATTGATTGGGGGGAAAAAGGACTCCCACATGTAGTGAGTGCTACCAAGATCAAGAGGTCATGGGAAAAGCTTTTTAGGAATGTGAGAGGAGCTCTGTTTGGTTTACCTCGGGGCATGTTCTGTGACTGAAATAACACTTGAAATCCAGAATTTTCAATAAACATTTATTTACAAAACAAAAATAATGACAAAGAATAATTTGAAGAGTGAATACAAAACATGTGCTAATATGATAACATATATTATCATACACAACGTATATCTTATGAATATGTTAAATAAACTATGCTTAGGTTTTTGGGATCTGAAAGGTTGAGTTGAGGAAGCAGGCAGCCAGTGTTGGATTGCTTTTCGTTATAGGGATTATTGCATTTCGGTTTGTGTTTAAGGCAATGATGAGACATGAAGAGGAGACGGAAACACTTCACGTAACAATGAAGCAATATTACTTTTCTCTTCATCACAGGGCACACTATCACATAAACATCAATGACTGGAGAGGAGGAAGACAAAAGAAAAAGAGAATACTCTTTTCGTTAAAGAAATGTAACAATTTTACAAATAGGATTGGTCCATACATTTTTCATTTAAGAACAGCTTTTAAGAGAAGAACCAGTTTTCAAAGCCATGTGTGTGTTGCATTATGAAACAGTCCCTGCAGTTGTCAGATGAGTCGTGTCCCATGATGTCCAGAGCACCATAATGACTTGGTGTCTTTGGTGCCTGATGTGCTGTGAGTCCACAGAGTCAGAGTCCTCTCCCTTTCGTCACACCGCCTGAGGTCTCTGCCTGTCCCCGTCTCTCTGATGCTCCCTTCAGTACGGGTACTGCTTCTGCTTCTTCCCCGCGAAACAAGACAGCCAGGTGCACAGCAGCATGGCAGCCGCCGCTCCAGCCCCTGTGCAGTAATACGCCCAGCCGATCTGGCAGGAACCTGCAGAGGAAAGCAGAGGATTCAGAATGATATCTTTTCACTCTTTATTTTATCTGTCTGTCTGTCAGCAGGATATCTCCAAAACCCATGAATGGATTTCAATGAAATTTGGACAGATAAGCGTTTGGCTGGGGAGCAACTGATTTGATTTTGGTTTAACCAGAATATCTCAGCGTTAGAAGAGTCCTCTACTGTTTACTCTTCATTTATAGAGCCTTTTTGGGAATACTGCCCATAAATCTCACGTCACTTCAACAATAAAGGGGGAAAAACTTCGATACAGGAGTTCAGGTCTAAAACTGTTTTCTCCACAGAGATAAATAAACTGCAGGAGGATATAAAGTTGTCTCTATTCCAGTCTTGTAACTGCAATGTTAATATTTAAAGGATTGGAGACATTTTACTTTTGACAGGGCCTTATATTCTCATTCTTTTTCGTTTCTGGTATATCTTTACACAGTTTTCTTACTTTGTTTGTGATCAAACTTTTAATATCTCTACTTTTGATGTTTTGTGTACACATAGTGCCTGTCCAAAATAATTACCAACTCTGACTGAACAATGGTCTAGACAGTGGTGAAATGAAACTAAGGACTGTACTTAAGTACAATTTTGAGGTATTTGTACTTTACTTGACTATTTCCATTTTATGTAACTTCTACTTCATGACATTTTAGAGGCAAAGATTGAACTTTTTTCAGCTTCCAGATTTAGTTACTAGTTACTTAGCCCCAAGAAGGTTCTGATTTTATCCCAAGATTTTTTTGTGGAATTAAAAAGAATATTTTATTTGGAAATTGATGTGCTAGGAACATTGTTTCTGAGCAGAACAGCATGTTGCATAACTAGTGTTCATGAATGGTCTACTTCAGTGTGTTGTGTGTGTTAATGAGCATCAATGGAAGGTCACAGCCTACGGATGGGTTAACTATTATATCAGCTAGGGTTAATTTAAATTACATGATCTATTTGCGTGCAGTGTATCATAAGGATACTTCACTGTAGCTATATCCCTGCCTAAGAGCCATCATTTACATGTCACCGTGAAAAGCAGAAAATGTTGTGAACTGCTTAACATTTTTGTTCCAGCCACAACATTTGCCTTCTTCTTGTGAAAAAGAGTGAGCATTGTTAGGACAAAGGCGCTGAACATAGTTTAACTTCATTTGCAAACAGACAGTCTGGTATGTGCCAAATGCACTCTCACAACACAGGCTTTTGGAAAGCACACCAGTGGCAAGAAATGCTGAAATGGAGCCAAAAGCCAAAAGCAAAGCGCAAATTAAAACATAAAGGGCCTCCTTAAGAAGCATCTTCTATAATCCTCAAAGGAAATTATGTGCATTATTAAACAACGATATGACCCACATTTGATTCTAAATTTGGAAAATGTTGTGATGACCATCAAGGCTTCTGATTATAAACATAAACTTTGGGGAAAATGTCTGATTGTGTGCAGTTATCTAATTACCAGCCGGGTGGGAGGAGGAGGAGGCGTCTCATTAGCAAATCATATCAGCCGTCTTCTCACTGTGGAAACCTGATTCTACTGCCAAAACTGAAAATACTCATTTCTCCGAGTCTCATTTTGGATTGCAAATTTCTCCCTGTGTCGGCGTCACACTTAGCTTCCCCTCTTTTTGAAATGTGTCTGTAGTTTATCTATTAACACAATGTGGTAATATTCTATTTGAAAAACATATCAGGTCCAAGCAACGACTTTGGATTTTCATACATACATTCTGTAGACAGAAGTATTTTTTCTAACTTTTTCATATCAAACACACATGCAATTAATGTGTCCTAGTAAAAATACTGACTGCTGTCTTCATTGTTAATGAAAGAGTCTATGAGGCAGAGATTCAAAGTCTTCATTGTGGCATAACTTCTCAGGGGAGAACATCAGAGTCTTGTTATTATGCTTCCCAGAGAGAGGTGAAAGTGAAAGAACTGTGGTGCAGTTGTCTTCAGCTGAACAGCAAACACACTTGTTAACAATAATTTATATGTACCAAAAGCCTGTTCCTTCAAAGAGGAAATTACAAAATTAAAACCTGATATCCAACATAATTACTTCTGATGACACGGTTGGAAATTTCAGTAATTAAGATGATGTGTTGAGGAATTTAAATCAGTCACAATTATACAGACACAGGGTGGATTTAAATGCTGCTTGAACAGTCACATCTATCTGCTGCCAGATTAAGTCATTTGCCAATGACTCCCAGAGCGACATATGACTGTTTAATGTTGTGAACCCACATGACAGACATATGACCAATGCATTTATCAAAACAGTCACAGTTTTAAACACGTGGCTAGCGTTTTAAAACAGAACTGCTTGGTTAAGTTTAGGAAAAGATTCTGGTTTGGGTTAAACAACTATGTGTCATAGTTGATATCGTAACCTGGTTAGGCACTAACCCTGTAATGTCCGTAAGTCAAAATCATTGACTTTTTAATAACATTGACTTTTGATTGACAAACAGTTCAAGACACAAACTGGGTGAAGTCCTGCGTTTGTTTTACCCATTAATCCACCCAGTTCTTCTTACACGGACTTTGTTGCTCTTTATATCAATTGACTTCCTCTTTCGCTCTTGTCATTATTACTACGCCCACTAGAGTTCGCTGGCTATCAAGAAACCCAAATATGGGTTGTAATAAAGTGATAGCAGAGATTACCTTTATGATTGCATATTCAAAGCTGTAATCTGTTTTGATTAACTTGTTTCTTGACTTTATAATAACAGAACTAACATAAATGCTATTTGGGGGTTTTTTGGTGATGGTTTTGAAAAATGGCGATGTTTGGTTGGTCTTTTAGTGGGTTTGTTCATCCGTCTATCGAGGGTAATATCTCAACAATGACTGATGAAACAAATATTTATCAACTGTTAATGCTCTGGTGTCACTGTCAGAACTTTAAGTAACATCGATTGATGGCAAAAATGGTTGTATTTTCTTACAAGAAGCACCTTTTCAGCAGTGATTAGATATTATAGTATTGTGGTGGGCAGATAGAAAGCTCTGTGTATCTTTGAGGGAAAAAGAAGAAAAAAATAACTTAAAAGTTTGAAGAGGGAGAAACTCTGTCATGGTGGACATTGATGTAAAGTGAAATAGAGAAAATCTAAGTGTACCTGATTATGTAAGGCATGGGCTCAACAGCTTTATCAAAAATGTACCTTTGACATTTAATTAAAATATTACAATCACACCAAATGAATTTGTCTGGGTATATTAAGTAGAAGATCAATCGCTATTTGATTAACATCAAATAAAAGAGCAGCTGCAGTATGAATAGTCCCTCCACCTGCCTCGAGTCTAAAAGAGTATCATATTATTTTCTATGAGATAGTCTTGAGAATGCCAGTTGAATACAGAGCATAAACCAGCCTCCTGCTTATTCTCAGCACATATTTATAGCTATAAAACACTTCAGAAATCGACAGCAACTGGAGGTTCTGTTGACTTTTTATCATACATTTTAAATACCAAGGGATCGTGTGTCTTCAGTATAAGACGCTAACAGCGAGATGTATCTGCGCCGTTTCTAAAAAAAGGCAGAATGTCAAGGGCCAGATACAAAAGTCTGTTCTCAGCTTCCCACTTTTTCATACATTTATCTGTTCTGGGACCAGAACATTCAGCGAACACAAGACAAATTTACACAGTCGTGGTTGATAACCAGTGTGTGATTCAGTCGCAGTGTGCAGGCTGTAGGTGTGTGTGTGCACACTGGATCTGCATGGTGGATATCTTACCTAGCTGAAACTGGTCCGAGCTGTTGTTGCAGGTCTGTTGTACTTCCTCACTGTCCCATCCCAATGGATAGAGCGCGCAGCCAGATCCTATGAGCAGACCTGAGAACAAGAGAAAGACAGTCTGTCAGTGATGAAGGAATCGCAGTAGCTTGATTGATCACTGGGGGTTCAAAAAACATCACAAGTATGACTTGAGGCTGACAAGACGCACACCGTTTGTGAGGGGAAAACTGCAGCAAGGACAAACTCTCACCATCAAGGTGTTCACTCAACTCCTTGAGGAAGGTCTGCATTGTTTTTGTGCGACCTCGCCTATGTGGGTTTTCATAATTTAAGAATCTTTTTATTAATGAGGAAGAAAAATGCAAAGCAGTGTGTTGTTTTTTTTCTTTGTTACATGCAGATATCCAACAAGGTGGAGTGAATTCAAACTTGGGTTTTGTGTGCATTCTTTTGGTTTATGTTTTAATTAAAATGATCAAAAAGACAATGAGCTTCTGCTTTCCAATGCTCACCTCTATGATTTTTTTTTTCACCTTATCAACCGTTTGCAGCAGATACTGATGGGGAGGCAGCTCTGACCTGTTCCAATGGTTTTACCTAACAAGCCTCAAATCCTTTTGTAAAATGACACGGATTGTGATTTTAACACTTCATCATGTTTTTACAGCAACAAAACAAAGCACTCCTCTGCCAGCAGCTCATAAAACTGCTGCAAATGAACAACGAACATATGCAAATAGCTTGGCAATTTCTCACAGAGGCAACAGCTAAAAACCAAGCTATTTTTTTGGTGCACAATAATTACTGTAAAACTCTGGAAAATCCTTGAGGGACTGCTTTATGTCAGTGATTAAAGAGACTTATGACTGCGCTTAAAGCTGCGCACTGAGACAAGAGTAAAATCTAGTCAAGGCCATTTACATTAAGGATTAATATCCTCAATATTAGCCTACAGCCAGGTCTTGACAAGTTATTCCCTGGATGCCAAGGCCTGTCTCTTGAAATTACCCTGTAGGTGGCTCTGCCATCACATTAGCTTAATCCCCTCCAATGTGTCTACCCTGCTATCAGTTTTGGGATGTGAGGATGGCAGCAGAGGAAAAGAAGGCAAGAAAGCTCTGCCTTCCAACCTGATTACCCCTGCCATCCAGGACTGCCTTATTACATCTAGGCCAAGATAACAAGCAGGAATTAATCCACATGCTAATGCAGATGGGCTAGACAAACCGGCTAACATTGGAGGTGGAGTAGGAAAAGTGAAAAAGACATCTGTGTTTTCCCCAGTCGCAGCCAAAAGGACGGCGAATGTCATCGGCTCGCTTCTGGGGGAAAATAGACTGGCTGATTATGGCACCTGTGGTAGAAAATCAATTCAGTGAAACTCTGGCATGTTGATGAGAATGAAGGGATATAAAAAGGCTCTGACCAAGTCTGTGTCATTACAGCTCAGGATCAGAGGGGATCCAGGGATTGTCGTACGTAACAACTCAGCCGTTTCTTCTTCAGCCCCTGAAGAAAACTTCAGACGAGTTTCTGCTTCAGACCCAAAATTACTACCTTTAGCTGAGCAGTACAGCAAAAGTAACACTGGGGCATTTGATGTAATTCCCTGTACATGCAGCCACTGTGGGGAGCCTGATGAACATAAACCCCCACTATTCTACCAGGAACAGAAATGCATTTAGGAGCAAGTGAGCATACACACAGTCATTAAATATTTTCAGTTATATAATCTTATGGAATGTCTTTTGATTCTAATTTGTAACAGTAAAGACTGTAAAGCATGCAAAGCGTGATAATGTATTCATGATTAATATTTAACAAAATCAAAAATTCTCTTTCAAGTGTTGTGTAATGCAGAGAGATACAGCTGCATGTAATCAAATTGAATTTCCTTGCAGCAAAAATATATAACGCAGGACAGAATGTGTCTTTGTTTCCCAAATACATTGTTATTCCATCTCACAAACTGTAATATTTCCATTTGAAAAATCAAGATTTATGGGGATTCTCAGTCTCTCTTTGATTAACAAATTTGTTCAAATGATCAAAACCACAAAGAGCTGCTGCACTGTAGTAGGCACCTCAGAGAGGAGGATTGGGAAGGAAAGACTTCAGTGCATAGTTTCCACATCAGGTCAGATGATGATGATGATGATGATGATGAGATGGAACGCTGAAAATCTAAGACTACATACAGACTGAGGGGAAATTACTGCTGCAACACAGACAAAAGCTCAGTTTCATTGTATAACCACAAAAATATCAAAGGTTTCTGGGTGAACCGCCAGTGTTTTCTGTTGTTTTTTGGGATAAACTCACTGAGCCTGCAACACTGCAGTGGGTGAAATCAATGTGAGCACTCACATGTTACCATGACACTATGGAGACAGATATTGCAAAAAACAAATCCCTGTGGGAGCAGATACAAAAATATAAACGCATCACCAAGGTGTAATTCAAATCCATATCATGTGTAGTCCTACATTCCTCTGTTGGCTGTTATTTTTTTTGATTAATTTATTTTTTGCCACTAAAGTTAATTCCATCAAATCCCATCCTCCACACTCACTATGTAGGTTATTGAGAACCAGAGGTAGGGAGGCTGGTGACTGGGATGTGGGAGACAGATTACCACGAATGGAAAATGCTTTTTCACATAATGTTTGTGAGGCAAGCTGCTCGACAGAAGTGTGAACTTGTGAGAGGCAGCTACCTCAGGCTCGGATTCTCCATGCGTGCTGTTGGAGACTGATACTTCCTGTCCCTCTTATTTCCTAAGCTGACACAGATGCACCCCGATCTACAAACAGACTGTTGGGGATTTGTGTCATTTAGCATGTGGCTGTCAGCTACAGCACTGCCTCTCAACCTTTTTGGCTTGTGACCTCTAAAATTGAGGCAATGCCTTCTCATGACCTCTCATCACAGACTGCAGATGAAGACACTTGGTATCATGTAATGTGTTTTTTCCCCATGATTTCATGACCTAAATCTGGTGTCCTAGCCGCCGGCTTGAGTACCACAGAGCTAGCGGACACGCTACAATCACGAGCACTAAACCACATGCTAGACTTCATAAGATAAGATAAAACGTAATGATCGCCTCTGGAAAAATTGGTTCTCTGATGTGGAAAATAGAGATAGAAGAGCACAAATGTAAGTCATACAACAAGTCTACAACAGGAAATTGACAATTTCAACTGTTGAATTAAAAAAAGTGAAGTGCAAAATGCCCAAATAACCTTAGCTGAAATGAAAATGCCCATTTTGGCTTCAACAAACATCTTTTGTGAAATTCAATGTTTTCCCCCAAACCAAAGAACGGTTTTCTTTTCTTTCAGAAAACATGATCAACTTCAACAAGAGCTTCATTTTTCTGTGAGCAGATGGCCGTCTCATGATGAAATCATTGCACAACTCCACTCAGCTGCCACGAGAATAGCTGTCGAAGTCACCACAAGGCTGTTACTGCAACTACACAGCAACTTCATGGCACTGCAGAACAGACGGACAGAGAGATCAGAAATGGGAGAAATCCGCCATCCACAAACTCAGTATGCCTTCCACAGATGTTATTAGGAATCAAACTAGTTCCCTTGAGCAGCATCAACCGTGCCTGAGGTCGGACTTAAAGACGCCCTGAGCCTTCTGGGAGACCGGGAGAGGCTCAAGTGCCACTCTATCAACACCTGGGAGGTTTGCTTGTTTACTTTGCTGCTTTTTGCCAACAACCACTGTTTGCGAAACCTTAGGCCATTTTGGAGGCTTATATCAGTTGCTATGGCAGCCGACTGATGCTGATAGCCTTCTGGCAGAGGAGGTGAAGAGGAAGAGGAAAGGGTCAGAGAGAGCGTGCAGTGCAGAATGCAAGAGGCCAGACAACTTATTCACAGATTGAGTTTCAATTGATCTCCATGAAGTCGTTATCACAATGACTATCTCAGGCCTAATGGCTTCTCTGAAAGGCTATTCTATGAACTGGGAAATAGTTCAGATAAATGGACTTACCCAAATACAATCAGTCCCACATATCAGTGTTCAATCCATAAAATCTGCTCTAATACAGTGAACTTTCTTCTGCATATCGTTGCCTCAGATTTCATCATCGTAGTTGAGCTCACTTTTGAAATCGCTTTAAAAAGCACACAGAGAAGTGCTTTGTTCCATTGGAGCTGCTCCATTGTTCCCCATCCTTTTTCCCTCAACCCTTTTTACCTGAATGAAAAACTGCCCCCTTTTCATATCCCCCACATTCTCTGATTTAGGGAGTGCTGATGCCTTTTGTTAAGCTTTCCTGCTCTCTGTCAAGAAGCAAGGAATTTCTTTACCCTCCTTCATGCCCCGAGACAATACCATTCAAGGTTATCATTCAAAAGGCCAAAGAGGACAGGGAGAAAAGGCTGCCGCTAAGCTGGAGAGAATTTTGGTGGCCAGGGAATTGGAGTGGGGATGTGCCTGAATGGGCCGGCTTAATGTAAGACATTCCCTTTTGGGCTTGGAGGATCATCCAATAGAGGGAGGGAAATGTAAGAGCAACCCCACCTGGGAAAGCTGGCCTGTGCAGAGCTGAAATAATATTCACCTTTGCATGTCCTTTGGTCTTTTTCTGTTTAAAGTAATATTCTGTTTTTCTTTCAGGGACGTTCTGCTATATATGTCATGTTTTGTTGTCCCTGCTTTAAAGTATTTGTGTTTTCCTGCACATTATTGCCGTTAGTGTACTCCATGTGCCTTTTGTAAATGACAATACACCTGCACATGGGGCTGCAGTTGATAATAAACCAAAATGGCTAAACTGGCAGATTTAAATGAATGTGCATAGTCCCAGTAACTTTAAAGCATATTAATCACTAAATAAATGAAGAAAAGAAAAAAAGGCGGACTGGTAGGATTAATTAAATGCCTCAATACAAAACCAGTTTCATAAAAGGAAGCTGTCTCAACAGCGCAAGGAGAAGGTGGAATGCTTAATGGATAGTTAAGGTATAATCCTTAATATTTTAATGGAATCAAATGCATTTTTCAGTAGCAGCCATTCAACATATTTATATTCAGTAATTATCTCCATAATTTTAATTGTGAGCGGTGAAGTTCAATATTCTCACACTGGATATAAATTGCCTATGTATGAGGGATTCAGCAATGCAAGCATGTAATCCGGCGTTACTGTTACTGTTTATTGATAATGTTCACTCTCCTACAGCCACATCAGAAACGCTAATGCAAACCTAACATTTCCTCCTGCTGCTGCTGCTGCTGCTGCTGACAGCGATCATTCATAAAAAAGCACTCTACAAAACAAGACATTAATTAGTTTTAAATATTTCAGGGGAGTAATGGAACAAGAAGGAGCAGCCAGAGTGAGTTTGTACATGAAGAGTTGCAGTTGACAGGCTAAACAAACTCAACTATGCTGCTGTTTAGAGGAAAACTACTCAGTCAGTTGCAATTACTCGACTTCTATACATGTTAGTTTGTTTGGCCACAGATGTACCAGTTGCTCTTCTGTCTTAGCTTAAGTATTAAACAACACTAATACTGTGGTTTCAAGACTAAAATCTTAAGGACTGCAAATGTAAGATAAAACATTTTGTGCATCTTGTTTTTACCTGCAAAATAGCTGTTTAAGTGTGTGCACAAATGCCACAAGTGATATGTTGCCTGCATATAATGAATAAATAAATACATTTTTTTGTGTAATTAGTAGTAAATTATAAACATGTTTATGCTAGTCTGAGCTTTAGAGCAACTGACAGTTTCTGGGTCCCACAGTTTCACTTCAGCCTCAACAGCCATGTGACGGATCTGTCAACGGCACCATCCCTGCATGTTGAAGCATGTTTTTGCCTTCACTTGAAACACACGGCACACATCAGCATGTACAGCCTGCATTCCTGCTTTCCTTGCGAAGTTTTGATTCTCACCGTCATTCAAGTTGGATCAACACAGTCGCTTTCAGAAGGGTTTACTCCTATGTGAGCATTTTCGCCGGCGAAGCTGGTGTTTTTATGTGAGTGAGACTGGGATCTGGAGATTCAGTTGAAACGTTAGATTCTGGAGTTGAGAGAGATGGAGGATGAGGGGGATACAGAGAGAGGAGGGATTTAAAGAGAGTATCTGAAGTACGTGAGCTATGTGATGTGCAAAGTGTTGCATATAAATACTTGCTGCTGCCAGGGACTGGCATTCAAGTGTTTTTTTCAGCCAATAGTCTACCTGTTCTATTATATTACTTTGCCAAAGTGTTCCCAAAGATTACACCTCAATCATCCAGTTGGACGAGAGGTGTGTTCATGGTGAAGATGTTTTTCTGGTTTAACAATGTTCCCTTCTCAACTGTAGTACTTTGAGATATTTTTCCCATAAAACATCTTCCAGTCTGCAGCCTTCAGTTGAGTCTGTTTCATGCTTCTCCATGTTTTTTTGGCTTTACAACTGAAATATCAAACACAGGAAACCCTATTACTGACCAGGCCAGTAAGAAGAGAGCTGTGTGACAAACAGACAGGCTCTGACTATTCATTTAGAGTGTGACCATCCTCTCCATGACAAATTTCTCCCTCTTCCCTCTGGTATCTGCTCCCGCTGGCCCAAGAAAAGGTCAGACGGTTACAAACAGTCCTTTATCTCGGCAGCCGTCAAAGGACTTAACAAGACTCGTTTGGTTGTGTTCATGTGAGGTCTGCATGTTATATTTTCATGTCATCCTTCAAACAGGCTTCTGTTTTTCATATCTTTCACTTGCTGTTTGGCCACATATTGCTTCTTTGCTCGTCTTGTTTTATCTGCTGCCTATCAGTTTCCCTCTGGGACTAATTAATGATAAACTGTGTTTTAAACAGCCATCAGCACTACATCATTTTCACCTATCTTAGGATGTAAATTGGTTCTGCAAAGCATCTCTCTTACTATATAGACCTGGTAATTGCGCTTTTACACTACAGGAACTTAACAAAATGGAAAGTGGTTTAGCTGTTACCTCTCAGTCTGCTTTTATAACAATCGTTCTGTGCATGAGTTGGAGGGATCTTCTGAGAACTAACTAGCTAACTAGTTGATGCTAAACCTGGTGCATTCAGATTATACCAGCAGTGCTTTTGAATGTAACTGGTCAAGCAAATCTGAATGCAAAAAGGTGTACCAAATGTTTGGGGTGACCAAGACAGCTAAAACAGCACGGGAGAAAGGTTAAGTGTGCAGCAGAGCATCCTAACCACGACACAATGCAATGCACTTGATGCTGTTTGGGCCACCATTCAATTCATAAAATAATCAAAATAACCGAATCCTGACTGGTACTTAAAGTTCAGATTGTGGAAAGGTTATGGTAATGGGAAACTGTCAAAAGTGAGACGTGTTAAATGCTACATTGTCAGTTTTGATTCCATATACCTGAGAACAGGCCAAAAATAAGCCCGAAGCAAAGTACAGTAGAGTAAGTGCTGGTTTGTTGCCTTGTGCCACTCCTGCTACACAGTCTCATTTCATTCCTTGTCCACCCATCAGTCACCATCACTGGCCCTGGGCGGAAAGAGCAGCTTGTGTTATATTGATCTGTTTCAGCGCTTTTGCTACAGGCATTCTGTCAGGAGCCGGTCTTATCTAATCACACCATTCATTTGTCACACAGTTTCCGGCTACAACCGGTAATTAATAAACACACCAATTACAAGTGCAAAATGAACTTCTGGTTCATTAAGCAGTGGGCATGTATTAAGCAGGAAGGAAAAAAACAGCATTAGGTCTGCAGCTCAGGAGAAATTCACTGTGCATATAGATAGAACTGGGTTGTTCTAAATATGCAACAAATGACTTTCAAAAGACGTCTTCTGGATGTGTGGGGAGAATTAGCTTTTCACACGAGGGCGCAGATATTTTCTGTATGTCTCACTCTTTCCAGCTACAAACCCACGCCTCCCTGTGACCCCAGCCATGTCTCCTCTCATCTCATATTCTTCCCCCTCCTTTCATTGACAAGGAGGGGTCAACTAAGAAAAAAAAAACAAGGGAAGGAATTCAGCAGCATCCGAGAGAAATTCCTCCTCTCGCTTTTCCAAAATGTTGCGCAATTTTACCTTTCTCTTGTAAATGTCACTCCTGTGCTAAACTAGTGTTGGAATGCAGGAGGAGGAACAATGAGTTTATGCATGTTGGGCAGGCTATCGTGCTCATTTGCTGCCTTTTCTCGCACTTATTTTTTTATCATTCAAAGAGAAGATTAGCTTTTGCAATATCTTGCAATATTCGAATGCCTTACTATCATTGTGAGGCTTGGTGGCAGCAGGGTGGGGACAATAAGCTACTTTTCTTGCACATGACAAAGATAGAGTCAAAGCCAACTTACAGTAGATTCTGGGCAGCAGTTTTTCAGTCCGTTTTGCCTTAAATTTCAGTAATAAAAAAAATCAGAGTGAGTGGAAAAACATGCTTAAAAGGAAATATGGCCACCTTTTTAAAAACTGTTATACAAATCAGCATGCTGGTCTGGAATTTCAATTTAAAAAAGGGATGGCTGTTCCATCCATCATAAAGGCGAGGAGAACAACAAAGCCAAAGGGTATGGAAATCCTCCTCAGGGTAGGATCCACTTTATAGGGTCCTACAAGTGTAGCTCTTCTAACTGGGTCAGGTCTGATGTGTTGAGCAGCAGCCTCCTCCCACTGATAGAAAAGCATGACGGTAGGCCACGTGCCCAAAAGTCAGCGTTAACCTAAAGCGATGCACTCCTGACTTAATTACCCTTTACAATGAGCAGTAAACATGCGAACGCAAAGCCTTCTGGGGAACGGGGAGTTTAAGACACAGCAATCTACATTTTAATATTCATGTTAATAGCATCAAAATATGCAATGAATGTTTTAGTATCTTCCACATAGACACTGGCAGACATCAAAATGCCTCTCTGACAGTGCTGTGGCTCATCATGTGAGCAGCTCCACACTGCAAACACAAAGAGCCTTCTTTCAAAAGACAATGCAACGCTTCAGGGATCGAGGAAAAACTGACTCCCACTGCCAAGTGTACAAAGTAGTCTATAGCATGTGTTTAAAGTGCCGGCCCACTGCATTCATGCTGTCCTCAGGGACCCACCGGGCTAGCTTATTCCCCTTGGGGATAGAGTTTAAGCAGCCTTCCCAAACTCCCAAAAATCAAACATTCTCTAAACCAACAGGTCATTTTTGCTCCCAGCGTTTCACTGTGTGGGTGTAATGCAAAAAAACAGTAAGAATGGAAATCTCAGGAGGCCAAGAGGCTCATTCAGTCATACAAAGTTTGCAATAACACCAGAATATAAAGTGTTGCATTATAACATATATATTCAAAACAAACAAACAAACTGACCAGCTTCAGAAGTAAACTAGAAGGGTCTGCCAAGGCCACGTCCACGTCCCACAAGACTAACGAGAGAGAAAAATCATTTGTGTATCCTTTATGTGACTTGAATCCATTCCCAAATGTATTTGGTTCTTTCTCTGTCCGTGTTACACCCTTTCACCAAGTTTCATGAAAATGCGATCACTAGATTTTGACTGAAAAACAGACAAACAAACCTCTGGGGAGCCCTTATGTTTTTACACTGAGAAAATACCATTTTATCATAAAGTTTCATGATTGTACTGTGTCTTTAAGCTGAGCTAAGCTTTCTGGATGTCTTTAAAGAAGCTCTATATCAGGGGGTATATCATCACATATAACTCTCTGCAAGACTATTCTTTTCATCGAGAAAAGTCAAAGTTACCTTATAAAAGTTTTTTCTCATACTTTTATATCCAACCCAATTCCAAAAAGGTAGACAGCATGCAGTGATTTGCCATCCCTTTTGAATATAGTACAAAGATAAAGATATTTAATGTAGATTCTTTTGTAAATATATACAGTCTGTATGGATGTGACGCATTCAGTTTTTGTTTACGTGTTACACAGCATCCCGACCTCTTTGGAATCAGGGTTATGGATGCATAAAGATTATATGCTGAAGCTCAAGTGGCTCCTCTTTCATCCCATGCTGTTATCGTGACATTTGAGAGCCCTTGAGAAAGAGGAGAACGGTTGAAATGAGACCACATTATGTAACATGTCAAGTAATCTGCGCGCAATACAATAGGACAATATAATGGAGAGGCAGAGATCAGGTTATGCAGGACTGTGTGTGCTCTTGATATTTTGTATGATATTGAATTGGTATTGTGATCCTACATAATCATATAATATCTGGTTTATCCTGTCCGCTCAAGGATGAAAAGCTTTTTCTGCCCCGATGATTTGACAGATTGAAACTAAACAGATGTCAAGAAAAGGCTAGCAATTCCATTTCATATAAAGATTTACTATTATCTTGCCTGCGTATGTTGCCGTGCCAGCTCTGACAGGGTAGTAAGTAAATTGAGGCGGATGTTATTATGTTGAGATAAATGTTAGTAATGAAACTGCAGCCTCCCGGTGAAGCCTTGTCTTTTTAACAATGCTGTTCGGCTCTTCTTTGAACCCATGGGTAATAAAAGAACATCTGAAATACACTGCAGTTTCTTCATGCTGATTGTGTGGAAAACATACATGACAGTGACACTTGTTTATTTTGCCTTGGTGTTAAGAATGTCTGGTGTGGTAGAACATGATGAAATATGTGGAACGCCTGAGGGTTTTTCCCTAACCGATGATTATTTTTGCTCCTTGGTCAGAGCAGGGGCTAAATGTGATGACTTAGTTCTTGTTATACACATGCGCATTCATTAAATCTTCATTTTGATTAACAGTTTGTATTTTCGTCAGTTAGGCCCTGAGGCAATTTATGGTTAAAAACGTTTATGGTAAAGAAATAAAACCAGCTGGGTCAGTTTGAGGGTTGAGAACTAGCAGGTGGGCTGAAAATGAAGCAGTTTATATGGGTAACTACAGAGAATACAGAAAACACCCAGAATTATTATAATTAGATCCATGGTTTGTCTTTGTTTACACCTGTGAACACTTAGGAAAATGTGGAAAAACCATGACGTAATGCAGAATGAACAATGGTGCAGTTATTCAGCTTGATGTGTTTCTAATAAAATGAGAACTTTTAAAACAGGATGGTGCCGTTTATTTTTTACTATGCTTTAGACTTAACACCTCTATTACACTTCTGCCTCCCACAAACATATGGCTTCAATCAGGCTGCAGGCATTCATGTCATAAGAGTCAGTGGATGGCATGAATCCACAGATTATAGCATGGGAGCAAGGACGAATAAAAATCAATAGTTCCCCGAGTCCTTGCAAAAGTGCCTCTCGCTGAGATGTTTCAAAGAAAAAAAAAATCAGAAGAAAGGAACAATGCTATTTAAGCTCCAGTGGTTTCCTCCTGCAGTCAGGCTGGTGAGTTACTATTCTTGCCTTACGCTCAATTCTCATGAGACTAATAGCACAGTATGTTCAGACCTCATGTAATTCATCAATTAGCTCCTTGCCTCAAAGCATAAGGACCAGAAAATGATATTCAGTATGCTGGATACCAGTCTCTATCCTGAAACATTTCATAATTTGTCACCATGCAAAGCTAAGCTTCAAATTTCCTCCAAACATCCTCAATGGTTACCACTGTTGCCTCCACTTTTATAAGTGCTAAATTTTGCATCTAAAAAGAAAAAGACACCATTGGATGCCAAAAAAAAATCAATTTGCAAGGGATTAGTAAGTGTTACCCATAGACCTCTGACTTCACCAAGATGTGGCAGGTAATTTGCACTGGAAGTTCGCTTAAATTACAACCATGGCAGAGTCGCATCAGGATTAAAATCATCAACGATCTCCCTCAATTATACAAATCATTTCCCAACCTCAGGTTATATTAGTTCCGTGCAAACAGAGCTTTATAAAGTTCCATCAGTATTCATGAACATGAACGACACTCTTCAGAAGCTTAAAATGAGAGATAAAATTTGGGTCTGCTGCACTAACGATGAATTAGAGATCAACTCTGTAGGAGGAAACTGTGAAACTTTAAAGCAAAATTAACTTTGTGTCATTATAGAGCCCTCAGTGATGAGCCAGAGAAGTTTGCCTGTGTAATGTCATGTGTCCACAAAGGCTCCTATTCAGAGCTCGACCACAATATGTCTGCTGATTGAATCAGTGTGGGTGCATGTGGCTCTAAGAGGGACTTGTTCCTGCTCACACATTACGACTGAATTGTCCAAGATCATAGGTCACTGCATGTGCAAACTCCCTTTTTTTCCTTGAATGTTGATTACTGTAGCCAAACAGTGACTGAATAGCCTGACAACGGCTGTTGAGAATGTACCACTGGACATTTCACAGCTAGTCAGTCTGATTGATTGAGCCATAAAGAGTTTGTCCGTGGGGCTAACAGGACTCGGATAAAAGATTAGGAGTCGGTTGAGTCTTGATTAATGTTAGAGGATATAACCTCTGGCCAGTGGTGCTGAAAGATTTATATAAACAGGGTCTCAGCGGTGAAATATACGCACACAGATTTGGAGCAATTTGCAGTCAGTGAGGACGAAATAATCACAGAGTATCCCCAGGACACAAGCTAAATCAAAACAGAATTGTCACAACTCCATAATGAGGCAAACAAGCGCATTAAGAGACAGATGAAGCAGGACAGCAACACAGGTGAAAACAGAAAACACTTAAAGACGTATCTCAAAGTCACTAACCCCAATTTCATTTTTTTCTGTTTTCCTAAATCAGGAGGAATGTGATGACGGCGGGAGAAAAAATTCCTTTGCATATTTATATGGGACCTTGTCTGTGTTAAACCCTGCCCCACCCCCTGGACTTAGGCTGCCTGATTAGTATTCAGTGAATTCATTAAGACACAATCGCTGGTGTCTGGGAACATGGGAACTCTTGATGGAGGAGAGGTTGAGTTCAGCCCACTGGGTTAAGTCCCTACAGATAAAAACGCCCCATCCCCCCAAACCTGAAGGTCACTGTGTCCTTACTCAGCTACTGATCTGATGATCACAGGCAAACAGCGGTTGTGTGGCTCAGCGTTAAGATCTTTATTTGTACACGCTGTGTTGTTGCCCGCATGCAAAGACCTACACTGTGCCAGAGAAAAAGGTAAATGTGAGTCTGACTTTTGGCTTGATTGTCCCCAAAGGCAATCACCCACAATTCATCACCCTGCAGGGAGTGTTGTTGTGCTGCGTTATAATATAGTGTTTCTCCTTGTAAGCTATAAAAAATAAAAATGAGATCAGACTTTGTAGCCCAAAGACCATCCATCCCTCAAAAGTTGCCACCCCACCCCCACCCTCCACAACTATTAAAATCAATGTTGAGATGAATGAACAGCAGAAGCCAGGGGGGGACACCAGGTAGAAAACTCTTCCGGCTGCTCCAACGGTTCATAAGTTAGGGAGGCGAGCTTTGGTTGCGTCCCGGCAAACCAGTGATGAATCATTCCTCAGGGAAGCACTTACACACTTCAGCCAGTTTAATGAAAAACACCAAAAAAACCTGTCCTGCATGAAAGCGTCACAATAATAAATCACAGGCGAGGAGAAAAATATTGCATACGGCCATGGTGCACAAATCCAATAGAGTTTAGCTTAACTCTCCTCTCACAGCTGGACTGTCAATCTTGTGTTTTTCTTCTATCCGCCTGTTATCAATTTGACCTGCAGCTCAAAATACTAATCTTTTCGTCATCACTTCCCTTCTGAAAATGATTTTTAAATTATGAGAGCATTATCAAACTGAGGCAAAAACACTTCCTCAGGGTTTAATATCGCAATTTAGCCCTTTTCTCTTTTGCTTCAAGTGGTCTCTTGATGGCTGAGGAAAGATCTTTTGCCCGCACCAGTTTTAAGGTGTTTGCAATAAAACTAATTACCATTTTTAAAAAAAAATCACAAACAAAAAAACAAAACAAAGGAGAATAATAGGAAGAGCAGCTCTGGCAGTCCACAGTGTATATCTCAGAGAGAACTCTGTGCCATATCCTGGAGCTCCTTTCTGTTTTCCCCCACCACAATGAGGAAGAAAGACTTTGATCATCCACTACACTGCATCGCAACCACCAGGAGAAGAGGAAAACAGAGTCAGGGCATAGGAGTTGGGCTCTCCACACAGGGGAATGCAGAGCAGAGGAAAATGAGGTGAACTGTCATGAAAAGAAAAGCAGAAAAACCTCTAGCAGCTGCAACACACTTGACAGCAAACCAAGCAGCTGAGGCAAGTGTCAAACAAAACAAATTGCTAAACCTTTACTGACACACTGCACGGTCTCCGGATTGTCACGACAAGAGTGGAAATTAAGTTGCCAGAGACAGAGACTGCCAAGGATAGATCACCAACATCAAGAATAATGCTGACTTTGGTACTGGTCGTGGTTGTGAGGTGTGTATATCAGTGCGCTTACGAGGTGTCAGTTCAGTTTGGGAATTAATTTATAAATCCTTGGTTATTTGTGGTTCCTTCTTCCAATACAGGATGGGAATTCTTTTGCGCCATGTTAAGTTTTTGTCATGGAGCCAAAGCTAAAATATGCTTCCTCTCAGCAGGGACCAAAGTATTCCGTCTCAAAAGATTTTCTTCTGGAGCCCAGGCATGGCAGGCACATAAGCATGAACGTGACAGCGAGAGTGAGTCGATAAACACACCCAGGCGGCACACTTTCATTTAGGGAAGGAGGGAGTACTTCAAAGTTCAGCCAATGGGGTTAAGAGCGAATACAAAAGAATAAAGAAGAATCTGCGCTGGCTGAAAATGCATTTTGAGATGGACAGACACTGATATAGAAGCAACACAAGCTACGATAAATAAATCTGTAGTGCATTTATTTCAAGTCAAAAAGAAGGAAAAACATATGTAATATTTGTTTAAATGTCTAAATCGTGCCTCTATGTTAATTTTGTGTATGTGTGAGTTAATTCAGGTATATGAAGATTAAACAATACAGTATATTATTTCTAGCAAATCCCCTCATAAAAAGCTTTTATTTTGACAAAATATACACAGAAAAGCAGAGGGTAAGCATTAACTATAAATCACACTAAAACTCAATGACACTAATGCAAGAAGAAGTAAAAATGTAAAGGATGATATATGAGGAGTATCCCAGTGGAAACGGCAACAAAGGAAGGAGTGTGTACCTGTGTATGCTCGTGTGTGACTAAGATCAGGGGCATGTTGCAAAGGTTTAAGGTACCCATTACTGCTGAGCGTAGCAGCAACGGGATTAGTGGTACCCGGGGGGCACAGATGGCACCGAAATCCTCAGAGTCTTTCTGAAAAGGTCACACAAAATACAGGACAGCCACCAACTCACGCACCCATTCACTGCTCCGAACAGATTCCTCGGGCTGGTCTCAGCTCGGGCTTTTAGTCCCTCATCAATCCTCTGAATGCTCTACAATGATTCTTTTCAAGTGTGTAACAGAGAGCAGAACAGAAATGCCTTTAAAATGTCAAACGGCAGCAGGCCTGACTCGCACTGTCATTGATGGGATCGTGGCAATGGCTGAATTCAATAAGAAGCTTGTGGCGTTTTAGAGGAAAACAGATTTTATCGCAGCCCTTTTGTTACAATGTTTAATGGGACAGGAAGCAAGTGGGACGAGATGCAGAGTGATGTATTAAAAGACATTAGTCTTTATGGCTGCGTGCAGAACAAATGAATCACTTTGCACCTTGTAATTTAGTCTGAAGGTCATTTTTGACCCTTTCCCTTCTCCTCCTCTCACTCATTTGTCTCTGTCACAGCGCATGTACTCATGTTAGGTCTGTTGTTTTTGTATTGCAGCAAGGAGACTCGAATTCCTCTTCTGTCTTGTTTTGCCATACTGCTGTGTCTGTGTGTTTCCTGCCACCATACGGCTGCATCCTCCCCAGGCGCTGGCTCCTTCACCAGCACCATATGGCAAGGCCAACAAGGCAGGCAGCGCTCCACAAGACTCTCACAGCGTCTCTGTAACCCATGTTTCCTTTAAGGTATCCGATAAACCCCTTACAGGGGTTATTACTGTACTATATAGAAAATACACAAACAAACAAACCTTCTCATATACAATCGGTGCACAGCAAGGCAGCAGAGCAATTAGTAGAACAGACCACAGTATCCCTGGATAACAGGTGGTACACACGTCTGCTGCTGGCCTCAGGAAGCTTTTCAGGTAAGAAACTCTTTGTAAATTAGTGTAGCCTTATTTTGAAGTAAGTTAGGCTCCTTGTTCTTTTGAAATGAAGTAAGCTATAGGAAATATGCATACTGCATCAAAAAATGATCATATCTTGTGAAGACTCATGAAATCATGCCCTTAAAACTTCCTTTAATATCTGTTTCTATTGGAAAATGGCCAGAGGAAGGAATTGGAGTTCTAACTTATTCATATTTGAGCATCATGAGATCATCATTAAAAAGAGTTGGTTTTCCAGGAGGTAGCCGAGTCGTAGAGGAAGTTGTCTGGAAAGCTAATAGCCCCCAAAATCCTCGTCCTTCCTCCACCGTACAGCTTGTAAACTCGGAAAACATCCACTGAGAGTGGACTGAGGCTGACAGCTGGCAAACCAATCACTAAACTCTAGGGAGCAGTTTTGATGATGACATGAGTCAAAACTCTCTACACTCCAAAACCTGGAGAATAACTACTTCCCCTAGGTGTTGTGAATGTAAAATTATTTCTGTAGCTGCATCCCTCATTTCCGACCATATTTGCTGTATAATTTACGAAAGCGTTGACAATATTGACATTAACTGTTAATTTGAAGTTGAATTGAAAATTATAAGTCGGTAACAGCCAAGTGAGTGGTGTGTTCTTCCAATCAGGTGCAGGAAGCGAGGGTTTATAATAATGCATGAGTGACAGATAGCACTGTCAGTCACTGTTGTACAGTGTGGTTGAAATCCCTGCCAGACCACAATGAGTGAAATTTGCGGCTTGGCTGTGTGAGCACACTATTTTATTCCAAAATACAGAAATTACAAGGTGCAGTGCAGCAGTATTTTGGTCAGTGCACACTGACCGATGCTGTTGTTGCACTTCAGCTTTGGCAACCTGACATATACACTCGCCCATCAGCTGCTCAGCTCGGGAGATGGACTGTTTTGTGTCTGGCTGGGTGACATACAAAGCACCTTAGTTAATGTTTTTGCCCTTTGGTTTATTCTGACAAATAGCGTTTTCCACATTTTGGCACCAGCATCGTTAGAATGCAACGAGCTTGTTGAAGGAGGTGTGAAATCAAACATGGAAAAAGGTGTAAATTGGCAAACTGTGGTGGCAGACAGATAGGTGAAGTATGTGTTATAATATGAAGATGAAGCATCACATGTGCACAGAGCTTCTCTCTACAGGCTCATTTCAAATGCGAAGGTGTTACCACTGTATCTCTCTCTGCACAGGCATCCTGTTGGAGGGAAACTGAACTTTGACCCGTTTTTGATGAAAATCTTCCATCTCTGAATCAAAGCTTGGATAAAATTGTGTTAAAATATTATAACTGATCTAATTACTTCCTCACGTTGAGCTCCACAGTTTGCAGGCACGTACATTAAATGCATTATGCAGCATCTGATACCAGTGTCAACACATGAGGAGTGACAGAGAGCCAGCACCACCCCTGACATCTGTGACTGATTACAAGTTGTAATGTGCGAGTGATAAATGTGTGAACACGAAGCGGTGATGAATTTAACACTGTTCCCCAAGGAAGCAGGGCCTTCCATTACATGTCTTATTACTGTCTCTCCCTCCTGATGGCTTAATTGATCCTTGTGGGCCAACAAAGTAAACCCTCCTCCACCCATGCGGAGATTATGACACCCGATAGGAGGGAAAAACAACGACCACAGCAGCTTTTAACCCAACTGGCCCCTTGTTCTACATTCAATTACAGAAATTACAAAACTGTAAGGCACTGCGTCTCTTGTAATATCGAGCAGTTGCTGGACCATAAAGGTGAATGCAGCGTTTTATCACATAACTTAATTTTCATTGGATACACGTTGTTTTTCTTCAGCAGAGGAAACATGAAAAGAGGGCCACCGGTCTGATTGGCATGTCCTGCTGCCCGGGCTTCCTCTGCTGTGGTGCGTGCTAAACTAAGCGCCTTCATGGATGAATTCAGAGGAGAAATGTGAAGCATGGAGGAATAGCACTCCTTTCTACCCACAGAGGTTGACCACAGCATATGCTGCCGCTTATTATTCCCTGTGTCTGCCTGTTTTCCATTGTATTTATAGCTGGGGGAACTTGATTTAGATCTGCTCCATCTGGTGATTCGTTGTAGGGATGGGTGCCACATCTTCCGCTCTTCTGTGCAATCTCCCCCCACTCTGCTTACTGGCTTTTATTTAAAGAAGATGGTAAGTGAGATAGCAGGGCGTCGCTCCTCTCTCCGTCTTTTTCTCTGACACCAGCTGCTGCTGCACAGTTTATGATGCTGGCTGGGAGGCACTGGGAGGAAGGGGGGTGTGGAGCCTCTGGAGGTGTAAAAATCCCTCCCACTTTTTCTGGTGGTATGCAAAGATTCCACGGGCGGCCTCCAGAGCCCCTTTCCTTGCACAACCCTCCCCCAGTCTCAGCTCCATCAACCTTCAGCAGCCCCTAAAAGGGAGGGGTAAAGAGTGGAGGTAACAGAGCTGAGGTTTGGAGCACAGAGGAGGAAGAGGCTGATTAAAAACCATCTTTACCCTTTGATTTTCATGTCTGAATCTCCCTTTACCTCGAAATAAAGATGTGCAGGGTTTTCAAGGATTTGCACCTACAAATGGAGCAAGAGTAGGTGGCAATTTCTTTCTCTCAGCAGGAAATGTAGGGCAGCAGCGCCGAGCTGCCAGAGGATGATTTCCTTATTTAATAATTCCTCAAAAACCTGACATATAGCCTCAGACAACAAGAAAAAGAATAGCTAAATAAAATTCTCTGTATATTCCTGAACATTTCAGCAGCACAGACATGAGTCCATTTCCCCTATAATTACATTTTAGAGGAGATCATAATACCTCTTAATGGGAAGGAAAGTCATTGCAACGGACAACTGGTAATGTGATCGTCTACCCATGACTGACACTCAATTCAAATCTTTCTTTAAATGCCCTTATTTCATTACCCTCTAATGTATTCTTTACTCAGTGTGCTGGTGCAGAGAGAAGTGGGTGAAATGAGGGAAGGGACGGTTAAAGATGAGCTGCTATCTCAAATGCCTCATTTCATGGGTTATTTTTCTGCTGAAAAAATAAGAAAACTTTAAAATTGGGCAATTTCTAATCTGATGATTAATCAGCATCTGGCTTCAGCTGAAACAGGTCGTTTGTCTCCTTCACTGTAGTGTTAACTTGAAGTTTGTTGAAGCTGTATTTGACTTCCTCTCAAAAGGAACAAACAAGGAGCTTGGCCTCCAGCAGCTTTGTCAGGGGCAACATGTCATTCACTTTGCCACAATTGCAAGACTTTCTGAGTGTACTTGCCAGAATAAATAACTCACCATAAGGCTAGCAGTCTGTCTGACAGAGCTTTAATGTTGACTGCTGAACTATATACAGCATGTGCAAACAACACCAAGATTATACTTTATTCACTGAATTTTCTGTAAGAAGTCTGCTCATAGTAGGGTTTCTAGTTGATAATAAAACAACAAAAAGCACAATTCTGCTGAAACAGATTGAAGCTTTCAAACTGCATTGAGATGGATGCATTGTGTGACAAAACACAAGCCGAAAAAGCACGCAAATGACTTGCAAACAGTTCTTTATCTTCCTAAGATCTTAGCGTAATAGAGAACAAACACACTGATGGGGAGCATCTTTGGCTGCCTCTGCACCATGTGCATGTGTTTGCATAACTGCGAGACTGATTGTTTGCTCTAATCTGGCTGTGTGACAAAGCTACGACTGAAATTTACAACAGGAAGAAAACAAAAATATTAAATGTTGTTTCAGCAAATATTTATGATATGTGAGCAGCTTCCAAAACAAAATGGAGCCCAAAGTGAAAACAGGAAACGGCACAAACAGCACAGCTAGTGAAACGAACCTCCCAGGCTATTTGCTCATCGTCACCTCTGAGTGCGAGCACGGTCACGCCTGCTTGTTGCCTCTGAGCGGGCTGGGGGCTCCCTGCAGGGAAAAAAGGGCAGTCTTCACTGATTTTCATTTCCACGCTCACTGACAGAGCGCGGGGGAAGAGACAGGCCACTGTTCCGGTGCCCACCTGGTGACCAGATGAAGGCTTCAGGGTCCAGCATCGCCTTGTAGCTCTGCATATGCAAGCACGACAGGACAGGCACGAGGCTGGCCCCTGCCTGTAGCCTGTCTTGAAGACGGATGAGGCAATGGTGCTGGGCCTGGGGCCCCTGGGCTCCCTGCAGGGACCTCACTATTGGGCTGGTAGATTAGGTCTGGATCACAGTTGACGTGCCTCAGCAGAAAGCAATGGGATGGTGGAGAGAGACGGTGGAGTGTTTTTTTTCTGTACTTCAAAAGTGGAGCAGCCAACATGTGACTCTGTGTTTGAGATGTTAAATACCGTTTTATTAAATATTATAAAAAAATATATGTAGCTCTTACTGAAACAATTAAGAAAACAATAAATTAATAAATCAACAGAAAAAATAAGATCTAATTGTTTCAGTCATTTATTAAGTAAATTCGAAATATTCAAGCTTTTTAATTGAGGGATTTGGCACTTTTCTCTGTTATATATCACAGTAAGATGATGATCCTTGGGTATTAGACTGTTGCTTTGGCAACATAAGCAATCTTAAGGCATAACCTTGGTCTCAAGGAAATGAGTTGGACCCCTAAACATATTAATATTTATCACGAAGAACCTATGTACAGCTTTTCATTTGTGTTGTTTACTCCATTAGCACATAATAATAATAACCAATCGTCTCTCCAATTGTTTCATATTATCCGGGGAAAGACCACATTAGCAGCCACTCAAGCGGCAGCAGCCCATTTTCCCCATGTCCACCTCACCACCCCCACCTATTACTGCTTCCTGAAGATATATAGCCAGCCATATACATGCCAATGAATCACAGCCCTGCTCTGCACGCGACACGTTGCCCTTGGTTAGATGTTACTTCTCAAGCTCAAGGTCTAACAACGGGGTAATTATCACAAAGCGGTGAGCTAGAAGAGGATGTTAGAGGATGATGTGTTTAGCCGAAGTGTGAGGGGGGTTCCTTAATTGCTCGACGCGTGGTGTAGGATCAATCATTTGGTGAGTTTTTTAAGGCGAGACAAAATCAGAAGGTCAATGGCTGGATCGCAGAGAGAGACATGAACAAAGTGCTGTATGTGGAGAATGTAGATGAAGTTTTCTAAGAAATAAAAAAAGGAGTGTTTGGAGAAACACAGCCAGAGTACTGAGCGAGGCAGCTGAATGTCCGTCATCATCAACTGCCAAGGAGCGGTCTGTCTGTAGCTCAGAGAGGATCTACATCTCTTTTTAGGAATCAATAAATCCTGCAGATGCCCCTGTCACAAGCCCGAGCTCATACCCCCACCCTGCACTGTCCACAAGACCACCACTAGTCTCCTGTGTAACTGCCTGCAGGGCTTGCCGAGGGTAGGAGAGCGCGCTCAAAACAACAAAGCCAAGAGCAAGGACACTACCAGGCTCCCAGCTGACAGATTTGAGCTTTGATCATGATTACGGATTGCTGTGGCTCAGGGCAGGTGTCTTCCTGACTCAGCGACACCCTGCTGAGAGCCCGTCAATAAGCAGTGGGGAGGATGACTGTTTGAATACTTTGGCTCGACGACAACACACCTTTAAATCCCTATGATACCACTGTACAAGCTGTCTGCTTTGAAATTTTGTTTTGTTCAGTTGCCTTCCAAGAAAGAGGATGTTTGTGAAAACCCAGGGGAGCTTCCGACTAGACTTCAGAGGGGAGATTCTTTTTTCCATAAAGGAAATCCCAAACTCTTGTCCATAAAGTAATATAAGAAACACCCACTTACTTTATCCCATCTATGTATCTGGTTCTCTTATCAAAACGTGCAGGCTTTCACGTTGGACTGATATCCCTCTATCACACATTACAGCAGTGCAAACTGTTAGTGACTACGCTGGAAGTAATTGTAAAACACCAGTGCCGTTTTGTTTGAAGTTTGGAGTGGCGTATGTGTGGTATAAATGTGTCTTTTCAAACTGAATGTATGTCGCCGGGGAAATCTCCACGCGCCAGTTGCCAGTAGCTGGCCGACAACTACTCAGGAAAAAGTGCTCAGCCGCTCTCAAGTCTTTCACTGTAAGTGTCTCTGGAGCTTTGAAGAACAAAGCTGTGGACTGACCAGCAACCATATATTTGCCATTTTTCAGCATGCATTTTTCTTCGGGTTGAGAGTCTGAGGAAGAGGCAGAGAGTGAGAGACGCCCACCAGCACATAAAAGCTCCAAACTATTGGGAAAGCAGTCCTTTGAAATCATAAGCTGTCAGATTTCCTTTGAATCCTCTGACATTTCATTTTGAACTGTTTGTCTGTACTTCTTTCCCATCTTGTTAAACCATATATTTTTTAAACGTAATGGGCTTTGAATATGCTAATATTAATACTTATAATACATAAGACTGCTGCAAGCTTTGGAGGCAAACTCCCTAGAAACACTATATGCTGTTCGAAAAAAAACGTCTACTTGCTTGTTTGATTTTGGGTTACAACATGTGAAGTCATATTCGGTGCAGTTCTGGTGATAGTAAGGCAGCCATCATTACTGGAGTAGACACCAGGTTTTGGTTCCAGGCCACCACATGTAAGAGCGAGAGCTGCTTTCTGAACATTTCGCAGCAACATGCAACAGTCATACTGGCTGAAATCCATTGTAGGACAGACGGACACACAAATTCCTCCAGCAGAGCACACTGCAGAGCAGCCACTTGTTTTTCATTAGGGGGTGCAGCTCTGGCTTTGCAGTCTGTTCCAAAAGTTGATCATACAGATTGCATCCACCAAGATACATAATAAAATCCCGCTCATATCCTAGAGGACATTTCCAGCTCAGATCAACAGCCAGCAAGGCCACATGCTTTTCAGCTGTTTCTCGTCTTTTTTGACAAGCAAAATAACGGATAACTCATTTTCAACTGCATTGCCTAAGGAAGTGGAAGCAAAATGATCTCAGAGCTCCAGACACAGAGGAGGCTGGCAGGGAAGATGCTGAGATAATAATGGACATTTAGTTGCCAAAACCCAGCAGGGTATGGCAGGGTCTCTGCACACCGCTCAGCTGTCTCTGCTTTTATTGACATTTTGTGCATGCAGCTTGGGTCAGTTTACCGGATGGCTTACAGACTAACCTTGATGTCACTGCTGTTCATGGGTGATGTGTGGTGAGACTGCTGAATGACGGATGTCAAACTCGCCCGCCTCTATAATAGCCACCTCTGCCACCTCACACCAGAGAGGTGATCCGTTACAGAGGTGGAAAAAACAATATTGGGTAACATTTCATTTCAGGGCCAGTCGACTGTGAGAGAAAGACGTTGGTCTACCATCAAATCAAAAATCAGATATCGAGCAGGCAATCAAAACAGTACAACCTACGCTTTGTCCACTCCGCTGTGTGACTGACAGTTTGCAGCGTGTTATCAGCAGGCCTGAGTGCCTGACTTCTCGGCTTCTATTATCTCCCTCTTTGCACATGACGAGCCATTCGGCATCCATCATGAGTGAGGCTGAGTGCTATCAGTTTGAAAAAAGAAAAAAAAAGAAGCACACTCCGGCCAGCCACTTACTCCGCGGTTATCTTCAAATGTCAGATGGTAAAGCACATCACGGTCAGGCTGAAAACATGTTGAGCAGAACAGCTTTGAAGGACTTCACTTCCTGATCCAGCAGCTCTCACAGAGATTCAGCGATTTTTTGAAAAAATAACATCGACTTTACCCTGCCATGACTTTGTCAGAAGAGTTCAGCCAGCCCCAGAAACTAACTATTTTGTTATGACAAGCAATCAGCTGAATCTCCTTTTATTTATGTAATTTTGCCCTGAAATAATCACCCCTGAAGAAGCCTAATTAAAATTCCAAAAAACACTGACAATTTTCTAATGAAAGCCATATCTTCAGGTTTCCTGCATTTACGTGCTCTAGCAGGGAGACAGGAGGCAGGAAAGGGAGTTGCCCTGATGGGAATACCAACAAAGGCCCAGCATTAGAGGAGCACTATCAGGACAGTCATGATAGCGACACATTCACTAATGATCAAGTCTTAGCTGGCGGTGCAGGAGATAAGTAGATGTGAGTGATATCTCTGGCAGCGCAGCAGTATGCTTCGCCTCCCAGGGGCTTGGCTCCACATATAATCACTGTGTAATTACAAATCCTCCACTCTGCTTCACCTTAACAGGTGACACCCTTGTCTTTAGTTGTGTCTGTTAAAAGCCTTCTGGTGTCCTTCCAATTTTCCCATGTACCACTCCTCACACACATGGGCGTGGAGTCTATAATGAGGTTCATGTATTTCATAAAAAAAATCAATACTTTTCCACATGTTGGATAGTGGAGTAACTCAGACGCTGACAGAAAGAAATTCATTTGACACAATTTTTGCTTTTAAATGGATTTAGATTACTTTGTTTTGGACGGATTTATTTATAACAGAACAACACAAAGAATACAAATGATGGTGGTCAGTGTTTGTATTATCTTAGAGCTATACACTGAAGATTGGTGTTTTCATTATGTTGGTTAGTCTATAAAGCCAGAGAATAAGTCACATTTAATCATTTCGATTCATCCACACCATCTCCCGCTAGAGACATCAACTCGTGAGTAGGCTCAAGCAATAGCTGGAATATGTGATTAAAAAGCCCTGAGTTCAGTCACAGTATGACTCTAAATCACTCCCGGGGAAAACTTTCTGTAATATTCTGATGTAACTGTAACACAAGCCAGGTTGCTGTTGCCATGGGGACCCCCAGTGAGCCCATGGGCCAGAAACTGGGTGTAGTTGGCTTGTCAGGCCTGGGAGAACAACACCGGGGGGCTCAGACTGGTCCAGACCCAGAATTAGTGCAGAGAGCAAAGTCTCTCTGCTGGATCAAAGAGTACCTTTGTTCCCATGCTCCCTTTGGAAAGCAGCACAACTCTAAGCTTTTGCTTTTCATTTCAGTTTTCTGTGACATTTTGTTTCTGTCCAAGCACAGAGAACATGAGTCAAGCAAGAAAGAAGTGAAAACAGAGACGAGAATATATGACTAATGGTTATAGAGTGCATGAAAGCAGCAGAGGAAGAGGCGGAGAGGGCACGGAGGGCACATTGTCTTGCTAATGTTCTCTGCTCTTTTAACAGGTGAGGAAAGAGATAAGGTATCACTGCTGATTATCCTCACCTATCACACAGCTATTTGTAAACTGCACCCGGCGAAACTTGTAAAAGCAAGTTCCTCAGATTTGAGCTGCGACATTACTTTTTTCCCCAAAATTTCTTTTTCCGTCTCTGCATGACAATTAATAATCCTCAAGCAGCTCTGTACAGCTCTTCCACCAAGCTGTTTTTTTCACAGCAGTCCTATATATGGTCATCAGCTCTTGCCGATCTTCATAAACACATACAAATATGGGTAGAGCACGTCTTCTCTCCTGTTTATAGCCTCCTCTAGCTCTGTTTGAGATGGGGCTCTCTTTGAGCATTCCAGAGATCTTGTGTTATGCTTCCACAGGGCTACATTTTGGACGGAGTGGCTCAAAATACATCCAGCCACTCTGTCTTATGGGCGTCCCATCTCTGGGCCTCTTATTACAGAGCAGTTTCACAAGCTTTGTCTGCTGGCTAGATGGGGTAAATGCCTGACTTCAAGCTCTTTCTTGCCGGGTGTTGTTTATGTCTTGCTGTTGTTGCTGAATTTTTCGCTCATTTGAGTTCACAGGAAGGACAGTCAACAAGGTGCTGGTTAACTCTTGAGGCTTGACTACAATCTGGAGGGTAAAAATAGACTTTTGCAGCTGAACTGACCATCAGCAGAATGGCGGTGTGCTGTTTCTTGAATATTAAGGCAACTTGTCGCTTAACTTGCTTATCTTCAGCAACAGAACACTGGCTGCTACAAGGCTCAGGGGATTTCTCCAAATGTTGACCCTCCCTCTCCCTCCCTCTCTGTCTGCACCCCCTGCTGCTGTGGAAACCAGATCCTATAAGGGGAGAGCCCACCCAACTGCTGCTGACCAGCTGGAATGAGAGTCTGGGAAGCAAAGCAAAACTGGAATCACACTGCGTCGCCTTCCACCCAAACACTAAAACCCTCCCCAGTCTCCACAAGTGGAGCCGTGGGCCTCAAAATGGAGATTATTGTTGAGCTTGTGTCAGCCCTACAAAAACTGAAGCATGCACACTTTTTTCCGGAGACATAATTTCATGCGGCACAATTATAGGGTTGTCATTTTATGATAATGACGGCAGTGACATTTTGCTTATTACTACGCCAAGGTGCCTTTGATGGTGCGTTTCTGCGAGGCTTCAAAAAAGCACACAATACACATCCCACATGAAGTCTTGTTTGTATTGATCACTAAACACACCAACACTCATTCTCTCAAGGGTCTTGCCGCCTCTTAATTTATATAAGATGAATTCATGATGGAAAAATCCTAGAGTCTGTGAGCAGTCACAATCACAAGCTAAATATAGATTTTCACCCACTGCTATAAAGACAACAAAAGGAAAACTGTGGAATTTATTCAATTCTAACACTTTCTCTGGTGCAACACATGCAAACACACCCCATAAAAGCCTTAATTTAACTTGGTAGTGGTTCTTAGGATGGGGAAGTTAGGGGGGTAGGGGGCAACAGAATATATTTACCCCAAATTCTCAGCATTACTTAAGGCAGACAGCAAAGGCAGGCCCTGGCCTGAGCACAGAGGACATTAATAAACTCAGCCACATGCAGGCTAAACTACAGGCGTTCGCTATCAAACACAGAGATACAAGAAGCAACAAATTCACACTTTTACAAGACCACATGCCCCTTTCACACATGCAACTACCGTCACCAAGCCATTAACAGACTGCAGGCCACTGGTGACAGACAAATGCTTGTGCACAGGTGACCCCGTCCTCTGATCTGATCTTCAGCTGCTTTTTACGCCGCCTTCACCTGTCCTCGCTGTCTAGCACCGCGGCCACATGTGCTTGTGTGACCCACTGAGGGACAAAGCTTCTTCCCCAGAGCTGCACACTGACCCTGATCTAATTCTCCCGGAGACAGAGGCCACTCTTTTCCACACATTACCAACCCTGAGTGCTCTGGCTCTTCGTGCAGCTCTTGGTGCTATTCTTGGCCCTTTAGGGATAAGATGCAGGAGATACTCTGAGCCAAATTAAATGAGACATACACGAGTCAAAGTGGCGAAAAGGAGAAAAGTTGCTCATTCTGAAGTGGGTGCTCAAATTGTCTCTTTGGGACATGGAAGTTTACAATATAATGTATCTGTGGTTTGAGGGTAAAGAAACTAAAGACAGGCAATTACTGTGGATTCTTTTACCAAAAATAGACTTCTCTCCCGGCTATTCTACGCTGCCATTTTATTCGGAGATCTGGCTCCATACATCCAGCCCATATTCTATTTCCTTGCTGGCCTGCTATTTGACCTACGAGAAGGCAGCACAAAAGAAGTATTGACCCCACATTCCCCCTCACTAGGAAGAACAGGGTATAATTAACTGTAGTGTTAAAGGCACGGTGCCTCTGAGACTGTAAAACAGGGTATGAATACTGAGCAAACTACTTTATCCCAAAGGACTCAGACCCAATCCATCCAATCCATACTTATTCATTTATTCAGCCGACTCATGGCCTCTGACTCCCTCTGAGAAGTCTAACAGGTCAAATGTGGGCTTTCCATCTTCTTCATCCCTAATTAGACATAACATGTGGTAAAATTCAGAAAAACAGGTTGTTGTTTTTTTTCTTTCCCTTGTTTTCTCTTTGTGTTTCTGATCACACATTGGAGTTTATCTGCCACAGAAACAGGCACTCAAGACGGCTCAAACCACATGAAAGGGGTTTATTCTTGTATCCCTACCTGTGACTAAAGTATTGCTCACTGTTAGTACAGGCGAGGGCACTGACATAAAACATGCCCTCCACAATGTGTGTCACCAGCGATACCGAGAAGCGGAGCCTCCACCATCTGTTAAGCATCTGTCTGAGCGGTGATTCACACATATTCGCTGCTTTAGGTATCAGTGGCTAAGATGTAGAGTGTGTTAACAATTACTTTTCTGTCTGTTTTGTTAAAGCAGAGAACGGCATCATGGGCAATCCTCTCATGAAACAATGTCTTAAAAGAAAATAATTGTAGTACCAAGGCAATGTCAATATTTTCATCCAAAAATAAATCTGTTAAATGTTGGTATAAGGATATACCAAACTAAGATGATGAGCAAGGCAAACAAATGTTAGCATTCTATCATTGTCATTGCAAAAATCTTTGCAAGCACCAGTGCTTGTTCACAGTTGGTTGATGGACTACATTGTCTCTCTATAAATGTTGCTCCTGGTTTTGTGAGCCTACATTGGCATCCAAACATGACATGTACAACACATTTGTGCTGCTTGTCTTGAATGCTATATACTGCGATTATGTTCTTATTACCACTGAACATAAGATGTCACATTGCAGTTAAACAAATAAAATATAACGAATAATACACGTTTTAGTTGTAATCTCGATAATCTCGCCCCCCTCGAAAATAGCAAAGAGTTGTTCAAAGAACTGGTTTGAGATTAGGCATCAGCTCTGAACCGGCCCTGGAACTGCCTTGGTTGGAAAAAGGGTATCAGTCTTGTTGATGGATCGTTAAAAAGAAAGGCCACAGTCAAAGAGCTTGTTACACCAAACTAACATCTTTTACTTAATGAAAAAAAATGAGAATTGTCATATTTTAAAAGCGAGGACCAGAAAACGTTTGACATTTTTGCTTGGTTAACTCCTTACAAATTAACAATTGCCACAATCAAATTTATATCCCAAATACATTCATTCCCCACAACTGTCAGGCTCCCTTGCTCTCGGTCTCTGTTTTTATAGCTGCATTAATGCCAGACACGAATGCAGACACACCAGACACGTTTTCTGGAACAGTTCTGTTCTGAGTGACAAAAACAACCCGATATGCAGCACGCCAGCTACTATGGCAGTGAAAACAATGACTTAACAGAGAAACAGACTGAAATAACCCTTCTGTCTGTCCTTTGGTTCCCCAGACTTCCTGTTTGACAAAACTAAATCCCTGTTGATGCTGGGCTTTCCGCCCTGTTTCTCTCTGTTTCTGTCTCACTCTTTTTTTTCACGCGTTCTCTCTTTCTGTCTTTCTGGCTGAGCCCAGGTCCACTCTTCGGGTCACTGAGTGCTGGCCCAATCTATTTTTTTCCTGCTTGTAGCCGACAGCAATGTGCACAGCCGCTGCAAGTAGGAGGAGGAGAATGAGGGAAGGAGATGGAGAAGGAGAGAGGAAGGACACAGAGGGGTGGTCAGAAAGCAGAATGAGGGGAAAGGTGAAACAAGCCTGAACTAGAGAGTTAAAGACTGAGAGCAGTGGAAATAATACTGTCACCCAAAAGGTTAGGAAAGGGGGGCAGAAAGGAGATGTGAGTTCATCCTGGGAAAGAGTGATGGGTGAAGGAGAAAGAGAGAGAGACCAGAGTGTCAGACAGAATAGACTGCCTGTGGTGCAAAGACCACGTTTCACTGCTCTGACTCCTAACACCCTTGTGGTGATGTTGGTGGGGGTTTGGGGAACTGTATGTTGAGCAAAAAATAGCTGCCGGGCTCAATGAGCGCATTACAGTGTTGCAAGAGAGGTCTGCACTTTAGGTGATCAATCAACCCAGAGGAAGACACGTCCACTTTATAACCATCAGTGGCCGGAAACGTAAGCAATGAAGAGCAAGAAAGCGTTCTAAAAACCATTACACAAGACTCCTGTCCGTGGTGAAAAGGCCTGGCTTCCTCCTCTCAAACATATGGGCCGGTGCTATCTCATTAGTTTTATGCAATGCCTACATGGCAGATGAGACAGTGTAGTCCATCATCATCACATCAAACTGGCAGGAAGGAATACAGATAGGTTTTTGGAAGTAAAAGGATAACATGGCACGTCAGGGAATATTTACCCACCGCCCCGGAAATGTCTCGTGATCCGACACCATTAAACAATGACTGTCAAGAGACACTGTTCTAGACAGAATACTCCCCCTGAAACATGAGCTCTTCATCCCAAAGCCTTCCTCATATGGATGCGATTTCATTTTGTTGTACCTCTTGAAAATGAGTGCTGGTGGTGAGAGGGGAGTGGAAGCACACATTCTGGGACTGGGTGAGATCCAGCTGGCAAGAACTCACAAAGCCGACACAAGGACAAAGCTCCTGGCTGTGTTGGTATGGCTCTCAAACAGGACAACACACTCCTGTGCCAAATAGCCCTTGGCAACATTACGGAAGCCAAAATGGCAGCCCATCTGTAATTTATTTACACGTCTTTAAATTTATCGCTCGTGCTCATGCCCTTGACATCCACTTTGAGCCACAGAGGTAGTGCAGACAGATGTGATAAATTTAATTTGAACCACACATGATCAGGATACTGTATTACATGTTGTGTGTTACAGGTCACCTCTGGGGGAACAAAAGAGCTACTCAGGAAAATGATACACCAAAAGCGGAGGTAAACTTAAGTGAAATAGACCCAGAGTTGAACGTATTTCATGTGTGTATCCTCTCTGCGGCTTCATATTGTTCATTTACTGACATTCCACACCAGTGTGGGCAAACGAGATGCTGGCACAGACGTGTAAACAGAGCCAATCAACCAGAAAACGAAATGGAGAAGCTTTCCCAGAAGGCAACACAGCCAATTATTTGATAGTTCAGATCCACAGCAGCTTCATCCGAGGCTGGTGTGGGAAGTCTTTAACCAGCGCAGCCAACAAGGCTGTGCACAATGCTAAGGCTAGACCCAGTGCATCGCATTGTTTCCCCCACAAACAGACGAACCCGCCTAATATGGTCGGTTTCATCTACTTTTATTTAATTCTGTTTCTACTTTTACTCTCATTGAAGTTCGAGCCAAGTCTGTGCTTTGAAGCACAAAAATCAAATCCAAAAGTTTTTTGCAGCTGGTCACAAAATAAATGTTTGCCAAATAAATTACAAGTTTGTCATCTCACTCTGTAAGACCTGGCATCTCGAGCAGAAATGGATGTGAAAACCCACATTTTTCTCATCTCATTTCATCAAAGGACTGTCAGAACCCAGGGGTAATATTTAATGTAATAGACATTAAATGTCTCTAATCAATAATAAATGCTTTTAGCCCATCCTGCAGTGACGGCATTGAAATTTCTCCTAAAACTGTAAAGAGTTCTCGGTACTTCGCCCAACAATGACAGACAAAATTAGATTGTATGGATTCCCTGCTGACCACAACCTTCCCTTATGGCAGAGAAATATGCTGCATCGAGCTATTCCAACCTCTTTTTTTCAACATATCCCTTTGGGATACAAGTCCTCTGAAACAGCAGCAGTCCTCTGCTGCCTACATACTGCCCCAACAATCCCCCTGCAAAAGGCCAAGAGCAGCTTGCCATACGTCATATTGTTTGTCTTGTTATTTCGCCTTCAGTTTCAAGGACGCAGCAGTTCAACACCTTCTTAAAAGAATATGGCTTTTATCCTCCAGCCCTGAGCATCTATATCTCCTGACATTTTTTTATCAAAAAGTTACAGTGATCTCAATCCAGCTGACATTCTTCAAGGGTCAAGGCAATATTTTTTCCAGACATGTTTGTGAACAATGCTTTATCACTATCTCTCCTAATGAGACCTGCGATGTTCACTGGGATTCAAATGCTGCAAATCAACCTGCAGCACCTTTGCTTTTTGGATCACAGCAGTTTTACGTGATTGATTGTCCTGAAAGGGCAACAGGGTGTATTTTTCTACATTTGCAATTGCTGTTACTGAATGGACATTTCCAAACTTCAGAGAAGGAAAAAAAAGTTTTACTTCCACAATAAAGCAACATCAGATTGTGCACAATTTAGGTAGCTATTTTAACTCACCTTTACAATTCACCTCTGGCACTACAGACAGCCATTTCAACCTGCTTTTTCTTTCCGTTCACATTTCCTAATTTGGCATTCAGCCCTTTCTTTCTCAGCACAGTTTACACAAACTCTGACTGCTGTGTGCTGTTATTCTTTCACAAACTCCAACTGCACCACAGTCATTTGAGAAAGTTTCTCTCAGATATCAAAACATTCCCATAAGCAGTTCAGGCACTTTTAAATGGCCCCACCCATCAGAAATAATATAAAGTGAAAGTAATATGCCAGTAAGAAAAACAAATCCCATTATGAACTGACTTGGTGAGGCCCCACGCTCCCATCACTATGCCTAATATTTAATTGGTGATGGAGCAGATCCGTCATCCAATCACAGGCCTGTCAAAGTGTCAGTCATCATGAGGCAATCAAATAGCAAAACGTCAAAACAAAACTACCCGTTTGGTTCACTGAGGAAAGAGATGAAATAAAAGAGGGCACAAAAACACAGATTAAAGGCAGAAAATTGTGCCGAGGGGAAAGCAAAGTATTTAAATAGGTACATAGAGGTTTTATAATATGCCGGTGGAAAACAAATGTCAAATAGCTTTCTTCCTGCTGAGCACAGCGCTGCTTGAGGAACCCAAAAGACAAGGCGAGGCTCTGCAGGGGGGGGATCAAAATCCCTAACAACCAAATCCAAGTCAAGAATCTTTTAAAGTCTGAACCTCCCGTCTGTGCCACAGTCGTTTGGAGTCCGCACCGCTGCATAACTAAGACAGGAAACTACAGTACAGGCAGTTGTTTAATGTAAGCAGCACAGAGCGCTCAGGCCTTTGATTTATGAGCCAGAACAGCCTCATAGTCTCATAGTCTCACACTCAAAACTCCAACTCTCTGGCCTGTAGAGGAAATCTGGGCCTTTGCCATTAGCAATTAAGCAGCTCTGGAACAACTTGCCCATAGTGAACTAGGAGAAAAAAACACCATAGGAGGTAAACAACAACACTAGCAACAATAATAGTTTTTGTTAAAAGGTATTCCTTCAGTCTGGGCTGCAGTTAATGAGATAAAGCACTGATAAATCCCTTCAGTTCTAATCTATTTCATGGGATTGAGATAAATTGCAGAGAGATATAAAGTGGATGTTTTACTTGTGGCAGCCAGGGGCCCTGGCCTCTCTGGTAAGACACTCTTCATTAGTGGCCTACAATAGGAGCAGCGGAAACACAAAAGCAGGAAGACAGTGGCATCAGACAGTGAACCATGAGGCTCCTTTACATCTGGTGAATGCAAATGTGTTGCCTCACCAACTGTTCGCCTCATTTACTCTCTCAAACTGTTGCCGCTAATCGCTGAGATTTGATCATATCTCTCAGCACATTTTTTAGTATTCCCCCTGCGGGTCTTTATTTCTCAGCCACGTTCTGGGTTAATAAGAAGTGAATTCTGAATGTTTCAATCATCAGGTATTTTTCTTCTCTCTCCCAATTCAGCCTGCACGCCTCGACATTTTTACACCCTTTGTAAGTGATGGAAGACAATACATGGAGCGGCCCACTGAGCTTCCCAATTGTGTCACTTCCAATTAGCCCTTCTGAGACATCTCTGCCCTTTGGTTCACAAGCATTCAAGTTAAAAAGAACCTAGCAGTGCCCCTTGTATTGTACCCCGCTTCCCTCGCTCTCCCTTCATCGAAATTCATTCGAGTCTAGTTTGTGAGTCTACGAAAGAGAGAAATCGCAAGAAAGACAGACAGGGATTTTTTAATCCCATAACCAAAAATAGCGGCAGTAATACTATATGTATGGGGCTGCTGTGAGCTTAAAAGGAGCTCTCCTTACATAAAAGTGCACATTTCTGAATAAGCCAGCCAGCCTTCACCTTAATCATCCTCCATATTATACATCATTAATACCGATGTTCCTAAGTAGCTAAGAACTAGGACATGGCACGTTGTGGTGGTCCTCTGTAGATTTATCCTTCTGAAAAACCTGGCAGCTCTGTCAAATCTGCCTGCAACCTGCTTTCCTGTCACATCACTTTTTTTAAGCCAAACTAAAGTGATGGGGATTGTAAATAGCAGAGTGGTGAGCCACAGTATGCGAGCAAACGTTTTTGAGTTAATGAGAGGGCTGGAGCGCCGCAGCTTCTTAAACTAGGGCAGAGAAACTTGCAGCTTCAGTGGAAGCCTTCCCTCAGACCTCGTGTCCCGGGAGAACACATGTGCAAAACCAACAGCACACATACACAAAGCTGGAGCCGCGCGCAGCCGCGTCCACTTACTGTAATCAAACAAACAAACAAAATGGCATTTCCGTGGACAGAGCTGCAGCTCGGGCAGGACTCTATTTTAGCAAAGAGAAAGAGGAAGGGCTTTTTTCCCCCAACTTTAAGGGGTGCATTCTGGATCATAACCAGAGCAGAAAAATCAAACTGACATATTTTGGGCATGCTGAAAGCCCAAATGAATCTCACTTTTCCATCATTTCATCTGTTGATCTAACAACAAAAGAATGCAATGATGCCAAAATCTGCTGCACAAAAGAGAAAGAGAACAATACTGGAAGTTATTATGAGAATTGAAAGTTTTTTTCTTCATCAAATTATATGTTGCACCTTATTTACAATACATGAGCCCAATCCAAGCTTTTTCAAATGGGACCAAAGCCACACCTCTGACACAAACACACACTTCAGTAAATAAATATGATACTTTAAGTATTCTTTTAAATATGCACTCAATCAACGTCAGCAATGTGCACAACCATGTAATTTGTTTTTAAACTGCTGTCACAACTTCAGAAATGTAAACTGATCCAACTAATAATTAGTCAAGAAACATGACCAACATCTCACTGGGACACTTCTCATAACTGTTGAGCCAGGCATCTGAGGAAAAAACAGCTTTTCTGAGTCGGCAGCAGGTTTGTTGGCAAAGAAAAGTTGGCCAGAGGTGAAATTATCATGGTTATCAAAATTTCTATGCCTCCTTGTTTCCTCACCATTCTGTTCTTGTTTAATGAACAACATTTCTGTCAAAGAGTTCAAACCAAATTTTATGAGAAGTTAATTACAGCCATAGAAACCTCCCAATTCTCCTTTGATAGCCCAAATCTCACCATCAGTGCAGTAAGAGCCTCTACTCAACAGAACGGATTCTCCATAGCAGGTACCAACACAAATAAACATCTCAGAAAACTCACCTCCAACAAACTGGATGCCGCCGGCCACTCGACCAATCGTACGTGAGATGAGGTCAGAGATGCAGCAGCCCATGAGAGCCGTGAGTGCCACCAGCAGGAGGAGGCCACATCCCACGCCCGTCACCACTGTGCAGATCCTCCACTCCAGACTTGGGATGCCGTGGAATGATGCGTAGCGCCCACACTGCTCCAGCATCACCGTGGCCTGCTTCTCCTCATCCCTCACCGGGTAGGAGCAGCGTCTGAACGTGCCAAAGGACACTGGCTTGTCCATCTGTGTCCCCAGCAGCCAGTAGGGCATGAAGAAGCCAACGCAGGAGGCAGCAGCACACAGCAGGGACAGCAGGGCCCAGATAACACCCGTACATGTCAGACTAGACGCCATGGTAAACAGTCTGCGAATGGTTCACACAGTCACTGAACTAACAGCAGTTATATGAGCAGTCGCTGTGTTGTGGGAAGCCTTGCAGTGAGCATTTAACACAAGCAGCCTTCACCTTCTCAGTGACTCCGGGTCCCTGTCAGGGAGGAAGAGACGCAGAAAAGACAGAAAAGTCATCTGAGGGAACAGGTTGGAGGCTTTTGGAATAACATGAAAAGCAACAGCTTTAATGAGTTGGAAACCAAAAACCTGTTCCCCAGCTGCTGAAAATGCAGCTATAAACACAAATATATGAACAAATCCAAGTAGACTGCTCATTAGTCTGTTTGATTATTTGCTTTAACATGCTTTTTCCTAAACTATGAATATGCAGATAATACACTTAACAAATCTGGACATAAAAGGCACACATATATGAAATATATGCAAACACAATCCAACAATGATCAAACTCTGGCCAATAAATAATCAATACAAGTTTGATAAGCTGAGCTTTGACTTTT
This sequence comes from Serranus cabrilla, assembly GCA_903364295.1. Classification (NCBI taxonomy): domain Eukaryota; kingdom Metazoa; phylum Chordata; class Actinopteri; order Perciformes; family Serranidae; genus Serranus; species Serranus cabrilla. Next base: position 521,883 of record CAFUXE010000919.1, read on the forward strand.
TTTTCATTCATGTTTATCATCATATAGGAATGTTAGGGAGGAAGCAGCAAATATGCATAATAACTAGTATACCCCAACAGGTAGGCTATTATTGAAAAAACTAGTGTTACTGAGTAAGGCTATTTTTAAACAATGCTAACTCTTAGACAAAACAACTTTATAATGATGGAATAGGCTACATAAATGACAGCAAAACTACAAACAGTCCAACCAATGGCAGGTTATGGAACTATAACATTACATGAAATGTCCATTAAATAGCACAAAAGCAATGCAAACTGGACATTTAGTTTAGAAACACACTAGAAGTCCGTGCAGGAGCTGCCACTACAGGAACATATAGTGATTTTTCGTTAGGGGTGACCTCACGGAACACGCTGTATTATCGCAGTGCTCACACTGTCAGAATGTGAATCATGAAAACAAGGCAAAGAAAGGCAGAAAGAAGAAGAAGGAATCTTACATGTTTGGAGACGTCCGGAATAAGGTGCGCTCGGTGTACGCTGAGGGGTTATTTCCATCCGCTGACTCCAGCTGTGTTGGGTCTCAAAGCAAACTTTTCTTCAGTCGAGGGAAAGAGGAAAGCAATGCGCTCGACCTGAGAATGTAAATCCAAAAAGTGACCGCAGAATCCGTTCACAAATCACTTCCTCCTCATCAATATATTTAACCGAGGCAAAGATCAATTATTCACTCCCGTGCAGCGCAGAAACGTGCGGCTGACTGAGTGTGGACTCCTGTTTCCACATTCCTGCTCAGAGAGAGGGAGAGAGAGGGAGGGAGAGAGAGGGAGAGAGAGAGAGAGAGAGAGAGAGGGAGGCGGGGAGGGGGCGAGTCCATGAAACACTCTCGGGAGGCGACCATCAATCACAGAAATCCCCACCCAGGGGCTGGACTCACCGCTACTATCATTCCCTACATGCTTCTGATGCATTCAGGAACGCCTCGTAAACTGTTAGAGCAGATAAGAAATAACAGTTTTCAATCTAATAAACGTCAACTCAGCTGCTCTAGCGATCAAAATTAGGAATAATGGGGGCTAAATCATGAAAAAAGGGTGAAGCAAAATATTACTTAATTGTAAATACCAATAATAGTTAACATTTTATTCAATGAATTGACTCATTTTATATTTTTCTCATTTATTTACTCAATGAAGTCTTAATTTCATGTGATTTTGAAATTAAGAAATCAAATCACAGCTTTTATTGTAGGCTGTAGCATTTTGATAAAATGCTAAAATAAAAATGTTTTTTTATTTTTTATTTCTAATGTTTGATATAAATTTAAAGTGCCTTGGCATCCTGAAGCAGTTCTGGAAAAAGTGTTACAACATTAACATATTAAGCTTTTCGAGTCAGCGTTCAGGAGAGTAATAAATACTCTAAAAGTATTTAGGTTTAGAACACTACATATTAACTTAGGGATCATTCTCTTGAGATGAATTTAGTGGAGCAATGTCTATTATTTTTTATACCAGGGTTGCAATAGGCGACTTGGAAACATTTTATCAGCTAATTTTGCAATATATGAACTGATATTAATAATATGTCTGTGGTTTAGTCATCATACTCTGAAGATGAGTTACACATTGCAGAAAAGCAGTATATCTGTGGAAGTTCAAGGTATTTTCTTAATATATATGTATACACTTTTGTTGAGGATGCAGTCAGCCAGGTCGCTAATTGTCAAGGGTCCTTAGACAGGTAATTAACAGGTTACTAAGCCCAGGACTGTGCAGCTGGAAAATCACCTCAATGACCACAAGACCATCCCCTTATTACCCAGTATTCCCACTATCTTAAATCTATAGAACCAAAGGATCCATAAAAACTGTTGATTTATTTTAATTGTTGTGCAGACACGGGTATGGGTGGTAAAAACAGATGCATTCACCAATTCTACTGATAAAAATATTGAGTAATAATAAGAATTAAAATGCTTTTTTTCCTCATTGAGTAATTGCTGGATTTTCAAACTAGGCTGTTAAAAATGTAATGCAAGGATAATTGCTAGAATCATTTATAAATTTTATATTTCGAACAGTACATGAACGCAGCATTGCTCTCTGCTCCCTCACTCTCAGTAGGCTATTAAATATTTTCCTTTGGTATGCATGTGTGTGTGTGTGTGTGAGAGAGAGAGAGAG
>CAFUXE010000919.1:548601-576149 GCA_903364295.1 Serranus cabrilla
CTGATGGTGCCCCAGAATGCTTGTACAGTATTGCGTGTGGCTGTGATACTTCATTGTGTAAGCTTTTCCTCCCAGCAGAAACATGTTTGCTTTTGCTGTTATGAACACTTTGTACAGAGTCCTGGGCCCGGCCCAAGCACCTTCACTGATTTCCAAATTGTTTCATTAATGACCAGATCTGTCCTGTGCTGTTGTTTGCATTAAGTCGCTCATTAAAAAAATCTCTACAGACTTTTTTCAGCATTAAATTGTGTGTGAGATTATTTAAATAAATGCTGAAGATTTTTTCTAACCTTCCTTGAAAACTTGTTTGTTTATCGTGATAATTCCTGAGAATTTTTAACTGGCGATGAGTTTTTGGCAAACATTTTAAAGATCACCAGGTTTGCTGCAAGCACATGACCAAATCCTTTAACCTGACAGACAGACCTATTCACACTAACAGAATAGAGAACAAGAACATGTAACAAATTCATCATGACTAATGTCTCTGTGAGTAATCCAACATGCTGTCAATCATTACTCACACAGAGAGCACTGTCTCCACTCTCATTGGTCCGAATGTGGCCCTTCTGAGTGATTCTTCAAAGCACAGTCCCGTGACTCCCATCCTGAGGTGAAAGACTGGGGCCGCGCTGTGTTGGGTGCAGGAGAAGAAGAAAGGCAGTGATGATATGAACAGGGGTTGTTCTTGTCACCAGGGTCAGGGCCACAGACCCAGTCACTCCACTCTCATGTGTCACTGCTCAGGGACAGTAAACAAACATGGCTGTGCGCTCAAAGCTATACCTGTAGTACACACGGCCGTGTTTTGACGCCTGGAAGGTGAACAGTGCAACGGTAGAAAGTCTGTGATGCAGTCAAATATTCTGTGCTCCATAGTTGCCGTGTTGGTAAATCTGAGCATCAATATATTCTCGGATCATTCACTCTACTTTTAGTATATTCATGCTGATTTTCTTATTTCTCAGGATTAACTTCCTTTTTTTTTAGGGCAAGTAGCATTCACACACCATATAATGGCAATTCTGGGCATCCCAAACTTCCCTTAAAATAAACATATGGTTATACTGATTCATGCAGTGACTATACAGCAATCCTCCCAAAAGCCCCTTTTGTTTTCTGTCGTAAACTAGATGATACAGGAATTTAAGTGGGTTTTTTTTCCTTTTTACTTCAGTGTTTCTTTAATTCCAAAATCTGTTATTACCGGAGTTTTTGTCAGATCTGCCGTATAGTTGTAAAACTTTAATGAGACTTGTTTTGGATATTGCAATGACTCTTCTGTATTTGAGGGTGTTCTGGATAATCACAGTTGTAAATTGGCTATGGGAGCCATTAGCTGATTGGGCTCACCTGGGGTCTATTCCTTAAACCAAGTTTACCAAGTTTTGTCTATTTCCATAAAGCAAATTCAAGTAATTTCCCAGCAAAAGTTGCAGTCGTTACTAAGTTGAATGGAACCAGCATGTGTCATTCTGTGTCTCCCTTCCCTGAGCTGACATCCATCCTGCGTCATTGATATTACGCCATCACAGCACACATTAAAAACATCCACGCTCTGCTGTCATTGCTGACACTGCTAATCTACCCATTCCTTGGGCCAGTTTCTTTCAGGGTTTTCAGAGAAGGAAGTTAATTTGAGAACTATATTGTGTCTTTATTATTTCATCAAGAGACAGCAGTGATGCAGCTGCTGTGTGTGTGTGTTTGCGGTAGGAGGTGTGGGGGTGGTTGCACAGGAACAGCACCAGAGGCCTGAGAGGGGAAGGAGAGAGCCCCAGTTACTGAGTAACCCAGAGCAGCAGTCCCGTACTCACCTTTCCCCTAATAGCCCTTAACCTTCCGAACCACGTGAAGTGGGCCTGCATGCTGACTCCCCATAGTGTGCAGTCAAACACACACACCAACACAGCTTAGCCAGTGACAGAGACTCACAGCAGCCACACACTCACAAGAGCATTAAGTAGAAATGACCTAAGAATAGAATAAGTGAAATAGCTGCAGCTTAAAGGAGGAATATGTGACCTTTTTACTGTCTGATAACTGAGTGTCTGCTATGATTCGACTGGGTTGTTTGTCAATACTTGTGACTCAACACCTTCACAAATTTCAGGGCCCTGACACACTAAACCATTGTGTGCCACTGGGCCATGTGTGGTTGACTGTAGTGTTTGCTGTGTGATGAGTGCAGTTGGCTTCAGTCAGTCCTTATCATTGGACAGACTGAACCTTCAAACGTTGGAGGCAGCTGGCGCTCGCACTTAGTGAAGTTTTTCCATGTTACGCCTTCATCTTTACTTTAGGCTGACAACGCCATTTGAAAACCTTGTGATGCCAGATTCTGTTTTTCAGATTTGTCAAATTTGTAATTTGAGCACATTGCAAGATAATCAGATTCACTGTGGTTTGCTCGTTTTTGTTGATCTCTCTGCAGTGTTTTCTGGAGGACACATTCAGACTGCTGACTAGTTATTTCCTTTCATGCAGGCGCAAAACGTACATGTGTCTGCAGTAAACTGGCCGTTGGCTGTCGCGTCTGATGCATTCAACTTTAAGCAGAAGACGTGAGGAGATGCATCTGTCGGTCTTTGCAAACACTGGTTCTTTCACGTTGTCTGACAGATTGCCATGAGCGATTAAAATTACAAAACATTACATTTGTGAATGTTGACAAACTGACAAAGCAGGATTATCCCCCCCCAGTAACTGCATTTTATTACTGTTTTTTTCTCCACATTCTGATGGATTTTCTAATTAGCTTGAAAACTTTGATTTTGAACACGTTACTTAATTATTTGCTTCACTTGTTGGTGCTGTTGCAATCGGATAGTCACTGGTAGAGTTAAAAAAAAATTTTAAACTCTACCAGGCTTATGGTGCTTCAAAGGAAAGCAAAACTTTGTGAAGCCTAAACTTCAGTCGGTTATGGCCGTATAGAAGTGTGTGGGAATGCGTACAGCTCTGTGTCAGCAGAAAGCCACTCCTTCCCATTGTAGCAGCTAAATGAGTAAGATGTCAATGGAAAGTATGAGTCACTAGACCTACAACTCACAACAATAATATTTAGCATGAGCAGGGAACTCGGAGCAGTCTGCAGAAGGTAGATTGGTGATTAGTGGCTTTATACGCAGACTGGGAGTGGCTGTGACAAAACTGCTGGCCTGACATCATTAATCCATCCCAGCCCACACACTCTCCACGCCAGACTGGTAAGGGAGGTACCAGCTGAAAGACGGGCTGCTAATTCAGTCCTGTGTGAGGAGCAGAACCAGACTGATCCAGATCAGCCGCACTGAAACTTTCACCCGTTCCCTCATAATATGGGTGTGACAGGGAGCTTTTCTGGTAATGCCCTGTCTCAGAGAAAAAAAGGAGTGTGCTTTCTCACACTTCAGAGTGCATTCTTCCAAGTCATTACGTGCATTCTTTGTAGGTATTGAATGAGCAATGAGCGAAAAATGTGTTGTAAGGTACCGCAGATGCATGTCAAAATGTAGCTACAGTAAAAGTTTTAAAAATATATACTTTCTATATTTTAGCAGTTTGCCCAGTGCTGATCACTGTGAGTCAACTATCAGATAAGTCCTGTACTGTTTTTTATGGAAAATGGTTAAACTATCCATGTTGTTGAGCAGCATGATGGGAAGCCTGCATGAAGGACTCAATTACGTGACTCAACTGAAAGCTCGAGTGGACTCCCTGGAGTTTGGAGAAAAAACGTAAGCATAATTAAAATGTCATCCCGATGCGGAAGTACCACATTTCTTTAAAAAAGAACCTTTCTCTAGTGTTCACTTGACTATCATGGAAGTTTTGAAGCCCTTTATATAGCAAAAAGGACAAAATAACCATTAAGGATTAGGATAATGGCTTGAATTATCATACTTTATACAGAACACGACACCTTTAGATGTATCTATCTATTTTCATATGTATTGTTCGACATTCGTTTTATCCTTATGGTTCATCCACCTGTTTTAGGAGCTGTCATCTATACACATTGCTTGAGCTTATTTACACAAACCAATGGAAAAAAACTGTAAATTGAGATATTCTGAAGTCATGAAGAAGTCAGTGGCAAATTAAACTGACACAACATGTCAAACACTCGGCATAGAAATGCTAAGAAACATCCAAATGCATACTGTCCAAGCAACAGTAATGAAATGAATAATAATGAAAAAATGTGAAGTTCAAAAATAGCACAGGAGCAGTTCCTCTAACATGCCACCATTAGTGAATAACAAACGAAAGAACAGACGTCACACATTTCCAGTTACTAGGTAATAGAACTCACACGCATGACTGTCAGCTGGAGCTGGTCGTCTTCTGCCACAACGAAAGAGTGTAACAGAGTAACCAGAAATCGACACTACAAAAAAATCCTTATTATCTCAAAAAGCTAGAAAGAATGAAAATATGCCCCTCACTGTCAGTTGGAAAAGAAAGAAATATAATTATATATATATATATAATCAAAGCTGTGCAGCATTCTTGTTTTGGAAAATTATATTTTTCAAAACTTTTATACTTTATTGTTTTATTGCCCTCTATGTGAGGTACACTCTTAAGTATTTTTTCTATACACATCAAAATTGAGTAATCATTCAAATTTACAAATCTGGCTGTGAATCACGACTGCATTGAGGTTGAATCTCAAGTTGGTGGTGTTGACTCAGAAATGAATCATGGAACCTGCAGAGAGCCCAGATCATCTGAGCAGCTGTCCCAACAAGCCGGGGGCCGGGGCCAGGGCCAGATCAGGCCCTGTTTTCACTGAGGAGGGGGGAGAGGAGAGAGATAGAGAGAGAGATCTGAAAACTTTCCACAGTTTCTTGAACGGTCAGTTTTCAGATCATGGAAACGAGTCAAATCCACGCAGAGAAAACAAGCTTTGGTATTTAACCTGAATGCACAGAAGCAAAGACAGGGTGTTATTATTGAATGACTGGCATGTTGGGTAAACTCTTCAGCCATTTCCTCCTATTCATACGCCGAAAGGTCTTGACTTTCTCTTAAGTGATATCTTGGCTCCGGCATATGAAATACTCCGGATTGATCAAGCAGTAGGAAGCTGTGTTTGACCTGAAATAGGAAATCACAGTAGGAAGTTAGATAAAATTCAAGAATGGAGGATCAGGCTTTCACAAAACACTTTTCCACTTATCTTGCAGTGTGATTTATGTGGATTTGTTTTTGCCTTTGCCTTGGTTCAACATCCATAAAGGCGACATGCCAAATTATCAAAAAGATCTCGCTATCCTTATTTTCATTGGTGTTAGTTTACCTGTTATGCAAAGTCTGTTCCTCCCAAAGGAAAGAACAGCAGCGTTTATTGCTTAAACTTTGCAAAAATGAAGTATTTATGACACGGGTCCAGAAGCAAGTTTCTAATTAAATGTTTTTTTTGTGTGAGATGAAAGAAAAAGTTGTTTTGAAGGTATAAATTATGGTTGTCGTGGAAACAGTGTGTGATTTTAGCTTGGCGCTCTCATACGTGGGTGGTCCAACATGTGAGTCAGCGAAACAGACCACTCCGATTGCATCTGCTGTCACGATATGAGAGGGATCGTGAACTCTATCTATTTTTTTATTCCCTGAAGAGAGTGGCCATATGGTCGAAGCTCCTTTCTGCCAGTGCCATCCCCAAACTGGGTTGTCTGGTTTGTTTTTCTCCAGATTACAGCTCTAGAAACACTGATGACAAATGAATCAGGAGCAGCAATATGCTGCATTATGCAATAACAATGAACAATGGGTATGTATTGCTGCCATACAAATCACCAAAGACATTTGCATTTGCTGCTCTAATTGCTCTAATCATTTGTATGCTCTAATAATTATAAGAAGCTGAGCAGGTGGATCCCAGCTAAGGATTCTGTTTTCACAACTAAAAGCCACCTCAGTCGTGACAAATAGACAGAGTTGAGTGTGAGGAGATTTTCCTCTTGACTTTTAGACTGGGTTCAGCACAGCGGGGCACAACTCAACAGCAGGAAATATTTTTCACACAATAAAACTCTCCAAAGACTGGAGACGAGGGTCTCTGTCTAAAGTTTACAAAATCCACCGCTCACCACGTCGAAAGCCCACTAATAACCACATCTTCTCTAGTTTGATTAGGGCTGGCTCCACCGATGACAACAATAGAGCTGTATCAATCTTCCCATCTAACCCTCCAGCGACTAACCATTTTAACCAAAACTATTCCTATTCCTTCAAGTGCAAACAAGATTAAAAACATTAACACCCAAAGCGGTAACTGAATTAAAGGGTAAAAATATAAAAGGATAAAAAACAGACATCAATCCAGCAATGAATTTTCAAATACAGGGGCATATCTTAAAAGCATAGATAACCTAAAATGTTAACAATAACTCCACTTAACTATTGCAGGCAGAGTCAATGGAGGATCCTGTTAATACTTTAAAAGCAGCAAAGCTTATTGATTTATAGTTAACTCTAGATGAGTACAGCAAGACAAATGATTTGAAATTGGGAAACCCAACAACAAAAAAGCCTTGTTTTTTGTTATCATCATAGAAATCCCTTTGTTTAGAAGAAACCAAGGGAAGTAAATAAGAACCTGTTGGAAGGCCTATGGAGGCAACTTTCTTCTTTCCTGGAGACGGTAAAAAGGCTGGGCCACTGATGAGCTCAGGGAGTCAAACAGGCAGCTGCAGCCTTCCACCAGCTCCCTGGCTCAGGCACCCTTGGGATCAGGTCTGGATCACACCTTGCATGCAGTGCTTTGGTCCCAGGAGATGCCAGGCTGCAGAAGGCCGTGTCCAGACTTGCCAGCTTATAGTCACACTGACTCCCACCGTACAGGTCAGGCCTGTTTTCTTCTGTCTAGCCTGGAGCCGTGTATGGGATAATTAGCAAACTTTCAGGGATGAGTATAACATCGGATTAACTGTAACACCTGAGCCACCACCACACTCACCATTTGTTATCCTGTGTGAGAAGCCAAAAGCTTCTGATTTAATATTGTCATACAAATATTGTAAGTGTTTAACAATTTGTGTAACTTGAAATTGGTTAAACATGTAAAGTGGAGATTAATATCAGTTTAAGTATTTTTTTTAAATCCTCAATCAAAATTTGTATAAGAAAAATCCTTAGACTGCATCCACGTGGTTTAAAACAACAACTACTTTGTTGTATTCATGTTTAAAATCTCACAAATCTCTACGGTTCTAAATCGTATTAAGTTGTGAATAAATGTCTCCAAATTTGAGTTATAGATGCAGATTAAAAGGGTGTATGATGCTACGTCCGCCTATCCAGAGTGCTCATGGAATCAGTACTTATAACCAACAGTCCATGAAACAGCCCCACATACTGGATCCTGTCTGCAGAGTGCATTGTGTAAGTCCTTCCAGTATTTCAAAACCCACTTGATGCAGCACACTGTATCCCCAGGCCTTTGAGGACTAGTAATGTGTGTTATGCATGCTGTAGTAGCCCCACAAAACTAGAGGTGAGAGGCATCAGCAACCCCTTCCGACAGATCCTCACATAGCTCGTGCAACAGTGTGGCTGCGTTACAGCGGGCCTGTGGGCATCAGCTGGGAAAACAAGCTGAGACTGATAACAGATCAGGCCCACATTCCAGCCTGGGCTGTGCCGAGGGACAAAGCAGACCACCAATTCTCACACACGGTGATAGCGATTAGCGTGGGAGTGAGGGTGAGGCCTACAGAGGCGCACGGTTGGCGGCGTTTCACAGAGCTCCTCTGCTTTGATTATGTATCTCATGTCACGGGCAGGTTATGCGTCATGTGAACGCCTCTGTGAGAGAAGAAAACAAAAACATACATCTCACTGGTTTTATTCGGTGTCAGTTTTAGGCTAGGCTGTTTTTAACAATGTGAGGAATGGTTTGGCACTGTAAGACCCAGGTGCTGACAGACCCCCCGACGTGCTGAGCAGGCTCTCTGGGTCCATGCTGTGCAGGCCTGGCTGGGCCCGGCTGGACGGCTGAGTGCAGGTTGCCCAGCAGGCTGTGTTGTCTCAGCCTTCAGCCAGGGATGATAGATGGAGCTGGAAATGCTCCCAGAGAGGGGGTGAGCACATGTGTGGCAAGACGTGGCAGGTGGTGAGCGCTGACTTGACAGCAATTAAATGTACAAATCTTTGATTAAGCTCATGGGAAGGCAGTCATTAGCAACACTGAATCGGCTCTCCCTCAACACACATGCACAGGCTTCCTCTCTCACATGAACATACACACAGGCACGCATTTTTCATCCTGAGTAACACTTACACCACTGCAGTGACTAATACAGTTTACAGTGTGCCCTCGTCATTAGAATGTGTGATTATTTGTTGAATAGTCATTAAAAGTAAAAGTGTATATTTCTATTGCATTTTGACAAAAATTTCGGAAACAATTTAACAGAAAATTCCTATTTGAATGTCTGTCAATATGATCAATATTTTTAAAATCTTTTCTCTCTACAATGCACAATAGAAGAACAGTCTGTTGGTCCTTTTCACTGGATGTTATTACATGTCACAAACAAACCAACGTGGATCTGTAGATCTAGCGATCATTTTTTTTAGAAAATTGCACACTATAATGAAACAGCCCTCACTAATTTCTGATGTCACCACTGACACTTGATTTAAAACAATGTTAAAAAGAGCAGTAGGATTTGCCAGACAACCAACAGGATTTCAAAATAATGATGTATGCCATTTGTTTGGATCATCATCATTTTCTTCATTTTTATTGTAAAACATCATGCAAACACAGCTGGTATAGGTCAACATCAACAATGGCCAAGCTGGATAGTATCTAAGCAACTTCCAAATAAGTTGTTTGATTGGATTCTGGACTTGTTTGAAATCGTTTTGATTCTTCGTCTTATTGCTCCATGCACTCTGTCGCAAAACTACTGATTAACTGGCACATTCCCGTATCTCTGCAATCAACCCAGTGAATACCATGTCAATCAGTGACGTGGGTGATGGACAAGAAGACTATAGAAAGAGAACCTTTGGTTATAAGAATTTTAGCTTTGATCAAAAGAAGCAGCGCTCAGCCTATTTATGTCTCTTATAAATCAGTATAATGGACTGAAATTTCGTTTGGTTCATGCATGCAATGAAGGTTAATACCACTCAACATAAATGCACACAGTGAAGCAGCTATGGCAGATATGGTAGAGAAGAGCTGTGCACCATGTGTAGAGCATTTTGAATAAGATGGCTTTACTAATGCATTAGTCCACCTGTCATAAAAAGGAATGCAAGTAAATAACTATAATTTGATATCTTATTATTAGAAATAATAATGTGCTTTACCATTTTATGGGGTTTGTTTGTAAAACAGTACATTAAAAAAAATTATGGATACCAATAAAAATAAAAATTTTAGCATTAAAAACATAAAGCGCTTCTACATACTGGTGTATTAACCATTACAGAAACATAAAACATGATCTAGGTAATTACCAATACTGTTGATTTAGGGCAGCTGTGGCATAAACTGGTGGTCTAATACATTTGTAAAGCACTGTATGTAACCATTCATCCAGTCCCTTACTTTATGCCAAACTACCAATTCTGTTAAATATGTTTTTTAATGTATTATTTCTTGTGGTCTCCTCTTGGATGAACTTCTAATCCATGATATATCTATATGATCAATGGGTTTCTCAATCCTCACTTGACACGGCAAATTCCAACTCCAACTGTGAGAAATGAAAGTTCTAGTAAGAAATGCTCTGTACCAGGAAAGAGGTACATCCATATATATCAGTCTCTCACAGGGAGAAAAAGGTGTCACCTTTATGCACAGTGTATCACACACCTAACAAGTCCCTTTAGAGTTGTTACTGTCTTCCTGTGGGGCTCAGAGTGGTAATTGCTATCCTCTCCCTAGCTCACTAATGAGAGCCAGGTTATTCCCTATACCCAGGCTGCCCCCAGGTTTTGGACATATCTCACTGTCTGTATCCCATAATCCCATTGTCTAGGAAACAGAGGAATGCTCAAAGCTTTACACCTGACAAGCCTCCAGTGAATTTGATCAGCTCTTGGTTACCACACGGGATTACAAAACAAAATCACTGCTCAGAGGAAAGTAACGGCTTTCAAACATGACAGAGCAGCTCAGCGTGTATCTTTTATACAAACAGGTATTTTAAGGGTGCAATTCTTCTATTCTGAGGGTAAATTACCCATAATTTTCATCAGCAGTTTCACAATTTGATTAGTTTTGGCAGAAAAAGTAGGGTTTCTTGGTCTCTTTAAAGTCATCTGCACAAAGAGCAAAGCACCTAATCTTCAGTGGCTGCTCAGTGTGCTGCTCTGCTCCTTTCATGGGAATCTGTCACCGTGGAGATGTGAAGGTGCTCCCTCCGTGCCTGAGCCGAGGGAAACAGCAGCACATCCCACTGGACCAAATCCATCCTCAGAATTACGCCAGTTAACTCTTGAAGATGAGATCATCAGAGACACGGAGCTTAATGTCACACTGCTACATGACAATGACACTGTACAAAGTTATTTTTTAAAGGAAATCACAAAAATACCAAAAAATAAAAAATAAAAACAACCGCAGGCAAATAAAAAAAAGAATACATAAGATCTCTGTGGAGCTTTTTTATATAGGTGGCTATTATTTGCTATGGTCTGTTTATTAATAGCCTCCCAGGACTTTTTCCTGCAGGGTTCAGAGCAGATTTTATGTTTCCAGAAGCAGAAACAAGCAGCAATACATATTTTTGAATCTATTTTTATGGCCTGGGCCTAAGGAGAACAAGAAATGAAGAACTCAATGTGAGTCCAGCTTTAACCAGACCTTCTGCGTTGCTCCTGTGATAATTACTTGTTGCCTTACAACAAACATAAACATGGGTCTTGTAAGCTGCTTGCACAGATGACCTATATCGCTGTTTTGTGGGCGAGTACTGTCTGCTTTACTCATGGCTATTGAATTCATTGTTGATGTCACAAAAGATTGGTAGCCCTTTGAATTAGATTATAGTTCTTACAAAGAAAGGGTTTCTAGCTGCTGTATGAATCTCATCATACTTCTGATGAATGTGAATACATTTCTGATGATATCTTTGTTTTGATGAATGGATGCTGCTCTTGTCACATGATTATATTGAGACAGTTCATGTTAGATAATCGATAGCATTTCCTGGGTCTTGTTTTATTTCCCCATGTTTGCGTGCTCCTCCCCTCTTCTAAGAATACGCTGGCTGGCCTAATCACAGGAACCGACCCAGGCTGGAGGTGCATGCCTTTGCACATGGCAGCGCAAATTAAAATGTCTCCTGCCGCCCGCCTCTCTAATTCCCTGGCACTATGCCCTGGCCTGTCCCACGAATTACAACCAGACCTCTCCATATGGTGCAGCCAGCATGGGGCAGGCCAGCTTATTGACATGAGCTCCTCCCTGAACTCTCTAAGTCAATAACCGAGTTGCTCAGAACACACACATTTGGCCATCCAGAGTGCTCACTCTACATTATTAACAACACGGGTCTTGAAGAGTATTGGCAGGATTTTTTGTCCTTTGTCCTAGGTCAACACATACATTATACAGAGAATGAATCAAGAGTTTATCCAATCCTGGAACGTTTAATCCCTCATAAACTACACTGTGTGATTCTTTGGCAGTGGTCTCTCAGTCATTCCCAAGTCTAGACTGAAAACAAAAAGACACTGTAAAATGCTCACTGTGGCTCATTTGCTTTTTAAGCTCAATATTGATTTCAAAGAGTTGCCCTGTCTAGATTTAGTGTTGTCCCTTTTTTCTGCTATAAAAAAGTGCTATTATCCCTCAGCCACCGAAATATGTATTATTTACTTACAGAAGATAAGCAGTAATGGCTCAGATTGTTTCCCTTTAGAACAGGCTGTAATCAGTCATGAAACGAGAATTGTCCATTTTAAAAAGTCAGGTTAAGGTTAAGGCTATTTGTGGTCACATCAAAAGATTTACTGTATAAGCACAGGACTTTGTATTATAACCATAGCAACAGTGCAACAGTGGGTGTCAAGAACTGTTGAAACAGAAAATACTTTTTAAATGACTGTTTTTATAATTATAACAGAAACAAAATTAATAATAAAAAATGTTGTACTTGTAGCATACCTGCAAAATGTATGTTTATAGTTGATAACTTACAATTGTAAAATTAGAGTAAACTATAAAGTAAACAAGTAAATGAAATAATAAAGCTGCAGAACAAAGAAAGAAAGAAGGAAAGAAATGGAGTAGATTAGTACGTACATGTATACACTTACATAGCCAGGGCTATCTCATTAATATATACCTACGTATATCTACATTAACATAAATAATGAGGCAAAAAAAGAAGCAGAAAAAAAGTATATTAGGCAACAATTGGTGATATAACAGAAAACAGGCTCAGGTCACATGACTGTTTATGACTAAACTGCATATTCATATATTCTGTTGTGGTCAATGGAACATTTTTGACTGATCCGAGAACATTTTGTTTCAGTGTTTATGTCTGTTACAAAACATAAATACATTTTACAGCCCCTTTTTACATATAAAACCTTCAACAGTAAAAGTTTCGACCATAAATTTCAGGATGAAAGAAGTGAGGGGAGGCTACAGACCGAGCATTAAACTTAAATAATTGATAACTTGAAACAAAATGCAACTGTGCTTACCACAACAAAGCTCAGACAAAACAAAAATCTTTTGGTTAGAATATATGCTATAAATTTTAAAAAAGAGGGGTTTGGTTGCCATTTCCTTTGCTTTGTTCTCCGCTGGGTGTATCACTTGTTGATTTGTTTCACTTCTATTATGTCTCGTTCTCAGCTTTGTGCAGATGAAGCAATTAGCTTAAAAGCAGATGCTAAGAATGCTCTAAGAATGTGGCTCTTTCTGTGGACTTACTATAAACTTGCATTGATAAAACATATGCATATTAAGAAAGACACTGTAAGTGCTGTAGTGAGGGACAGCCCAGAGGCTGAACAGACATCCACAAACTAAAAAAAAACAGACAATGATGTTGTTGTCGACTCTGTTATCAGAAGACAAATCTTTGACCGCAAAAGAGACGGGACAAATCCTGCGGTTGGAGCACAGAGACGGACTGCCTCCACCTGGAACTCGGTGCCAGACTTTTCCAAACACACATGCTGCTTTGTTAGGATCTGCGATTAGTGTTTGTCAGCCGTACTGAGTGTTGTTGATGGTGTTGTTTTCAAATGTCCTGCTGATACTTGGTTCTCGCGCACATGTACCCTGGATGCAGATTATTAGGCCGGGGCTCAGGTAACCGATATGTCCCTGGATAAAACGTAAACAAGCGTGAAACACCTTATGACACGCATGAGTAGAGGGGACACAGAATCTAATACACTTATGAATAATTTCATCACCGCTTGAATGACCCACTGCTGCACCTTTTCCCATTCCCTGCCATTGATGAGTAACACTTTAAAACGCATGACTTATGGCAAGGTAGAGCCAACCAGTAATGAATACTGCAATACTGCAGCATTTGTTAGGATGAAGAGCTCTCTCAATGGAAAACCACAACCAAATAAAAACCACAACTCATAGTTGTCAGTTACGAAAAAATCCTAAGGCAGCTCCATCCACAAGAGAGAGTAGACAATCTTTGCAGGCTTATGGGTATTAAGATGGGGCTCAAACATGCAAATGAGCGTGATTGTTCCAAAACCAGAAAATGTACTGTACCACGAGCCACAACCCAGCAAAGAGTACAGTCACAGCATCCTGTTGTATTGTACAGCTGTGAAATGAAGTGTTAAGATTGATAAACATGAAAGGGAACAATCATTTTCTTTAGTGTAGTCCTTGGGAAAAGGTGAATGAAAAAAGATAGCATGTTAGTTATATATATATATATTGTTATGCCCCAGTCTAGGGGGCCAAGGACATAACACGAACAAGCCCCGCCTTCCCCCATCTCCTAGTAGCCACTTACAAAGATTGGCTCAAAGTTCAAGGAAATATTTATTTTACAACGATAACTCAAATAAATACAGGTAACTTAGTAGGCTTCAGGGTGGACTTAGGCCAAAATAATAGTGATGGGCAGATGAAGCCTCGTGAAGCCTTGAACCATTCCATCCAACTGGTTCGAGAAAAGGTTAATTTCTTGAGGCTTCATGTGCACACAAACCCCCTGCTGGTCCAAACCTGTATTGACATTTGAACTGTTTGTGAGGCCTCTTGGTGCATGGGAATAATCACTGCCATAAAAATAACAGAAATAAAAATAAAAAACTTTATTGATTGTTGATTGTTGTTTAAAAACAACAATTTCTCAACAGTGGTTTATTTTCTTGGAGACAACTACTCCAGCTTTAGAAAAAAATCTTTCACATGGTACTGAGGAGGCAGGGGTGTCTTTTACTATCATTGACACCAAGGCATCATCCAGGTCCTTCTTTCTGCTCACTGGGAGAGAAAATAAGACATTTGTTTACAAAAATATAGCATTAGTTATGTCAATTACATTATTACAGTTGATTAGAAGATATGTCAGGAAATGAAAAGTTAGTTCATACAGTGGATATTTTAAATGACTGACCTGGACTGGGTCCAGCCACATTCCCCTCACTGTTTTCATGCAAAGCACGAAAATGCCTCAACATGGATGAGGTGTTATTGTTGTATCCCAATTTCTATGCAAACAACAAACACTTCACCTTGGATTAAAAGGAAAAAAAAGTGAAAAAAAAATGAGTCCATTGCATAAATTATTATTATTATTACTTAAAGTGTAATTACCTTATTAGGAGAGATCAGATCAAAATGTTCCCACATGAAAGAAAACTTTCTCTTTCTCACAGGTTCCATGGAAGAAAAGTAGTTGTACAAGATATACATCTATGTCACTCACAAACCAACAAATCACCAACACAAACCCACAAAGTGTGCGCGGATCCATTGCAGTACTTATAGGTTCATGAATCCCGCTAATAATCGAACCACTTCGTGAACCACAGAGGCTTCAAACGTCATCAGTGACGTCACTCGCCCTAAACAACACAAGCGTCGATACGCGCGCCACTAAAGACTTCCGGGATTTCTCGACACACGCTCCGAAGCATCGGCACGGTACGACCCCCAAAATAACAAACAAAACGTTTGTATCTGAAAAATAAAAAGTCTTACTGCAAAAACGAATGACAACAAAACTCACCTCCCTAACTAAATAAACAGGAGACAAGTGATTAACAAAACCGGCAGTCCAACCTTACTATACAAAACTAAACATATCCAAAAACCACAGAGATTAATTTATACAGAATTCGTGACGGCTGGGAGACGAGTGGGACGAGGGAAAGTACCTGCTGCCTGCTGCCAGCGGCAGCCGCCATCTTGGCTGGCTTTATAGCAGGTGGTTCCGGCTGCAGCCAATCACAGCAGGGCGTGGAATCTCTCCACCAATCGAACAGCAGCTACGGCACACCCTAATCTGCATACAAAGAATTTAACCAAAGACGCAGGGCACACATACGCAGCAGTTTTGCACAACTAATGACCACAGTCATAACAATATATATATAAAGTAATTGTTATATGTGAAGGAGTTCTATGTACAAATGTTAAACAGGAAATATTCTGCTATTTAAGGTGCTGTAGATCCTGTAAGATAGATTTAACAAACTCTCTAACATGCAAATTTATGTCTTCATCCTCCCTAAAGTGCTTTGATTATTTTCATATCCTACTATTTTTTTCCTTTTATTGTTTTTCTTCAACCATTTAATACATGTTATTTCCTCTGCAAAGCATTTACCTCTGTTTAACAAACAGACATGCCTCACTGTTGATGTTTTACTTTGTCCATATCTTTCACTTCTTTTCCTCTTCTCTCTCCTCCGTTCCCTCTTTGTCCCTTTGTGATTTTACCATAGAAACTTCAATGTTTACATCCTGTGTGCCTTTCACGAAGACCTTGTTTATTCTTGAGAGTGCTGGTGTGTGACTCTCTTACTATCATTCTGGAGGAAATACCATGAGTCGCGTGCCAGTCGCAGCTAACCACAAACCCAAGCTGGGTGGAGAGGGGCATTTTTCATATAAATCATGGAAAATGGCTGTGAGCGAGCCATTGCCAGGCTGAGTGAACAGCCATAAATAGACTCCCGTTGCATGTAGTAACAGCTCTGAGCAACACAAAGGCAGACTGTAGTAACCGTTGCGTGTGGTATGGCTGGGAAAAAGGGCTCTTATTGTTTCTGTGCATTGGCGAGTTAGTCATAAGATATTACCAGGCTGTCAAGTTCAATCTGTGAAGCATCAGAAATAAACCTTTGAATCTATTTTAAATGCTTGAAATTCCCTGAATTTCTACTTCATTCCTCTACACCAGGTCCTGAGGGCTTGACATTATAAAAGAAAAATCCCTTAATGAACCTCGCTTTGGATGTCAGGGACCTGCAACTGACACACTTTGTTCTTCAACAAAACACTCACTCACTTCCAAAGACTGCTTACCTCACATGACATAAATGGAGCTCCTGGGGATATATATCTGGTGCTGTGATGATGAATACTAAAATAAGGTTAACGAGGGCTCCTTAAGCAAGAAAGTGTGACAGTACAAAGGCTGCATGGAGCAGAGACTGATGTGGAATGTAACTAACCTGGAAGCTAAAGTCATATGGGGCTAATCGGTTCCAGTGATGCATAAATTACAAAGGGCGGAACAGTGATGGTCAGTAGCACGGTCAGAAACAGTGAAGATAAAAAGAGAAAGGAAGAGAGCGAGAGAGAGAATCAGATCAGTGTGTGTGTATGTGTATGTCCTGTCTGCCGGGTGTCTTATCAGTACTGCTGGAAAGGTCAAGTCAGGACACAAATCACACCCCCAAGCTCGGCTGTCTCCACATAACTTACACAACAGTTGAGCTACATCTGTTTCTCTTTTACTCTCTCAGTCTTCCTGCGTCTTTCTTTCTTGTCTCATCCCCCTCCTGAAGTGTGTTTGTTCAAAGTTACGTTTGTTGGCCCAGAATTTGAGCTGTTTTGGTCCAGAATTATGTAATACAATAGAGCACATATTATCTCCTGATCAGTGGCATACACAGTCTTTTAGCAGGACAGGGGGGAGGAACAGTGGCAACCCCTGTGGTGCTCAGGGGCAGACTTATGGTTAGATTTCTATTATGTTTAGCTCCAAGGTCACATTAGATTAGCACTTGAGCCAACCACAAAAGTACTTGGAGTTACCAAAAGGGAACTTATGCCAACCAAAGGGTCACTTGGGCTTACCAACAGAGCACTTGGAGCAACTAGAGGAGCACTTGAGCCAAACAGACAGACATGTGAAAAATACTTTGATCTTTTGGGACAACTACAAGGGACACTTAGGTCAATGTGAGAGGCACTTGTGCCAACCAGAACACTTGGGCCAACCAGAAGGGCCCATAAGCCACCTGGAAGGGCACTTAAGCTGACCAGAAAGACATTAGAGCCAACCGAAATGGCAATTGAGCTGGAAGAGCACTTGGGCCTTTAGAGCCAACAAGAAGGTCAATCTGGCCAACCAGAGGGGTATTCGGGAAAACTAGGGGGGTTCTTGAACCAACTACAGTTGTGTCTTGGCAAAATATGAGAACTTGAGTTAAGTGAGGCACTTCAGCCAACCAGAAGGGTTCTTACCCGAGGTGCATGTGATCAAACTATGGGCCTTGCGGCCAACTCCATGTGCACTTAAGCTTACCAAAGGAGCACTTATTACCAGGGGGCATTTGGGTTGACTGAACAGCCAGTTTAGGCTTCTTGGCTGTGAATTAAAGTTTTTTTTTTTAGCATTCAACAGTGATTTTCCAGTTAAATAATTTTTGTTGAAAAAGATGGCTGAGTTGTAAAAAGAATAATTTGTCATTAGACTACAATTATATTTAGAAAAAGCAGGTACACACTTTAAAAAAGACACTGAAAGAATAGGCTTACAAATAAAATAATATATATAATTCTGCTGGGTCAAATCCCAAAGAGCAGCGGGCGGGCTCAGCTGATGCTGGTGACCACCCATGGGTCTGTCATTCACGTCGGCACTTCACTAGTTACAGGCCCCATTGCTTGGTGTCTTTTGGGCCCAAAGTCTCTGTGAGACTTATTTGTCTCACCTACTGAGCCCTTGAGACACACCTCCAACACCCACACACACCTCACCACACAATTGTGCATGCTGGGGCTTGCATGATAGCTGGAAAAGATAAATGTGATAAAGTACAGTAGATACAGTAAGTCTCTAAATGTTTTTGGTGTTTTCTTTTTTACATTTTAAATCGGTTAAGTTAAGTACCGCTTGTTTTGTAATATAATCAAATCCATATGAATGTAATTACAGAATCAGAGTCCAATAGTATTCAGATTGAAGATATTTTGTACAATAAAGCAGTCTACGTTTTAGAGCTCAGACTAATCTGGCTCTAATCTGCTATGGAACCGAAATTGGAACCATCACTAGATTTGGTTTTGATTGATTCTGTTTTGATGAGGCCCATGTTTGACACTACATTAAAAAGTGCCATCTAGGATGCCCTTAAAGCTGAATAAAACATGAGGGAGGCCTTAAAATGGCGAGAAAATGATGCAGTGCCACGTAAACTGCCATGCGCTAGAAAATATTTTGTGCACTGGATCCCTACCATTTGCAGCTGGGGCCCTTTTTGTTTTTTTCTGCTCCTGCCCCTCAGACGGCCTGCATCCACCACTGGTGCTGACCCAATGACCAGTCGCTCATTACACTTTGCAATGTCCCTTGTTGTTTTTGTGATTACAGTAAATAGTATAAATCACTTTTATTTAATTCAGATTTTTATTTCCTTCAAAACAGCTGTACTTTAGTTGTATACTTCTCACATTAAGACATTTGTAAATGTTTTTCTTGATTGTGAAAACTCAAACAAGCACATTATTAATAGCCAAGTATCAGGAAGTGGCTCTTTTGACTGCTGGCCACAGTATTCTAGTATTGAAAGTCTTGTGTTTGCTAATATTGACTCAACTGTCCCGCTAAGGGAATGGCAGGAATTTAGATTTAGGAAGTCTTTATAAAATGTTTTTGTTTCATTTATTTTTTTGCGTATATAAAAATGCAGTATTTATTATGTTTCAATTCACTGTCTTTAAGTTAATATGTTCAAGGAAAGCAGTTGGAAACTGGAGGGGAATTGGAAAACACAAATGCAGTAAAGAGCATGAACTCCATTGCATATTACTATGTCCTCACACTGCTTTTGTGTCCTGAGATGGCCCCAACCGTCTAACCGCATTTTGCCTTCTCTCACCCAGGGGAACATAAGGATCGCATATGCCTTTGGCAGGAGTCCACGCCCACATTCCTCAGCTATGTGCTCAAGCGTCCTCGTTGCCCCCCTTTCCCTCTCCCTCCCACTTTGCTCTGACACCAAAACCTTGGCCCACATTGCTGTGCGCTGTAAAGAAATGCAAACACTCAATCTTTTTTCCTGGACACAGGGGGAGGTGAAATATACAGTGTGCCACTTCTTCAACTAGGTTGAGCTTTCCAAGGTCTCCTCAACAAGCTTGTGGCTAAACTGCCTGATATGCATGCACTTTCTGGGATAGGATTCATTTTGTCATGCTGATACTTTTGTTCAAAAAAACATTTCTTCAGTGTTAAATTCAGCCCTGTAGGAATGAGCAGGATGATGAAAATGTTAGTTGGATAAAGACTTCAGTGAAACAAGTGACTGAAAGTTCTTCAGAGTACTTCTAAGCTGAGGCTTTTATGGGACTCGCCCCCAGTGGCTTGTCTAGTTAAAGGTTATCTTTTACTCACAACTCAAAGTCAAAGACACTGGGGCCAGAGAGGCTGTGCAGTTTGCTGTCTGGGGTGACTGGGTTCAGTGGTAGGGGGTGCATGGTGCGGAATGTGGCTGTAAGGAAAAGCCAGGAAGAATCATTGTAGGGAAGAAATGAGACGCCAGACACAAGTCGGCACACAAGTCCAGACTTTTCTGTCTTTTATAAAATAAGCCACTACACTTAAATCTAATGTTCTTCTGCACTTTTGGAACATGGAATGGGAGATGAAAGCAGAAAAAATACTTATCTTACTCTGCACAATGCTTTTCTTTTTTAGACTATGGGTTGATAGCTGATCAATTCCAAACATAACCAGTACACTAATTCAAACCCTACTAAGCTTTACTGAGAACTCTCTCTCTCTCTGCAACTTTAGTGGATTTCTTGTCAAGTACTGCAGGTCTTGTAACACTACATGAGTCAGTTTGACCTGGAAATGTCAGTTGGCTTATGAGTTGGGATAGAAATGTGACCTCAGGCCAGACAGCCTCAGACAAGCATGTCCTGCAAAGCCATCCCCAGTGTACGTATTAGGGCAGTCCAAAAGAAGAAAGAAAATGCATTGTATCAGAGTTATGGGTTTACAATTTTTTTATGTACTGCTATATATTATAAAGTCCAGAGCTCTTGCTAGTAGCTATAGCTTCAAAATAAATAATTAGTTAAAGAGTATTGACCAATAGATGATTTTGTTTTTTTTTTTTACCAGGGGTGACCGACCTGGATCATTTCGTAAACCTCGTAAAATTACAGAATTGGTCCAGAATCTGCTTTCTGAACAGGATTTCTCTGACAGACTGACATATTGTACTGCCACACGCTTTTGGTTGTTTTATCCTCATGTTTTTGCCAAGTCTCGTTGTCTAGCTTATTTCTGCTCTGAGAAAATAAAGTATTTGATCCCAACTGTCCCAAATGTTTCAGACAACAAGATAAGGTGACTTCAGTTAAATAAAATATTGTAAGCTCAGTTATTAACTACCCACTTTCTTTTACAAATGCTGACAGATTGTCTTCAATCATGTTTGTACCGAAGGAAAAAGTC
Source organism: Serranus cabrilla (assembly GCA_903364295.1). Lineage (NCBI taxonomy): Eukaryota > Metazoa > Chordata > Actinopteri > Perciformes > Serranidae > Serranus > Serranus cabrilla. The sequence goes on from CAFUXE010000919.1 coordinate 569,481, forward strand.
CAGCGTGCTGATATCAGTTTCTGCATGCAATATTGTTATTGTTGTATGACAAATCCAACACATCTTTAACACAGAAGTACATTTATTCAGATCTTAATACATTAATATTGAACAAGTTACATATTCGTATTGATTGCAAATCACACAGCACAGTTCCAATTTTTTCCGGTATATAAGTTCAATGTAACAGATTCTTATTTTAAAATATGTAATGGGAACGCTTCCCCTTGTCAAGAGAAGCACTTTGTTAAAAAATGTAAGTAAAAGTGCAATATCTTTCTACTCATAAAATTACAAAATTGGTCCAGAATCTGCTTTCAGAGCAGGACTTCTCTGACAGACTAAATATTGTGTTTTCAATTTTTAAAAATGCAATAAATCTTTACATTTTTTTCAGTAATTTGCTTTTTGATGTTATTTTCTAAAAACTGTAGCTAAATACAAGAAATACAACATTGTCAGTTTACAAAAGCTTAGCATATTAATCACTGCATCATCTATTTTCTAAATAAACTTCATTTTTTTCCATATAACTATTTGGAACATAGAGTTTTGACAACAACAACACCATAATATCTCACAGCGCTATGTTACAATAAAATATCTCTGTCATCGGTTCAAAGAAAAGGAAAATATAACAATAGCAACTTAAAATTAAGGAATACAATGCATAGATTCAATCATTTAAAAATGTAGAGATATAATTTACTTAGTACAGCTCTTTCACTTTTAGAGTGAATCCTGTGACACTGACTACATGGATTCATTACAGTTTATCCTGACTTGAGTGACCGGCACAAATATATATAATTCTAAATATATCACATGATAAAAATGCTAAATATATCACTTTGACTTCAAAGGCAAATTTGGCTGTAGTACACTATGGCATGTTTGGGTAAGAAAAGGCAACACCTGGCACCAAAGCCAAACAGCAGCTTCTTTAACGGCCTATTGAAATGTTAATAATTTCATTTTACTCTTATTAAACCTGCACCGATCCCTGGCTTTCATAAAAATCTATGTCAGCAGTGTCAGATCATTTGCCATTACCGCTCTGAAGTATGCAAGTTTTCATTTCATTTCAAACTAATTACAGAGCTTTCTCCCCTGGTTGGAGGTGAAGTCATTAGTAGTACGACTGAAATAAAAACCTGCATACTCTGAACCCTTGATGTCACATGATCAGACATATGTGGTTTCTGGATAAATCATGCAATAAACATTAATGTAAAATAGGCAGTTTTAGTTTATCTCTAAACCACCTGGCCTTTCAGCCACCGAACCAGTCAACCTCATTAGAAGCAGCCATGTTTACAGGCACCGTCTTCACAAAGGTAGCCACAATCTTGTACACTAATTGTGACTGCATAATAAGTCACTGACAGACTGACAAGCTCATTGTTAGTACAGCAATAAGTGGGAAAAGCAAGTCAGAAAATGCAAATATACATGCTCGATAAAATATTTAACACTTAGTGGCGCTTTACAGGGGCAAAAAATAATTCAAATAGACCTGTTATTAAGAACGGGACAGAGGCTGTGAAAGCACATGTTATCAAATGTTTAAAAAGACATAGAGATGGCTAGAGGTAGGAGGGGCAGAGTGAAAGTGGAGTCTCATTAAAAGCAGATAAGCTGACCCTACTGACAGCATCAGACGGCTCTTTTGAATGAAAAGAAATCATACTGTACTCATGAAATGAGTCACACTAACCTTAAGAGACAAAGACGAAACTTTTAAAAAGTTCAGAAACTGAACAGGGGACAGGCTGGTTACTCACAGTGTCTTTAATGACAATCTCTGGTAGATATTGGACTCAGCCTTGGTGTGAAAACAACAGTAGCACTGAGAATATCTTTTATCCACCAACCTACTTTGACCTCTAAACATTCACAGAGCTGCAAAGCGTTCAAGAAACCCTAACAGTAAGAATGTACAGTCACTCGTTTCTTCTTGAATTCTAAAAAAAGTGAAAGCAGGGAACTAAAAATAAAGAATTCTCTGTACTTTTCTTCAAGACTGCTGGATTTGAGTATCTTCTGGACCATAGACATTTACAATATAAAACCCTTCAAGCCTGCAGATGATATCTACTCTGTTAGGCACAATAAATAGGCCCCTGTGGTATTAAGGTTCAGAGTGACAATTGACTCAGAACAATTCTGATGTCTGAGTGCAGGTTATGCACCAGCATAAATCTTTATTAACCACAAATAATTTAGGTCTCAAATATATACTAAATCCAGTAAACATCTACTACATCATTTTAATATACATTCTTATTGTATGTACAAGAAATCGGAAAGTGTGTTGTCATTTTACAGCCTGATTGAGAAGACTCCTCAAGCATCGATCTGTCCACTGTTTAAAGAATCTGATCCAGTTTTCAATGTAAGCTCATTTCTGCTGCCTTGACTTTTGCCTCTGCTCTGTAAACACTATTTACAGTCTTAGAAAATACACTGAGATGCCTGATTTTACAAACTGTATGATGACATTATGTACATTCAGGCAATGACAAAGTGAGTTATTATGTAACATCATCCGAGGATCCCTTGAGAAGTCTTTCACTTATCATCATGCCAGTCCACAAACCCATGAGTCATATAACCTTCATAAATCTTCCGTAGTGGTAATCAATTATCACTACACTGTACATACAAAAAGTTTGATTGTGGAAACACGGTAAACATCATGGTATGAGTTTGTGCACTTTTACAGATAGTGCTGCTGCTGATGAGATGTTGTTGGCAGTGTCACTTGCAAAAATAGCAGACACACTGTATAGTATCTGTAACCTTGGTGAGTAAACCAGAGAGGTGTGTTTCAGTTTGGCTCTTATGTTAAGGCAAAATGTTTGGCACTTAGTTTGTACAAATTATTTGATATTTCAAAAATAACTCAGTATCGTCTTCACCACTTCAGGGGCTCTAATGGAGATGCTTCCTCAGTCTCAGTCTACTGAAGTGATACGAAAAGTATTTTTGAAACAGAAATGTTGATGGTCCAGAAATTGCAGGTGAAGTTGGGTTGAGGATTAAACATCCTAAGATACACTTTTTTTTGTCTCAAATGAGTTCTGATTGTGCCTTTTACCAAACAGCAACAGCACCACAGTTTTCTACCCTGACACCCAGCTGTGTGTGGTGGTCTTCACACAAGGGAAACCTTGTTGGGTCACCATTGGCTCAAAGTTGAAGTCCAGGGAGTCCCCATCCATCAGAGTTTCATTGAGGACCGTCTCCATGTCAAACTCAAACTTCTCGATGGACATGTCGTCCAGGTCGCTGGGCAGCTTCTCTGGGTGCAAGGGCTGTTGCAGGCCTGGTCGGCCGTATCCGTTGGTGTTGAGAGGGCAGAAGCCACCGGGCATGCCTCCCATACTGAGGTGGCTGGAGAGGCCATAAGGCATCTGCATAGGGCCTTTGGCTGTAGGCAAACGCGTGGTGCCACCACTGTGGCTCAGGGACATGAGCAGGCGGCCATTCATTGCTGGTGACGTGGTCGGCGCTTGGCTGTGCACATTGTGGGGGTGAGTGTGAGAGAGACCATGCTGGTGACCATTCCCTCCTCCCATGAGTTTGGCTGCATGTTGGCTGCTGCTGTATGGCGGCAGCATGCAGCCTCCGCTGGACTGAGACACCACCGTGTCCACTGATGGCATGAGCTCTCCATGCTGGTCTGTGTCTGACGTCAGCAGCTCCTTCAGGAGCCCTGCGGGGCAGCTGTACTGGCCCATACTGGGCCCGAAGCTGGGCTTACTCTCTGGCAGCGTCTGCAGCGGCATGGACGAAAGGGTGTTCATTCCTGCTTGGCCATACACACACTTCCGGTACTCCTGCTGAGGCTGCGGGGCCATGCTGGGGGAGCTGTAAGCAGGGTACCCAGGGCTTGGCTGCATCATGGGAGAGGGCGAGGACTGGGAGGAGCCAGGTGTCGACGCCCCTCCTCCAACCTGAGAGTTATTGGGAGACAGTAAGTTCAGGTTGTCCAGAAGGTTCTCCATGACATTCTCAGAACTGTGTCCCAGGGATCCCGTCATCTCTGTGAGACTGGGCAGCGTGGCTGTCATCTTGGCCCCGGGGGCTCCTGGGTAACCCATATGCACGTCTGCTTCCCCGAGGTCATCCTCAGGCATGAATGGTGAGAGGCGGCCGCTCAGAGTGCTTGCGTTGGAGCTGGTTCGAGGCCTGAAGCTGTTCCACGCATCAAAGTCGTCGTTGCTGTGGGAGTTGGGGCTGCCAGGCCACTTGGAGTAGGAGCCTGGGCTGTCTGCGCCTCCGTCAGGGCCGCCCTGCAGGGACAGCTGTGGGGAGACAAGGAGTCTCTCAGTGTACCAGTAGACATACTGTATGTGCCAGGGAAAGTCAGTGGAACATATATTTTGGGCAGAAACCATTGACAATATAACACAAAGTTGGATGCTACCAAAAATATAAATAAAGTAGTCTTGCTAACAAAATCAATTATGTGATAATATCTTAAGAATGGCTATTCAAAGGCTATTTACAGGCATGCCAACTTTTAGAAACTCAGTAACAATCATACATACAATCATTTTTCACCTCTACTAGGCTAATAAGTCCTAATTATTGCATTTATTAATTGTAATATAGCCATTAAAACCAAGAAATTACCATTTAGACTTAAAGGCAGAATATTGCCAAATTCCCATGTGATGTCTGGTCTTTATCATGAAAGGTTATGTTGACATATCAACATATCATTATAAAAACATGCATCGAAACACTAATCTGTTATTTTAATAAAAAAAAAAAAACAATACTAGGACACCCATCATGAATCATAAACTCTTATTTAAACAATAGCCAGTTCAGACGAAGAAGGTGTTAGCATGGTTAAAATAAAATATGAGTGATGTCAGAAGATTGTTTCTTTATTTACCTTTTTCTTAGCTGCTCTTCCTCTGCTCTTGGTGAACTTGCTGTTGTTGTCCATAGAGACTGCCCTGCGTCGCGGGGACTTGCCGCTCTTCCCGCCCTCTGGGTTTAGCATCCACCACGAGCTCTTCCCCGTCCCCTCATTCTGGACGCGAATAAAGCGACTGTGCAGCGACAGGTTGTGTCTAATGGAGTTCTGTAGGACAGGGAGAAAGAGAGAAGCTAGTGAGGAGCAGAAAAACAGAGCTTGTGTTTGCCCTTTTCTGAAAACACCACAGATCTGCTTTGGCACCCAAGTGCAAATCCATCCATACAGGTGGTTCTCTTTTAAAAACACATCTGGCTTGACAGCTGACATACAGAGGAGAAAGGAGAGATTTTAAGGTCGCTCAACAATCTAATCCCATGTGCACAAACACACGCACACAATAGATGTCAATAAGTTTACTCTATGAGCAATACATCCTGAACAGAATAAGGATTAAACTGCAGACACTCTTATCTCCAAACATACTGTACATGTGGGCCTTTATTTCCTTCACAAAAACAGAGGGGCCCATTGTAAAACACCATTATACCAACACTCACATTCCACCTGACTACGTGTCTTGTCTGAACCAGCACAGAATCAAAGGGAGAAAACAGACTAATCTTTCCTCCTTACAGACACATTAATACTGCGCTCTAACGTTGCTTAGTGACACCCCCAGTGGAAAAACTAATTTTTGTGCAGGAAGCTAGTGAAGTGTTATTAAATCATGGCAAACAAAAGCAGGAATATTGGGCAAATGACTGCTTAGCAAACCGCAGCAAGTGGGACTCCATTTCTGTGCTACTCTACTGGAACCACTGTTGTACTGGGATTTTTCAGACTTTATTTGTTTTTTTGTATGTTATGATATTTAAACTCTAAATCAGCCCAAACTGTTAAAAAAGTGACCATTTGCCCTTAGAGAATAGTTTACACTCTGGCTCTGTATCGTTTAGTGTCCGGGCCACAACTTGAAGTAATGAGCCTTGGCCAGACATTACTGTGCATGCATAAAGCTTGTTGTTTTGGAAGAAAGACTGGAACTCCCTGCGCATACACACACACACACACGCAGAGCCTAGCATGCATAGTGGCTAACGTCATCAAGCCTGTTCCAGCTGTGAGTCACCGCTTCACATCTGGTTCACAGTCTGCCCTCTGCTCTGCCTTCTCTTCTTCTTCTCCTCATCTCCTCTTATTTTTGACTCAGAAATCTTACCCCACTGTAACCTACTTCACAATAATTTCTTTGTTTATTAATTTCCCAACTAAATAATCAATGCGTTATTCAGTCCATAAAACCATAAAACCGTGAAAAATGTTTGTCACAGTTTTACACAGCCCAAATTGCTTGTTTTGTCCAAAACCCAAAGCTATTCATTTTACATCGATATAAAACTGAAAAAAATAGCAAATTGTTGCATTTGAAAAGCTCAAAACAGCAAATATGCGTAGTAAGGAACTTAAAGTTAAAGGGGTACCTCCCTGACCCTCTTTCTAGTGGCCAGCACTGGTTGCAAAAAGAAGGCAGGTTGTATAGAAGTTTATGATAAAATTACTTACTTCTCACTTGATTTATTATCTCAGTAAACATCTAATTATGAGCTGATGGCCTCAATCACTAATTTCAAGTCTTCAATACAGCGTAGTATTGGATATTATGGTTTCTTAATTATGTCTTGTTTAATGTTCACTTGGATTAAACGATTCTCTTAAGCGTCGCCTATGAATTT
>CAFUXE010000919.1:593532-603748 GCA_903364295.1 Serranus cabrilla
TGCTGCTGCTGCTGCTGATGCGGGAGTTGCGGGTTCTGGTGCTGTTGCTGATGCTGCTGATGTTGCTGATGTTGCTGCTGTGGAGGTTGCTGGTGGACACAGTTCTCCTGACACTGGAAATCAGTGCACAGGATGACAGGCTTCTGCTCCGTGAAGTCCTCGGTCTCCTCCAACAGGCTCAGGTTGTTGATGAACTCATTGCCGGTGGGCTCCTGCTTCACAGACGGCACCGGCGAGGAAGTGTTGGAGTCGCCCGGGTTGATGAACTCCGGCCGGGGCAAAGGCCAAGTGCACGACCGGGGCCGCGACAAGGGCTCAAAATCCGGGTCGATTTCCACCAGGTGTTGCTGCTGGGCCGCTTCCGCCATGGTCGAGAGGTGACGGAGCCAAGTGTTACAATGTCATGTAAATGTGACGAACCTGTCGCCCCTTAAAAGTCACAACTTCGCCTTTGAAATGTGAGCGGATACAAGATAAATCTGTCCGGGAAAACAGTGCTCCGCCTGGGCGCAAAGTCTACTCTGAAAGTCACATCCCAAGCCGGTTAAAATGCGAGTGAACAATAATAAAAAGTATGTTTCTAAAAAAGTGGTTTCCTGTGAAAAAGGTGGTCTGAGTGTCCACAGTGTGTTGACCCGCTGCTTTGTTTTTGTTATCCAGTCGTAGTGATGTTCCGTCTGCGCCCTGTACAGCCTGTTGACTCTCTCAGTTGTACAGCATGTGAGGATTTACTGGAAGTATCGTTTGTCAGCTGACACCGCCCACATGTGATTGACAGAAGAAGAGCGCCAATGAACGGCATCGAAAGAGTTAGATGAAAAAAATGTCCTTGTTTTCATTCTTTCGCCTAGTAAACATCTAATCTGAGGACCAAAAGATGAAATATTCTCTGTCAACTTTGTTTCTCTCTCTGAAAATAACCCACTGGTATTTGACCACAGAATTAAATATAGCCTATTATTATTTTACACTCTACATCCAAAGAGCATTGATAATATCCATAACTTTGCCCTACAATTCTGTGTTATAAAACAGTGTTTTTTTGTCAACTCGTTGATAATTCTGAATTTATGTGAAAGCTTATCTAACAACCTTAACCATTGATTTGGAGTTATATATTGAATTATTAATCTACCATATGACATTTATGGGATATGATAACAAGTCAAATTTTTTCATATGCAAATAACATTTGAAATCGATAAGATCGAGCTAGATCAACAGTTAGTTAACAAATTAGTTATCTACAGAAATAAACATTAGTAGGCTACTGCTACTAGAGCAACAGCCAATTTCCACAGAGCATAACAATTTAAAGTACAGATATTACAACTGTTTATAAAACCCAAAGATGATTAAATTGAAGAGGTAGTCTATGACAGAAATAAACAGGGCTACATAAAAAAACACTACTACCAACTCTGTATAATAAAAACACAACTTTAGAGGAAAGATTTAAGAATATTTGGATTAAAGGATGCGAGGACAGAGCTGCTCCCCAGTGTTAAAATAATGTTAAAGACCAGTTACTACCCGTAGCTGAAGGTGTAGCTGCTTCTCAGTGGTTTGTTGGACCATAAACTGGTTGGGAGTCCTCAGGAAACTATGGGCTTTATTGACATCTTGTGGTAGCTGTGAGGTATTACAACCAGACAAATCCAGCATCTCATCTCTTCCGCATTTATTCTGTCTTTTTGTTCCATATACTTATCAGCTCCTCTGAGCTGAAACGTATCAGTTATTAAATAAAATGCTAAGACGTGCAGTAACTAATGTTGCTCCAGCCAGAGTGTCAAGCGAAACAAAATAGATGACCAAATGAAATTAAAACAGAGCAGTGACTCAAAGCTAAAAAGAAAATTAGAAAGTTATTGAATATATTAAAAGTAAAACAATAAATCGGCAGTCACCAGAAGTTAACAGTTATAACGGCAGGGAGTATACTAACTTAACAGTATGTGTACGCTTAATTTTAATGTTTTCATTAGGGGTTTAGCCCATAGGTTTAGCCCTTGGCGTGCGCAAAGTACACGCCTTTACGCACGGCAGAATTGACCTGTTGCAACCCGCCAATGGATTTCACAAGACGTTGCTAAGAAAGCGGAAGTACAGTAAGACAGTAAAGTCCCACAGCAAAGCCGATGGATGACAGAATTACAAGGAAAATTTAACTTTGTCGTGCATTCCTGAAAATCTGTGTTTCATTTTACGAATTGAGATTCTCGAGTGGAACCGCGTTACTTAGTAGCGTGTCGGTGAGTCTATTTTTAATAAGATCTAGTTCATCCTGTGTCCATATGGAGCAGCGCGTTGGAAGCCTGTAGTGCAATCAGTGTTTCAGAGTTGCTCCTTGTGAGGAAAACATAAATCTGAAGAGACCGAGGAGACGACAGGTGAGCTTAGCAAGATTTACTGCCTCACATTTTTCTGTGTGTTTGTGTGAGAACAGATGATGACGAAGTTGGTAAAAAGCTTACATTTTTTGGTTTACAGCATCTTATGAATCACCATGGCTCCACATCCCATAATCCAAGCAATCATCGACTTCTCAGCTGGAGCAATAGGTGAGTTACATCAATGAATCAGACCTCCAAATTACCAACAGGGAGGCTTTGACTCTGAAGATGCAGGTGTATACAAGCGTTTCTGTTCCCTGGTTTAACCTCCACTGTGTTTGTTAACTGGAGAAACAAGTTTGTGCCAACATTCGTGCGCACATGATGAATATCCAAGGTATCCAAGGTCATCGGGCAGTATATTGTACAGCTACATATCTACAGTGACACCAAACCACAAAAATCATATCTGGCTGCGTTTCTGAAATCTCACCAATAGTGGGTCTGTGTGCTATATGTGTATGGGATTGGGGGAGCAATAAAAAGACTGTTCCCTTGACTTTTCTTTTGGCACTTATACTCTGATATGTCTCTCTTATTAAATCTTAATAAAACACTCCTTGAAATCCTCCGTCAGGTGGTACAGCTTGTGTGCTGAGTGGTCAGCCGTTTGACACCACAAAGGTCAAGATGCAGACGTTCCCCAACATGTACCGCGGTTTCATCCACTGCTTCACATCCACCTTCAGGCAGGTGGGACTACGTGGTCTCTACCAAGGCACGACCCCGGCACTCATAGCCAACATCAGTGAGAACGCTGTGCTGTTCTTGAGTTATGGACTCTGCCAGGATGTGATCCGCCTCGTGTCCAGGATGGATAAAGGAACCGATCTCAGGTTTGACATTTCTGTGGACTGACTCCTGTATCCATAATAAGCTCCATAACTCTCTGTGGGGAGGACATCCATATTATATCACATAACATATTAATATGAACCAAAACTGTAGTTTTTTTGCCCAGTTTCCTGAGCATCAGCCTGACATCTTACAATTGTCTTGTTCATAACTTTTTCCTGGTAATATCCAAATGCTCAAATCTGCTTGTCTGCTCTGTATCCCTTCCTTGTCCTCCAAGACGTTCTGCTTCCTCTATCCACACCCTGTGCTGTAAAGCATTTCATCACGCAATATCTGAAAAATAATTACCTACAAAAAATGGATCCTTAGTTGCACCCTAACTAGAACCAAAGATAATGCCAATAATAAACCTTTAGACACAATTGAATGGCCCTTACTGCATTAGTGTGTTTTCAGGAGAATTATCTGTAAATAAAACAGATTCAATTATTTTTAGTGGGTGGGATTTAATCAGCCCAAAGTGCTGTCTGTAATCTTCTTCTCAGGCTGATCACAGCCCCAACATCCTGCCTCTGAGGACATATTACCATTTTTAACTACCGAGAGTGTTTCCCTTCTGAATTTGCTGTGTGGAAAGATTAGAGAGAGATTAAAGAGAAGAGGTCTTTAAGAGGATACTTTCTTAAGGCTTCAAAAATCGGCATTTTTAAAGAGATTGCTTGTTTATCAAAATATACGCATACTGTAAACCGTCATTCCCAGTTAAATCTTTTACATTGCTGTGATTTAACTTTTAAATGTCTAACTGAACTGTGAGCAGCACCAAAAAATATCAAAATAAAATATGATGCTGAGCAACATCATTATTGTATTTGGGTGTAAAACTACTAAATGGGAATGACTGAATCTAAGAAACTGTTTATTCAGAAAGATGTAAAGTGTGTAGCCAGGAGCCAGACCCTTGATGTTTAATGAAAAGGAGACTCTGTCTATTAATGGGTTTTTGTTTGAGCTCTTTGAGATAACAACAATTCTATCTAGATCTAGATTTAGTGCAGTTAATATTTAAAGACATGCACGACACGTGTGCCAGTAGACTAAAAGAGATCGAACGGCATTTTATTTGTGGTTATGCTAGGAAGTAATTTATGGTTTTAGTTGCAGTTAGAAATTAAATTTCTTAAGTAAACAGACTGCAGTTGCTAGACTTCCTGTACATGCCCAAAAACATTATTTTTTATTCATTCAATTGCAATCCTTTTGCTCCTCAGTGATATTCAGAAGGCATCTGCGGGGTCTTTAGCCTCTATCTTCTCCTCCATGGCTCTTTGCCCCACCGAACTGGTGAAATGTCGCCTGCAGGCAATGCACGAAATGGAAGCATCTGGCAAAATTGCAAGCGGACAGAGAAGGTCAGTGACTAAACTAAAATGAGACATTGTAATGAGCAAAACATGTTTTGTGTCATGAGTATCAGGTGAAACACTTGACTGTGTTTTGTCGGGGCTTCAGCACAGCGTGGACAGTGGTGAAGACAGTGTTGAAGACGAAGGGTCCTCTGGGTTTCTATGAAGGACTGACATCCACCGTGATGAGGGAGATTCCAGGTTACTTCTGCTTTTTCGGGGCCTATGAACTGTGCCGGTCTAAATTTGCACAGCACATGGGCACGGACAAGGATGGGATAGGTATGGTTATAATTTCCCATTCATATTTAACGCCTTTTTTCAGTTTCTTGATGTTTTCTTGTTTCTGTGGTTTGCCCCTATAAGATAATTTTGGTCTTTGCAGGTATTCTTCCACTCATGTTCAGCGGTGGATTAGGAGGAGCTTGTCTTTGGTTGATGGTCTATCCCATAGACTGTGTGAAGTCCAGGATCCAGGTGTACTCTTTAGCTGGGAGGCAGGAGGGCTTCATAAAGACCTTCATCGGTGTCATACGCAATGAGGGTAAGATTTGAACACACATTTTTAAATTCACCCAGTGTTGAAGGGTTTTCAACAGTTCTTACAGTTTAACAGATCAACACAACCGACAGCTTATACATCGCAGGAATTATAATCATAGTGTGAAGGACAGCAAGCGTATAATTTGCCTTTTTGTGAACAACCTTGGTTCAGCAGAGAGCAGCGCTGACTCAAACACACACTTACACATACACACACTGTCTAGACTCGGCTCTCCCACTCTGTTTATAACCAGTTTTGACATTCAGAAATTGGAAATAACCTTACAGCGACACTTTGCATCTTACAGTGAGTTTTCTTAATTCAAAAGAGGATTCTCCAATTAAATCTGTTATGGTTTCAATACAGTGAGAGTGTTTGTTGCATTGCAGCCACAATGATTCACATCCAAAATTCATCTTCCTCTCTATTGTGTCTGAATATACACTTTGTAAAGGTATATATATTAGGTAAAGGTTATGTTGTCTCACAGTGCCAATTAATCTGCATAATGAGACAAAATTCATCAAAATTATTACCAGACACAGCCCATAGTATAGTATAGTATAGTATAGTATAGTATAGTATAGTATAGTATAGTTTAGTATATAGAGTCAAGCATAACAAGAGCACAGCTAAAATAGAGATGCACAGATAAAAAAACAAACATGCCAAAAAATAAAAATAAAATACACAAGAAAAGGTGACATTGCTAAAGGAAGCTTACTTGTGCTGAAAATAATCATTTAAAACATTTGAATTAGTTGAAATATAAAATCAGTAATTAAGAATTTGAAGAATTCATTTGAATATTGTGTGTGTTTCTTTGCAGTTGCTCAGTAATACATTGTGATGATCCTAATTGGCTTACAGAACATCTGAACAGAGCTGCCTCAGAGGGATATTTTATATCCACTGTTCTCTGTAAACTGTAGTAATCAGAGTGTGTGTAAAGGTACAGTCTGACCTGTTCTGCACATTTAGCTGAATATAACTGTACATCTCATCTCTGTCTGCATGCTTAATGTACTGAGTCACAGCCACATATCCCACTGTCTGCACCATCTGTTGGCATGATGGGAGAAATACAGATTAACTTGGCCTTGTGGAACAGGTTGAATACAGTGAATCGAATAAAATATGTCAGCTTGATATTGTAAGTGTTTGTTAACCTGACTAAAATGAATCTTGGGGGGCACTATAATCCAATTTTAGACTGGTTCAATTGAGACAAACCTTAGTACCCTCAAGCCTTTTATTGACATAAAACCTGAGCGAAACCTACCAAACTAACCCTCGGTTGGTTAACATGGGAGCTGAAGTTTTAGACTCTGAATGCATCACTGCTGGTGTGACTGTGATGCAAAGCGTAGATGCATCTTGTTACTAATTGGCCCAAGCTGGAGTCCTGACTCATCTGTGGGGAATGACCTGTGTGTGTGTTTGACTTTCTCTCGTCCCACAGGGTTTACCACTCTGTACTCAGGCCTGACTCCCACCATGATACGCACCTTCCCTGCCAACGGAGCCCTCTTCCTGGCCTATGAACTCAGTCGCAAGTTTATGATGGAGAGAGTTGGCGACTGATGTGAAGGAACTTTAACTTGAAGGAAGTATTGTGCTAAAACACTGACTTGTTTATGCTTTAATGATTAGATGGGACCTAAAAACTATGCAAATATTGGTGCTATTGGTATGTATGTATGTATTTGAATTTCTTGTGTACAACATGAACATGTTTCTGTACTGTGCTGGCCACGGTTATTAAAGAAATAAGGTTGAAATTTTAAAATCTGTAGTTTAATACTTTACCTGTGAATGACATTTAAGAAGTTAACCTGATTGTATGTTCTTCATTTCCAAAGATCAGGGTACGTATCTGATTTCATTTTTAGTTAGTAGAAGGAAATTCTGTTCAAAGAAGTCTGTATTGAAGTAAAAAGTGTCAATAACGGTGGTGTTAATATTCACATGCAATCACACCGTGCGCTGTGTAACTGCACATTAGAGAAATGACAGGTTTTCTACTGTGTAGTCGGGAAATTTTAAATACTCTGTTATGTAACACTACTAACTACTTACAAACACTTACATACATTTTCAAAAATGTTGGTACATTTTTATTAAAACTAACATACATTGAGACGATGCTCAACTTGGATGCCAACTATTGGCACTCAACAGGTGTCAAGGGTATAATGGAAAAGCACAAGAGCTGAACTTTCAGATACAGGAGCCACATAGAGGCTGGTTAGACTCTGTGGGTCCTGTTACCTGTTGGCACCCACTAGTCGACCCAATAACTCACACCAAGAGGGCGTATGAGTTTATATATGTGTGTTCGTCAGGTGTTGACCGGACACATCGCCCTGGAAGGCAGAAGTGCAGCTTCAGTTGCTCCATCACACCGACAACAAACTTAGTAATGAGCTCATCAACAGCCAGCACAGCCGAGATGGTAACAGAGAATAAACTTGAGATCAACGCAGCGGAGAATATTGAAGGTAAATGCTTGTTGTGATCTTTTAAGAAGGGAGTCTTTGACTGCCAGTTGACAAGGAATGTTTATCTCTTAACTTGCTGAGCGGCAATAGTGAAATAATTCAGGGTGAACATGCCAGGGAGGATAAATATTGTTTGAGGGTCCAAAATGTGCTGTTTTTAAGGGCCCTGGGAACTCTAAGTTTCTTCTCTCCTTGTTATCAAAAATAGATGTCTACTGTGTCACTTTTTGTGTTACAAAAAGACATTTACTCACTACTCACCAATCAAATCTGATTCAGATCCTGAATTGGGATTCAGTTGTTTTTGTATTTATTTATTTATTAATATATTTTGTATGGTAAAATAATACACAATATGTAACCAATCTGTGTACCCAAAGTCCAATTGCTCACACGAGTGTTTATTTAGTTTGTCTTTTGGCACAAAATTGTGAAATATGGATAATAATGATTGCCTTTTCTGGTAAAAGTGCTCTGACAAGTACCAAATGTTGTAGCTTCTTCCCTCAGCAGCGCTTAGATAAGAAGTTTGTTGTTTTTTCCTGACTGAAAAATCAACCTCCAGAGTAAATCATTTGTATTTTTCCTCTGTAACTAAAGGAGAAGATGAGATCACAGTGTGTAGACTTTTCAAGGATGGTGCATCAATAGTTAAGTAGCTTCACACAACACTGACTCAGGTAGATGTGACGTAACATGACTTCACTCCATTACAGACAAATGAGAGGTGTGAATCCACCTCATGCCACTGCTGAACTGCATACATGTTTTGTGTCAGCTTTGATAAAAGGTGCTGTCCCACTGGAACATATTAAAGTTTAACTGTGTGAACACAACAACAAGTTGGTTTGGATTTAAATGCTCATAAATGTGGAACAGAGCTGGAAAATGGTCAAACTACCGTATCTCTCTGTACTTACAAGTTTATAAGATGTTTTTTTTTTTACTGCAAATGTCTGCTAATAAATACATATTATGATCGAGTCAAGCTTCAACTAGAACCTCAAGACATTTAGGCAGAATCTTTCTATCTTTCCAGGACTTTGCTTTGTTGTGCCCTGCACTGACACCTTTTTTAAAATAGATCTGAGAACTGTGATATGTTGCCCATAGATATGTTGCAGAAGTTTATGAAGTGATATTATTATGTCTATATAGTTAATGTTACTGATTCTGCTTCAGAAACATCTCTGTTGAGTTCCTGCTGAGCTGCACTCTGCACTGCATTATCACTTCTTATAGAAAGTTTATAATAATAATATATTTAAAGATGTACCAGAACTCCAAAAATCTGTATTGGAGTTTGTCACAGTAAAATATAATACAACACGTGGGTGGAAGTGAATTTCTCTGTTTTTAATACATATTTTTGTAAAAAATCGCAACTGCTAGATATTATAATTATTCTTGCATAATGGAATATTAACCAGTTTTGGCCTGAGTACACACAATATACATGTTTTGCTTGTATAAGGGGGAAAGTGGGCCTGTTGTTGTGATTAACTGCACTTGGATCACTCATAGTTTACTGTAGTGGGCCGACTGTCATGTGACCAAGTATCATGTGGCAGTCCATTAAAGGGACCTCACTGAAAAATGGTGGAAATATAATAATGTAAAATAATTAGATCATAGGATGTAAATAACCATGGTAATAATAATCACATGTCAGTTGTTACAGTACTTCACACACACTGTGCACTGTACAGCTGCACATTAAAGAAATGACTTGGTTTTTTACTGTGTAGTCAGGCTGTTTCAAATACTCTCAGTTATGCAACACTACTATTAAAACTAGTAAGAAATGTGAAAGAGATGAAATATATATATTTTTAGATTTATGGCAAAATGTGGGTACATTTCCACTGTATTAGAGGAGCGACATGAACATGATCACATCTCCGAGTGCCTGCACCGGCTCTCATGTTACACGACTTGTATGCCACCTATTGTTTATTCATAACCTGCACTCAACAGGTGTCAGACTCCTGGACATCAATGCAGGAGGATAATGAAAAAGCACAAAAGCTGAACTTTAAGCTTTCAGATACAGGAGCCACATAGAGGCTGGTTAGACTCTGTGGTTCCTGTTACCTGTTGGCACCCACTAGGCGACTCCATAAGTCACACCAAGAGGGAGTATGAGTTTATATATGTGTGTGTGCGTGTGCGTCAGGTGATGAGGTAACATCGCACAGGGAGGCACAAGTGCTGCTTCAGTTGCTCCATCACAGCGACAACAAACTCATTAATGATCTCAACAACAGCCAGCACAGCCGAGATGGTAACACAGGGGAAGCTTGAGATCAACGCAGAGGAGAATATTGAAGGTAAATACTTGTTTTTAATGTTTTTAAAAGGGAGTCTTTGAATGGGAGTAGAAGAGAAATGTTTATTTCTTAACTTGCTTAGTAGCAATAGTGAAATAATTCAGGGTGAACATGCCAGGGAGGATCAATATTGTTTGAGGGACCAAAATGTGCTGTTTTAAGGGCGCTGGTTACTCTAAGTTTCTTATCAAAGAAAACATGTCTGCTGTCTGTCTGTGAAGCATTTTTTTTTTTTTTTTTA
>CAFUXE010000919.1:603798-620121 GCA_903364295.1 Serranus cabrilla
GATTCAAACCCTGAATTGGGATTTCATTTAGGATGTTTTTGTATTTATTTTCTACATTTTATTTTGTACTGTAACATAATACACAATATGTAATCAATCCGGGTACCACTCCAAGTCCATTAGCTTATATTGGTGTTTTTATAGTTTGTTCTTTGGCCTAAAATGGGGAAATATGGATAATTAATATGATTGCTTTTTCTGGTGAAAGTGCTTCTTCCTTAAGCAGCACTTAGCTAGTGCTGAGAAGTTTGTTGTTTTTTTCTGACTGAAAAATCAACCCTCAGACAAAATCATTTGTATTTTTCCTCTGTAACTAAAGGAGAGGATGAGATCACAGTGTGTAGACTTTTCAATGATGGTGCATCAATAGTTAATTAGCTTCACACAACACTGACTCAGGAGGATGTGACGTAACATGACTTCACTCCATCACAGACAAATGAGAGGTGTGAATCCACCTCATGTCACTGCTGAACTGCATACGTGTTTTGTGTCAGCTTTGATAAAAGGTGCTGTCCCACTGGAACATATTACAGTTTAACTGTGTGAACACAACAACAAGTTGGTTTGGATTTAAATGCTCATAAATGTGGAACAGAGATGAAAATTAGCAAACTACCGTATCTCTCTGTACTCACAAGTTTATAAAATGTTTTTCACTCTCTCTACAGATAAAAACTCTCAGAGACTGGGATGTTTCGGTTGGCTGTTGGTCATTTTATGTCTCATCTTCATAGCAGGAACCTTCCCACTTACACTATTCTTGTGTATAAAGGTACAAAATGTTCTCATTGGTGTACACTACTAATTGGGATTAGACAAGTACTTGTTTCCTTAAAAAATGATGTGTATTTATGGTGCTTGTCAGGGCCTTTCTGTCAGTATTCACTGCTCTGGAATTGGATTGTTTTACAACTATTCTTTTAAATTCCAACAAAGTTTTAAAAAAAGGTTAATAACTAATCCCATCAGTCTGGCATTTTAAAAAGCTGAAGGATTTTTCAGCAAATCATATTTGGGCCCATAAGTGTAACTT
Source organism: Serranus cabrilla (assembly GCA_903364295.1). NCBI lineage: Eukaryota > Metazoa > Chordata > Actinopteri > Perciformes > Serranidae > Serranus > Serranus cabrilla. The sequence goes on from CAFUXE010000919.1 coordinate 604,835, forward strand.
AAATGTAATAAATAGAGCACTTGTAAGTGATTAGAGCATCATTCAAATGACTTGTAGGTTTTACAGAAAAATATAGACAACTCCAGTGGATGTGTGGTTTACAGATTAATCATCAGCCATGCATTATTGTGTAACAGAGCCACTGGGGTGCCAAATAAAGCCACACAGTGGCTTTAGGACAGGAAGACCCACAACACCTGAGAATGCAGTTTTGAAACTGACTCACAAAAATGCATTATTAAATATATAAATGCTGATTTGTTTTTGTTATGTCCTCTGTATGGCTGGCTGTGTTTTTAGATAGTAAAGGAGTACGAGCGAGCCGTCATTTTTAGACTCGGCCGTATCACAAGCAGGCATCCTAAAGGGCCAGGTTTGTCATTTAATGTGTGTTGCATACATGGAAATAATTGTCCGGAAACTAGTTCTGGCTGCAAATTTCTGCTTATAAATACATATTATAAGTGTCAATTACAACCTTAAGACATTTAGGCAGAATCTAAATTTCTTTTCCAGGACTTTTCTTTATTCTGCCCTGCACTGACACCTTTGTGAAAGTCGATCTGAGAACTGTGTCCTTTGACATTCCTCCACAAGAGGTACACTTTTTTTTTAAATATTTGTTCTATATACATCAGATGTGAGAGTGAGTGTCTTTTCTGTATCACAGGCAGCATCATTATTTAACATTTTTCCTTGCAGATTCTGACCAAAGACTCAGTGACAGTGTGTGTGGATGGCGTGGTGTACTTCCGCATAAACTGCCCTATCTCTGCTGTCGCAAATGTGACCAACGCACACTCATCTACACGGCTGCTGGCTCAAACCACCCTGAGGAATGTGCTCGGTACCAGAAACCTTTCAGAACTGCTGTCTGACAGAGAGGGCATATCAGTCAAAATGCAGGTGAGATAACTGTGTGCATGGGAATGTTAAATTTAGCAACTCTAATGAGATTTGATAGAATAGATTTGATGCCAATGCTGATTTTGAGGCAAATTACTTCTGTCTTTATTCAAACATAAAAGTCAGTTTTTTGTTTGTAGTCAATTAACTTGTCTTGTTTTTTGTGACATTTTTGAAAATACTATGCGATAACATATATCACCTCCAATATAAACTCTCCTTTTTTTTGTATTTTGTTCTAAAACAAGATAAGTTATCTTTCACAAGTCCTCTTTTATTATTCTTTAACTTGGAACTGTGTGTTCATCAGAGCTAATTTGCATAAAACTGCTGCGAACCAGTGAACAAATGTACCACAAAACCAGAACAACGCAATCATAGATGGCAGACTTCACCCCACTAATCAGTAAGAGTGCAGCGCCCTCTGTTGGCCAGAGGATGTATATGCAGCGGATACACAGACAGACAGACAGACGGACCAATTTTGCCGCCCAAAACAGTACCTCACTCCCACTCTGTGGGGTGAAGTAATAATGAGTTACTAAAGGCATAAAAGCTCCATACAGCTGAATAGTTTGGTGATTCTGTAAACTCATTTGATTTGTTATTGATCATAAACTGAAAATAATAATAGTAGTATATGGCTGTGATAATTGTTACTCAATATCCCCTGCAGGAAGCCCTGGATGAAGCCACTGATCCGTGGGGTATTAAGGTGGAGCGTGTGGAGATCAAAGATGTGAAGTTGCCTCAGCAGCTGCAGAGAGCCATGGCAGCAGAGGCAGAAGCCACTCGGGAGGCCAGAGCGAAGGTGAGGGGAGCGATGAAGGATTTGATTTAATTTCCTTTTGATGCACTGTTAGCGCTCTGAGAGAACATTTAATGATTGTCTGCCTGTGTTTCAGATCATTTCTGCAGAGGGAGAGATGAACGCTTCCAGGGCTCTGAAAGAAGCCTCTCTGATAATTGCTGAGTCACCCTCTGCTCTCCAGCTGCGATACCTGCAGACCCTCAGCACCATCGCAGCAGAGAAGAACTCCACCATCATCTTCCCTCTGCCCATAGATATGTTGCAGAATTTTATGAAGTGATATTATTATTTCTATATAGTTAATGTTACTGATTCGGCTTCAGAAGCATCTCTGTTGTGTTCCTGCTGAGCTGCACTCTGCACTGCATTATCACTTCTTATAGAAAGTTTCCTTGTATAAGACTGGCAAAATATAAACTATTTTAAATAGATGTACCAGAACTCACTTTTGTACACTTATTTTCTTATTGTGATTTATTACTTAAATACAAAGTGCAACATATATTGTATAGACATTAGTGTCTCATCACTGACCACAATATTTTAACTAGCTAAGCTACAGTTGCGGATCTGGAGGAGGACAAATAAATGAATAAATTAATTAAATGCACAACAAATGCAAACAAAGAACAATGCACGACAATCTTATAAAGACATGCTTTCATATAAACTTATCCAGGGCATGAATTTCTTAAATACTGAATACAATCTTTACAGCAAAGTCCTGTAAACAATCAACAGAAGTACCGACATCCATGTGAAACACCGAGCTTCTCCGACATTGGATGTAAACTGTAAACAAAATGTCTTATCCTAGTGGCAAACAAACATTCAGTAAATGAGTACAAGGTCATGTCCACAGGACACAGAGGCAATCAGTGCAATCAGAGTACCTGATGGAGAGAAATACAGTTTCCACCCTTCCAACAGTAAATCCCACCAAGTGAAACATTATCAACCTGCTGTCCTGACAAAAGCAAAAGCAGCTCACCTGCAACCGAATACTTGTTTGAACAGTTTTCCACATTTTATGTGTCTGGGGAAGCTGATTATTATATCCTATTATTATAATAAAGCAACATTTCTTCAATTCATTTTCATATATTTGCTGACTGCACTATGCTCTTTAAAACATTTATACATATTCTGTACATCCAAATCATTTTATACAAATGATGTCTTTGAACAAACTATTAAGCTTAGTGGTAATGTAAACATGAGAGAAAACGTAAATAAAGAAACAAGAAAAGATATGGCAGTTGTTTTCCTTTGATGACTCATAGTTCTCCTTGAGACCTGAGATTATTCTCTACAATGAGAAATGAGGTAACAGCTTGCAGATTTTCAGGATTTTCTTACTTACTTTGATACATTTGAATTCTTTAATTTCTTGTCAGTACAGGAATTATTCCCAAAGTCAAATGGAAGTGCACATAGAGAATGAATGTTCGGACAGTATGATGTATTTTCCATCATATTTGCTTGCAAACTTTTCTGTGATGAATTTCCGAACAGACGGAAACAATCAGATAGTAACAACTGGAGTCATCTGCAAGAGCCCTGGTAAGGTACACTTAAAGAAACAGAACGAAAAATAACTGCATGACTGCGACATATTGAACAGATGTTGGAATTGCATGTGTTCAGGTCAATACATTTCCACTGCGATGTCTTAAGAGCTTATCTCCAGACATGTGACAGCTACAGTACATGATGAACTTCTGTGTTGAATGCTTTCCTCTTTGGTGGTTTCCACAGATCCTGCACTGCTTTAGGAAACTGTCCTACTTTCTTAACCTGAAGGTGAGAGGCACAATCTCACATAAAACAACGTGAGATTAGTCTGCAAAGTGTAACACACTGATTCATATTTCCGTTTCAGTTGAATCAATCCTGGTCTGCTTTATTAGGAAGAAGAGGTAACATGTGTTGCCCCTTCACCTTTCTGCTCCATATCGTCACACTGTAGGTAATCCTAAATTAAAATTCATTACTGGAAGACAGAACATGCTTTAAAGAGAGCAATACATGTACAGTTTTTACAAAATTATCGTCAATACTATAGTTATACTTTGTTGGCAGTTCAATGGATTCATGAGTTATGTTGTTGTCATCATACATTTCAGGTCGACTCTGATATCTAGTAGTTTAAGGAGAACGTAGGTTGGGTGATTGAGGTTAGATGTGTAGTCATTCAAACACTCCTGATATATGAAATACTTGAGCATGAAAAGGTTAACATACCGCAGAGAAGAGTCCACGCTTTGAGAGTCACTTACTGTAGGTAGTTTTTGTGATTTTACTCTATTGCCTGTGCCTTGATAGAAGTTGCTGGTGGGAGAGAATGGATGGCAAAGGCGCTTCTTGTGTTCATTGTAGCACTTCTGATGTTTGCTATGTCTCGTACATCCATCATCCTGAGCGCTGGATGAGACGGTGGTGATGTAAATGGGAGGCGATAACACAGAAATGAGGCACCGCGACACTGATCCTGCTCTCTGAAGTCTTCAGTGGCCAGGTCTTTCATCCCCTGCAGTAACAGCACGTCTGTTTGGCTGGCTGTTCAGGGGGTTAAGAGAAAGAAGAGGGGAGGGGGTTCCCTTTTGAACAATAAGAGGCGATATTCTTAACACAAATCTGTAGGTCAGCGATTAAAATTCCTTGGTTTTTGGAAATGCGCCACTTGGGTGAGCCGCATCTGCCAAGAAATGTGTGTTTCAATCTACAAAGTGTAAAATCCTACGAACATTCAACAAAGAGTTTTTAAAAAAAATCAGGGCTTTGGACGCCAGATAAAAGAAAGCGTTTGATACAAGAGCTTCCATGGGGGAGTGTCATTGATGGTAGGAGTGTGGGCGGGCTGGAGAGCCTGGTCCGGAGATGGAGCGATGGATGGGGGACGAGCTGGGGGACATGCGAGGGCTCAGCTCTCCTGTCTGAAGACGCCACAGCAGTTCCTCATTAGTGCGACTCAGCCGCTTCTTCTCGTTGCTCTCCTTCTCCACATTCACCTGCAGGTTGGCGTTATCCTCGGAGAGTTGCCTGTGAATGAAGAAGGACAGGAAAAACATGAATACCATGTAGCCGCTCTGCATTCCTTTCAAAAGACGGCGTCGAAAATTTCCAGCTGCAAGGTCATATTTACATTCCTTGTCCGTAACAGTGATCCTGCAAAAAAATAAATATATACTACACTTTATTATACATGTATATATACTATATTTTGAGAAAATTCACAAGACTTACATTCACTTCTACTGGTTCGAACTAGTTTTTAAAAGCCCATATTTTAAAAAGTGAGATTTTTATGTGTTTTATGATTATATAGCAGGTTGAGGAGTTACATAAAAATACTGTCATGGTATCGAAATGCTTTAAACAAGCTGTCAGGACGTCAACAGGGACCAATCAGAGCAGACCGGGGGCATAATGAGACAGGAGTGTTTTCAGCTCGGTTTGGAAATACAGTTACATTAAGACAGTATGAGAAAAGTGTTGGCATGTTAGCATGTTACAGTAGGAACCCAAGTATAATATGTCCCCACTAGCATGCAGTTAAACTTATCTGACCTGGACACAGCAAGGTTCTTGTCTATTCTTTCCTTCAGGTCCTCATTCTGCTGCTGTAACACTTGTAGTCTCTCCTCCAGGTACACGTTCTTTTCAGCCTGCTCAAAATCACAGCAGAAACGGTGCCCAACTTTAAATTCTTCAAATTATGTACGACATTATATTAACAGTTAAACAGGCAGTCTGGTAACTGATACAAAACAGACATTTCTCCTGTAAAACACTTAGCTTACACTAGATGTTAGGTGTTATTGGAATTCGAAAGTAAATTAAATGCAAGCAGAAATTTGAAGCCTACTATTTTCTCCAGTTCTACGATCTTCAGTTCCTGTTGATGAATTTGTTGATTCTTCATCTCCAGAACTTCTTTCAGACTCTTCAGGTCCTCATCAATGTGTTTATATGGTGCCAAGGCATCCTAGCAACAAAAGATAACGTGAGTAAAAAACAGTACCAAGAGTCAGTGAACAGTAAAATAAACAAACATGTTTTATTCAGTTACTGTAACCAAAGCCGCCAACGTATCATTCTGTGATGTATCAAGTTACCACAATCTGCTCGTCGGTGCTCTTGCGCAGAGCTTCTTCAAAGCGCTTGGCTCGATCTCTGAGGCTACGGTTCTGAAACGTCAGCGTGTCCACCTGATCCTGGTCGCCAGACAGATAACAACTGGTTAAATGCTGTCACTGACTACAAAATGCATTATTTCATGTATCTGCATAAAAAAATCATGGAGAACAGCTTACCTGCAGTGACAGTCTGATCTTTCCAAACTCTTCCTCTAGAGATTTGGTCTGCTGTTCATGGGCCATTTTCAGATCTGACACAAGAAATACCATATAAATATCTCATCAGCACAGTGAGTCAGAAGAGGAGAGCAGCAGGTTAGAAAAGTGGAGCTTACTCTTCACGGTCCTGGCATGCTCCTCCTGTAGAGTGGCCAGTGTGTCGTTGTGAGCCGTCTCCATCTCCATCAAGGAAGTCTCATGGTTGTCACTCATCTCCTCAATCTGGAGGAGGTACATGAGAAGTTTTTTTTGCATAATTTTGGTGAATGGACTCTTTCAGTGACATCTTCAGTTTTCATACCAGATGTTGACAGAACACACACACCTGCTCCTGCTGTTTGGCCCGCAGCTCCTCCAGCTCAGCTCGTTGTTGGACCTGCAGGCTCTCGGCCTCGGACGTGTGCTGCGCCTTCAGCCGCTCCTCCAGCACTCCCAGCTCCCTCTGCTGCTGAGCCCGCAGTCCCTGCAGCTCGGCCTCAAAACGACGCTCCAGTTCCTCCTTCTCCTGCTGCAGTTGCTCCCAGTGTGCAACACTGAAAGCTGAAAACCCAAACCCAGAGATACACCAAAGTGAATTTAATTTAACATCCAAGTGACATATTCATTAATAAGTGTAACTTCATACTGTATGTTTATTTTGTTTTTTCTAACTTTTCTTTTAGCCCATATATTTAAAAAAGATACTGAAAAAACTAAACTGATGAATACAAAATCCTCAAGCAGTCAGAACTTGTTCTTGAGTTTGATGTTAACCAATGTGGGCAGTGCAGCATTTCAGAGTCTGACTAAATCCAGACTCCCATCAGCAGAGTGGGTCCCTCCTGTCCGTGTGGTACTATACTGTATAATACATGTTGTGCAGAAAGCAGTGAGCGACTCACTGGTTTGGCTCCTCCCTGTGGTGCCATATCTGTCACGCTGTATCCCACTTACCCACTTCATCCCTGATTCTGGTGAGCTCCAGGGACAGTTCCCTCTCCTTCACAATGGCACTCTCACTCTGAAATGCAAACACACACAGCAGTGAATACCTCTGAACTGTAGAAATGTATGTGGAACACCTACAGTTCCACCGTAAGCCTGAAGGCTTGAAAGTCATTTTATTTATATACTCTCAGTTGCCAGTTGCTAAAACTAATGCACATTTGAAAGAAAACACCTTTAAAGAATCATTTTCTCATAATGTCTAAGCTTTAAAGATGATGATTCAGTTTTTTCGTTATTTTATGGTACTGTTAGATTTTATTGCAATGAAGACACTGGGAGGTGTTTATAATATTTTGTTCTTCACTTTTGTATCAAAAAGGTACAACTTTCTGATTTAAAACCTGAAAGCCTTTAGGTCAGTGGTTACAAGACATTTCTATCGATTGACGGATAGTTGTGGAGACAAAATAGATATGTTGGACTGGATAATGTTTTTTTCTTCATTTCTGTGTGGATTTGGTAACAGTCACATGTTTTATTCCGTGCTTAATTTGAAATTAAGGCAGTCCAGGTCCTGGACAGAGAGGACGCTGTTCAACTATCACCCAAAATCAGCAGAGGGAGACGTATAAAACATTGTCAAGGGGGTCACAAACACCAAGCTGATTATTCAGGGGTGTCCTGAATTTAAAATGCTTTCAGTGGTGCTGCAGGATGCTCAGTTATTGTGCTGCACTTTAAAGAAACATGAGTGTTGGAGATATTATGAACCCAAAATGAGCAGGTACATGTGCATTAGAGAATCACAGACCATCAGGTTGTCCCTACTACATGTATTTGTTTTTTGCAGTGTCTGCAAAATAAATATTGTTCCATCACACCTGGATTAATGATTATGCCTTGTATTCCTTTAGTTGGAACACAATTCAACCAATCAAATTGTGCAATTAACAATAATCACAAACTATTTTGTATCTTGAACAAACCAAACACCAACTCACTCTATTAATGCATCACCTTTTGTTTGTCCATCATGACGCACGGATATAAATTTAGCTGGGGCCATGATTCATCGATAAACATGACATTAAAACTCCATGTAAGAACTTGATAATATTAGTTGATTAACAACTGTGTTCTGCAGATCACAATTAATCGGGATACACGTGGAATGGTAACAATATAGTTTGTTTCTTAAGTTTAACTACAGTAAATATAATTCTAATATCATTCATTCAGTCAACTATAATGTGAAACATTTTAGAATGAATAGTTGGCATATACAACATTTGCACAGACCCTCTCTAGTATCCACTTGGGACTCATAATGTGTGACACCCTGTGTGACAGTTAATTGACTATTGATCACAGCTCTCAACATGCAGTGAGACAGCTCAGCACACTGTTGCTTAGAGACAAATCAGGGATCACTATGCAGTGCTTAAGAGAAACAAAGAAAGAGGGAGACAGAGCAGCAGGTGAAATATGCATGAGATAGTATTCAGCATGTCTCTGCAGAAATGATGTCACCCTTTAAGAGGTTTTAATTGGAGCATGCAGTCATGGGGGATGAAAGATGGTCAGCAGCTTTTTTTTTCCATTTCTTTCCCTTCAGCTCCACCTCTGCACCTACACATCATTTCCTCCGTCCTGCCCAAACACCCGCCTTCGTGGTTCTCCGGGGAGTTATGTGACGTGCATTCTAATTCTCCCATCTGATGTTCAGCCCTCACCAAGGCAACTTTCATCTATTTAAGGCTGCAAATAATGATGGTTCCATTATTGACTGATCCTTTTGTGATCCATTGTTAGGTCTGTCACATCAGAAAAGAATGAAAGATGCTAATCAACAGGCCACAACCCAAGACACTGCTTGCAATTCTATAAACAGAGAAAATAATCAAATCCTCACATTTAAGGAGCTGGAATTAACCTTCTTTTATACATCATAAATGATTATCCAAAAACAATGCTTAGCTCTTTCTGCCAATCAACTAATCAGCACAGTAAACTACTCATTCCCGACAAAGTGCTATAATGAGTTAATTAACCTCTCCAAAGGATGCACCCATGTAATCACTCCAGTTTGAGTGGGACCATAACATCCTTCCAGTGTGCAGCTGTTTATTTTGTTTGGTCCTTTTTGTTCTGAAGCAATTCAGACTCCAACAAATACACAGGAAGCTGCAACTGCAGCATGTTATACCAGGAAAACAGAACACGTGACTTCTTTCCTGCAACATCAGGTAAACAAGACACTAAAGCATCCTATGTGACACAGCATGTCAGCATCCAAAATTACAGCAGCATGTATACAGTGAGAACAAAATGTACACAAATAGAAAAATAAGAAAGAATATAGCAGAGCAGCAATGGCATGTTATGTAATGTCCCTGCAAACTCTGGGAAAAAAGAAAGAGGGACAGTGCGACACAGAAGCCTGCTTTGACTCAGCATAATCATGCACAGCTTTACACTGTCTCCACCAGCTCTGTCTCTAGGAAACAAGTGAATGTAACGCTCATATAGGCAGACAGACTCAACCCCCCCTCCGTTAAACACACATGCGCACAACGAAAGGAATCCTCTGTGCTGAAACAAGCCAGCTGCCTGCAGAAGATACGGTCTTTACCCTTCGGTCCAGAAAGCACAGAGGGAGGAAATGGAGCCCACAGCAGGAATGGCCCATACTAAGCTAGCAGACAGGAGCATCCCTGAGCCGACTCAGGCAGCAGTGACGGATGCGAGTGGCAGAAAGATACAGCAGCAAGAGAGACAGAGGAGGAGGGAGCCAGGCAAAGGAAGGAGGAGGAGGAGAGATGGGAAGACAGAAGCCTCACCTCGTTTCCTGGTTTGCGACCGGCGTTTATCCCTGCTGGAACAAAGACTGCCAGCCCAGCCCAGCCCAGCCCAGCTCTGCCTGCTGCCCTCCCCTTAAACCCCCACCCACACGCCCCGGATCACATCCACACGCATGGCAGCGAGCAATACACACATATGAGCAGTCTTTTGCATCTCTGACAGTGAAAAAAACAAAAGTGGAAGCTGGAGAAGATGGGGGAGGGAGATGATCAATAAGTGGCCAATCATTTGCTCTGTTACTCAGCTCTGAGAAAAAAGCTTCATGCAGGAATGTCCAATACATTAAGAACACACATGCAGAAATTAATAGAGAGCAATGTATTCTAGATCAAATCAACAATTTCAAAATCGTAGCACTGAATGTAAACTATCCTACAACAAACCTGCCACAATTAGCTTGATTAATATAAAGTATGATTGATTAATATAAAGTAAAATGCACTTTAATGCAAAAAACATTAATCTTTTACTTATTTCTTATACAGACACAAACCTCTAAAACCTATTCAGTCACTGCTTAAACACAAGCATGAAAATCAGAATAGAGACATATATGTATAAGAAGTAATGAACAGAGCAGTGAAAAACAGGGGATAGAGAGGATGTATCGCAAAAAACATAGAGTACTATACTATTTTGTCATAATTAGTTATTGTAAACAAAATTTAAGGTTCTTTTTTTAAAGGGGAGACCGATGGATGCAGACATCCACCAGTCAGACCTTAGTGAGCACTCTTCCCATAAGACAATCAGTCTCACTAAAAGCACAGCGCGGCTCAGGCAGGAACCTCTAATCTCATTTATCATCTCCCAGTGTAGAGCAGAACCCGTGGGTGGGGCTGGGAAATGGATGAAATGCAAGCGGAGGGCCAGGAAAGGGCAAGAAACAAGCGTTTAATCCAGGTTTGTGAAGCAGAGCGCACTCAGTCACAGCGTGCAGGCAGACTGGCTGCACCATCAGACGCTGTGTGACGGTGAATATGACACCACTGTCCATGATAGTCTTACACACAAGGAAAATATGAGGCACATCCCCTCAGCTATTAAGATAAATATGTTCAGATTCCCTCCAGTCAACCATCCAGGAGCTGCACTGCTACACCTGAATGCATCACAAACATTTCCTTTTGTTTCAACTACAGGAAAACCCTCTAGGAATCCTCAGTGTTTCCCCACACTTTCTTCACACCTTTCACTGACACCTGCAGCTACTTCAGAGTTAAACCCAACATATTCAAAAAGCCACAACAATCAGGTTTTAAAGCAAGTGACAGCCTTTGTGAACAAAGTAACGCTGACAACAAAAGCCAGATGCAGCAGGTGTCATTTGTGCTAGAAAAGGCATCGTGTCTGTAGTTGCATAGTGAAGCTCGCAGCAGCTTTCTCTTTGTAGTTTTTAACAGCAGGCCTGTGTGTATTAGCAAGGGACACGGCTGCAAAACTGATGAGCAGGAAGATCAGGATTCTGTTTGCATTACAAATAAAACGATTCAAAGAACATACTGCTGATTTTACATGTTCTTTTTATTATACATCAGATATAATTATAATATTGAATATTATTTGATTATATGTAATATAAATACTTTGTTAACCTTTTTTAGAACATTCTATTATGCTTTTATATTTACCTCCCTTTAGTGAACCTCTTTTTCTGTCTATTTCATTGTGACATGCAAACAAATTGGCAGAGATTTGAAACTTGCATGAAATGGCCTATCCATCATGATGAATATCAAATTTACTTTATCAAGTTATGTTACTGTTACACAATAATGTAGCTGCAAGCAAGGGATGTTTTGAAAATGCAACCCTACTGAACATCCAACCTTTTAATGAAAGAAAAAATGAAATTCATGAGCAAATTTATGAGAAACTAGAGCCAGGGGATTCTTCTGGGAATTCATTTCTGATACGTTATCTTACGAATGTATTTCTCATCAGTCTTGGCAGCCCTGTTACACAAATTAGGCAGTAAGACTTTAAACTCTTTCATGGGGCTCTGAAAGTGAAACCTACCTTGTGACAGAAGTGCTGGGTAGTGATGCTGAAAACATCCAGGCACAGGGAAGCCTTCTTTAACTGGGCCTGGAGGCTCTGCAGCTGCAGGTCCTGCTGCTCACAGCGTTCCCGCAGCTGCTGGATCAGAGCCCGGTCCAACTCCTGGGCCCTTTCAGTCCGAACCGCACCAGGAGCTGCTGCTGTCCGCCCACGAACTATAGACACAGAGGGCAGAAGGATAAACAAAAAAAAAGTGAATATGTTCAGTCATAACAGACATGGAGACTATTTTTCTCATGTAGGGTAAATGTTTCAGTGAGAATCAACCATTTCCTTACTTATTTGAACCAGGAAGTACAGAAACAGGGGAGCAAAGCTACACATTACAAATAGGAAAACTAAAGTAACAACATTGATGATCGATGATTTAGTCAACAATAATCTGATCCATAAAAAAGACAATTATTAGCTGGTTTTCGCTTCTAAAGTCTGAGAATAGTATGCTTTTATCTGTTTTATATCTCTTTAAATGTCATTTTTGTGTTAGTCCATATTACTTTTACTTCCCTTTATCATTTTTTTACATATTTAAAATGAAACAAATAAACTAGATAATCAACAGCTTAATTGATAATAACAATGGTCATTAGCTAATAGCAATACTAAATATATAACATGAGCAGTTGGTTTAGTCTCCCAGCAAATTCATTGCTGATTCGCTGGAACCACAGTGGTGTATATCCTCCCACATAAACAAATGGTCTCACTGTTACTGTCCTCACTGCTCAGACCAATCAGCCACAGTTTCCTGTCATACATTTAGATATGGATACTAAGGTAAAATATGAGTGCATCATGTGTGCAGTATCAGGACTTTTAGAACCTGTCCTGGAACTCTAAGCGGCTGTTATTCTGCCTGTCTGCTCTCTGAGGAAAGCATAAAACTGCTGACTTGCTGTGGTAATCTGACCCGGCAGGATTGCTACTGAAGGAGCCATCCCAGCATTATAGCTCCTGTAGCTTGTTGCTATGACAACAGCAGGCTGCCATGGGGCTTGTAATGAAGTGTGGAGAGAGAGAGAGAGAGAGAGAGAGAGAGAGAGAGGGGACTGTATTTTTTAAAGGTACAGTAGAATCGTGGTGCTGCACAATTTTCTGTCTTTGTACCACTTCAGAACAACCCAAATACACAAAATTAGAAATATATAATATTTGCATACAGTATGTGTCTGTACACACACACACAAACACACACACAGACACACGGAAGACCCACCAGGGGACTGTGGCTTGGGCGAAACCACTGCAAATCTTTTAGGAGAGGCTTTTGGTGGTGCTGCAGCCTCTATGTCCTTCTGCACATCTCTCCTCGAGGCTGTGTAGTAAACAGAAATGTTCATGTCATGGATAATGAGTAATACACTTTTTGTTTTCTCTCATGAACGTTGTTTTCAGAAATACATGACATGTTAGTATATACTCATGGTATGGCAGCGGGGGAGAGTTACATATGAGGTACTTATACCTCAACTAAGTCTTTCTATTTTTATTTTGCTTATCATTGTTATTTTTCATTCTTTCCCTTTCATTTATTTGACAGTTGGTGTCATTACTTTTACTTTGCACATTGATATTGAACATACAATATATATATATAAATTATGATCTATTTTTATGTTTTAAACTCTGGCACATGTATGCAAAGTAGATCAAATTAGGTTGAACTTTTCCTGCTACTGAATTACAATGCAGCTTTAATGTTTATGCACCAGCAACAATAATGATAATGAATAATAATCCATTAACACATGAAATAATACTAATAGGGTATTTTCTGTTTAACAAGTATTTTTAACTTTTGATAAATTAGGTATATTTTAACTTTATTGTTGAAAATAGTTTGGATTCACCCGACAACCTTAAAACAACAAAGGATAAAGCTATGGACACTGTCGTATAGACATTTTACGGATCAGAGTACTTCCACCAGCATCCATAATTTACATGCATGAGTACTTAAGGTCAGAAGTGTAGGGGTGTAAATTGTAAGTGTTTGAGTACATGCACGTCTGCATGTATTGTGTATAACACATGTTCCTCGCAGGGGGTTGGAACCTTGATAGATTTGCAATCTAAGGGAATGTGAGATAATTACCAGGATATGAAGATAATAACCATTAATACATACCACACAACATTACTTTTATTTGAAACATTCTTGAGGTAATTTGCCCTTTAAAAATACAATTGTTGGTATAAAAGTATACCAACAATCTAACTAATCTAATGTAAGGAGGTTTTAGTGAGGTACAGTGTGGTACAGTCAGTGACCACTAGCTGGAGTTGCTGCTCCACTTGTGCTGTTGCAGGAAGTTGAGGCTGCTGCTGGCTCACACAGAAATACACTACACCACCACTAGATGGGGCTAATATTCCACATTCACTGCAAAGATGCCAAAACAGGCCCCAAGGTGCACCAACTTACAACAAAGACGCCCACATCAGCAGAGAGGGAGCACAGACATGGTACTGTATCACTGCTGTGATGCAATGATAAGCAACAGTTATGATGCATTACAGCAGGACTCACTTTTTTAGGCTGATTATTTTTCTTGCTGTACATGATCTCACTGAGGGTAACATCGATTGATGGCCATTATTTTGCGTCTCAAGATGTGAAAATGCCCTGACAAAGACGGTTGAAATGTTGGAGCCTTAGTATTTTTGTAAAGGGACCAAAAGCATTTACTTCTGTCCTGTGGCCAGAATCTCAAATGATTATATTTAGATTGAAACACATTCTTTTTTCCAAAGTTCTGAATACAATTGCTATTTTACACCCCTTAAGAAAGGTGAAATGTCAACCAGTCCATTTATGTTCACATCATTCATATGTTAATGAATTGCCTGAAGCAGATAAGGCACTAAAAGCCATTTCTGCCTGACTAACAGTCTAATTTTGGAGTGAGTGCAATGAAAGCCTCATACAGAATGCAGGTGCACTTACACAGCATCTGTAAACTACCCTGCTGGGTAAATGTCTTCCTGCTCCATTATGCAACTCAATGACTTCAGTAACCTTAGCATAGAAAAATAACACACTGGAAACAGTAATTTCTGTGAATTACATGCTGAAGGTGAAGCGGTGCTGTTATTACAGGCCCGGGGCTTTCTACTGTGAGGAATGAATACCAACATGTGAACTGAGGGCTACAGATCATCAGCCATCATGTAGATGTACATTCCAATGCTAAGCAGCCCGCCCTCTGACACACGCCTGCTAGCACACGCTCATATATCTTGTCTCAAGGGTCATGTGATCACAGGGCACAGTGACCTTGATCTGGTGGTTGTAGAAACAGCAGCACAAGGATTTTGTATCTGAAGACTACATACACAAGCATGTAAAAACTGAGCAGCAG
>CAFUXE010000919.1:630151-658603 GCA_903364295.1 Serranus cabrilla
TGATTGAAAAAGTGCACTGCAAGTACTCTGTGTGACTGAATCATATCCTTCACTTCTTTTATGCTGCTGTTGGCCATTTCCAACCACATCGCACATACCATTGTACTGTACATGCAGGCTGTCAGTGTGTTCACTTCATCACCTCCATCGTTTCCCCCACTTTTAAATGAGCATCACTGGTTATTGCCTCCTCCTGTTTGCAACAGCTGATAATGTTCCTGCTGTGACACCATCATTGAGGAAATGTATGCTCGTACCAACAACATGCTTCCCTGAGCATGTTTCCCCATCCCCCCATTTGTACAGCAAGTCACCCCACCGCCACCTGCCTCCTGATATGCAGCATGATGGTAAGACCTTCATCAGGGCCTCTCATGAAATCTGTGCATCGTTGCTTGTGTTAGTGTGCGCTCAAACCACTTGCTTTTCCCAGTGAAACAGAAGCTCCAACAGTTCTAGTAGTCATATATCTGAAGCTGAGCTCAGACCAAGGCCTTCATTTAACCACCAAGCTTCACTTGATGCTTAAACAGGAATCCTCATGAAATATTGAGGATGAATGAAAATGGAGGCACCCGTCTCCCTCCTATTTAATGCTCCAGTGACCCTGACTTCTTTGTGTAACCAACCAAAGCTCAAATAAGGTCTTCTGTTGTTGTGACTTAACAATACTGAAACAGTATCAAGTGTGTGCCTCTAAGGCCAAACAATGAAGGCTAACTCGCTGCAGAAGCACCATACATGCTGCAAAAACATCATCAAAATGCAAGTTCTTCCTGAATAAAAGCACAAATCTGTAACATCAACATATTTCCTGCTAAATTACTATTATTTCCAAGCTTTCAGCAACAATTAAGGCCTAACTGGCCCTCAGTGCTTTGCAGTCACATCTTACATAATGCAATAAACATCAGGCCTCCTGGTCACTATGGTCACTCAAAGAACACCAGCTGTCACTTCACTATTACACATGTTTATTAAGTCATTCAGCTCATGCGGCCTTGTTCCTCATTTTCAAGCTTATAAATATAAAATGCATCTAAACACATGATCCCCTAACAGGAAGAAAAGAGGAGGATTTGTTGTTTTTAGGACAGACACGGAAAAGCAATCAGAGGTGCAAGAACGTGCAGATCCTCCAAGGTCTGACCCCACTATGCACACAGCACGCTGAGGTGAGCCCACCTATAGCGAGGTAAGCTTTTTTTCAGCTTGACTACATGCAACAGCCATTACAATCTGCAGTCCTGGAAACTATAATGAAATGACCCGAAAATAACGACGCCAATATAAACCCCAGTAAAAACAGGATCATCCGCAGTCTCTCCTGCAGATGCAGCAGAGTCAATAAATCCAATTATCACCGCCGCTGATCTGAGATTGAGATTGAGATTGAGAGGGAGAGAGGCACGTAACACCCGCCGTGTGAAAATGGTAAAACCTTACCGTTCAGATTCAGGTAAACCAAAGAAGGACTCGACAGTGAAGACACGCAGAGGCTAGAGGGACACATCCAGCTTTAGCCGTGATGAACAGGACACAGTCTGCAGCATCGCTGGAAAACAGGGAGGAGAGGAGAGGAGAGGAGAGGAGAGGAGAGGAGAGGAGAGGAGGCTCAACGCCCAGGTCAACATGAGCTCACGTCGCCCCCTGCAGGTGAAAACATCACTGTGTTTTTCCCTCCAGTACTCAGAGCAACATACATAAAACATACTGTAGCATCAGGCATTGTACACATAGATTGTACACGACAAAGTGACGACACACACACACACACACACATGAATAAAGGAACTAAATATTCCATCCATCCACATTTTACTTCTAAATAGATGAAAGCTTTCTTTCTATCATCCCAAAGTGGATTATATTTCCATAAATGCAAAATGTTACATAGACACAATTCCATAATTTTCTTAATTGTATTTAGAAGTACAAGTAGCAATAATATTATTAGGCTAATTATCTTATATTCATTAAATCAGTCGAAACACAACCTGAATAGACTGTTATACTGATTAGTTGGATAAAAAAAAAAACACAATCCGAACATTTACCGGCAAACTACAGGAAAATACATGAAAACCATTAAGGAAAACCTTTATGTAACAAGCTGATGGGATCTGTGCACATAAAAAATCGTTAAGTTATATCCTGGCGCTTGTGGACGCAGCGACTGGCAGTAGCGCCTTGTTTGTCTGTTTTATGTGCGTTTTTTAAATAGTTTCATAGTTGCAATACGCTCTGCTGAAGTTGTTTTTCAGCCGTGCTAAGTTAGCACTGCTAACTTGCCACAGACTTCCACTCCCGACATACCATAGACAGAAATACAGCATGTTCCCGGTACAAACATGTGGTGGCTCGCACTGACTTTTCTCCTGACAGCGTTTTACCTGCTCAAGGCGGGGCCGTTGATCCCTTAACTGACAGGCTTCAATAAACCGGAGACTTCCTTCTTGGATTTAACAATCCCACTGACACTGGCCCGCCATCGGACCTGGTCTTTCCCAGTTTGGATGAGTTTGACAACTACCGGGGTCGTGCCGACGTGCATCTCCGCAAGGCGAGGAAGCGAGGCAGGAGGGGAGGAGTAAGGGAACGGGACGGTAGTCCCTGGCTCGTGTCCCGCTGCCTGGGCAACGCCAGATCCCTCCGCAATAAGATCAACGAACTCCAGCCCTGTGTCCGCTACGAACATGAGTTCAAGGAGGAGACTTGGCTGGGGGAGAGAGACCTGGACGGCCTGTTAAATAACACTGAAACACCCCATGGTCTTGTTTTAAGTTATTTTTTAGACTGGTGCAATGAAGCCTTTGGATGGAAAAATACTGACTTATTTCACTCTCTTCTCAGTAACCTCAACACTGCTGTCCAACACTCTGGAAACAGTGACACCCTTTGTTCATTAAAAGTGTGTTTTTGAAGTCTGAAGATTAGTAGATAATTGCTGCCACATACCTAGCTGCACACTAGTCAAGGCCAATGATTTTAATAAGTGTCTTTCTCTTGTAGGAGTAACTGGAGATAACTTGTTGATGACCTCAGTGATGTATAAACTAGGTGTATCTTCTGCCATGTTTAAATTGCATTTCTCTGTTCTGGGAGCTCCTCCCCCACAAACTCTTTGGGTTGTGTGAGATTTTGTGCACTGTTTGAATAAAGAAACACTTTTTGACGTCAAGATCCTCATCTTTGGGAGTGATTTTTCACCTACACCTTTTAAGAGCTAAATGTCACAAAAACTAAGGACATGTGTATTGATTTAAGACGGTATCATCCTGCACCTGTAAACACCACAATAAACGGAGATTGTCAACTATAATTGATGATAAACTGACATTCGACAACAATAAAATGCTTATCAAGAAAAGCCAGCAGCGTCTGTTTTGTCTGAGGAAGCTAGCTAAGTTCCAGGTTGACAGATCTCTCAGGAGAATGTTTGATAAATCTTTTATCATGTCTGTTTTAACCTTTTCATTCACCTGCTGGTTTACATCCCTCAATCTGAAACAAAAAAAACGTATTAACCAGGATAACAAAAGTCAGCAATAAAATCATTGGTACACAGCAACAAACTCTTTCAGATCTGTACAATATCCAGCTATCAAAGAAGGCAAAATCCCTCATGTCTGACAGTACTCACCCTCTGCATTCAGAATTTAAGCTTCTACCCTCCGGTTCCCACCTCAGACAAACAATAGCCAGAGCAAACCGTTACAAATTCTCCTTTATACCCTCTGCCATCTCACCTCTCAACTCTGTAGAGTACAGGTAGCAACATCATAACTTTGACTCCACATTATTTAAGTATGTCTTTCTTTCTTTTTTTATTCTTTGTTGTTATGGTTGTTGTGTGTCGCTGTTATTATTGCTACTGCGGCAGAATCAATCCCCACGGGGACAAATAAAGGTCTTGCATTGAATTCATATTTCCAAAAATCAAATACAAAGTCTGTGGCTTTACCTTTAAGCATTATTTATTTACAGCAGAATCTATACAAACCGCAACCAATATCAAGACAACACACTTAACGGTGGACCTTCACCATTCTGATACACTGTAAACTCATTCATAACTTAGCAGTACTATACACTCTAAAGCTTTTTTTCCAAGCTTCATCAAGTTTGGAAATAGTGCAGCATGCAAATGTTTATATAAAACAGTGTCGAGGACAAACATTCATGGTTTCATGAGCAAAGATGAAGCCTCACGTGAGTTTTGATGCAAAAACAGCATCTTTAACAAAAGACTTAATCAATGTCAGTGAAACTTTAAGTATGACATCCAAGTCAAAGTGAGATGATATTCACCTATTGAATGCCTCCTGACTTCTTTGTGCTTTCCATCTATTTATTGTTAACAGCCAAACATAATGCTTGTAACAAAAGATTGTATAGAATAAAGTTGCAGGATGATATTACTCAATAATAATGTAATGTGACACTATGAAGCAAAATTAAAACTGTATATACAAAAAAAAGACATTAAACGTTAGAAATTGACATTTCTGCAAAAAGTAACAATGCATGTTTTGTTACTTATGTATATATGATAATGTCCCACTGATTCAAACATATCCCAGTTTAAATACAATTTTGGTTGCGGACGGGAAACAGTTACTTTCTGCAACTCAACTCTTATTTGACAATGCTGCTTCGATATCGTAAAATGTAACAAAGTTACATACACAGTCTTTATTTACAATCTAGTATTTTCAACTTGCAGGCTATCTCAATACAAAAAATCTACAGTAACTCAATGTCAGTTAATTGCAACATTGTTTTGATGCTTAATCCAGTTAAATGTAAAGGAATTTGGCTCCTGGGAACATCGACAGTTTCTCTCAATGGAACATAAATAGCAAAAACATTTCATTCTAGTGTTCATTTAATTTGGGACTCAGTAAAGAGATTTTTCACCTTGTTGCATTTTCAGTCTTTAGTTAACACACACACACACTTCGCTTTGTTGTGTTCAGGTGTTAGCTGCCCTGGGAATCTACACACATTCACAATCAGCTTTCTATTCTATAGAAATTAAACATTGCTTGACCATTTCAGATATATTACTGCTTAAGGTCCACTCTAACTGTCGGTGCAGTATGCTTCTGAATATACAGTTTGAATGTCAGTTTTCATAGCGACAACTAGTTGTACTTCATGTGCACTAAAAAGTGAAAATGGTCCACTAAGGTGAAATTTCTCTTATAAATATACGCTTCTCAAATCCCAAAGTGTACATTATATACAGACAATATATATATTTCACAATTCTAGCTGCTAAAGATGTAACATTCATTTGGGAAACAGGCACTTGAAATACATCCTCTGAAGTATCTGATAATTCAATTCACATTAGCAGCTTTTTTCTTTTGGCTGGTAAAAACCATTAAGTTCCTTGATGGAGACAACACTGGTGTATTTGATCTCTGGTAAATGTGAACCACCAGTGAACCATCAATCAGCACGACGGCAAACATTTTTACACTGACATTATACTCATCACAAAATAGTGTACCAGATTATTCAGAGCAACATGGTGCAATATTCTGTTATACTGTAATGCAAAACACACGTACAGAGTTGTGCTTTCTTTTCAGTACGTTCTCCCAGAAGCACAATATCGGCATACCTTTGAGGTAAACTTACAACACAGAAAGGCACTAAAGATACAGTTATGTTTTCAGCTGAGTTTTCTTTTTTAATTACTTAAGGTGTAAAATGTCCGGATGTGGATTTAAAAATAATCTCCCATGAGATTTGGACACAGTAGCCGGCACTGTGCCTGCTAAAGCAGCAAGACGAGTGACAGATATTTACCAGGAAATCTGCCAAACACATGCAAATTTTAAAAAAAAGTTTGAGTTCAAATATGCTAATCGAAAAAAAAAGAACAGGACTTTTTATTCTGATAAACTGATAAAAGATAGAACATATGTACAACTGATGCCTTGAAAAGCTTTGTTAAAACTACTTGTGCTTGCCTTTGGTTGAATTCATTTAGTCGTGCAAAACATACAAAATTACTTTTAACCTAAAAAATGAAATGTTTCTAAAAAAATTGGTTTTCTCATCATATCTTTAAAGAAATCACTTAGCCTTTAAATCTAATTAGACATTTTACCTTCATCAAATATTTTGCCTGAATAAGCAAACAGTGCAACACTCTGGTTGGAGGGTTGCACATACCTCTTATGTCTCCTGGATTTGCAGCTATTTTGGCCAATTTAACAGAACATAATAGAGTGGGTTAGTGAACCTCCCATTTCCTCAGGAATCTTCTTCGTCGTCGTCGTCGTCATCTCCGTTGGCGTTTTGTGTGTCGTGCAGGAAGGCTTCCTTCTCTGTGGCCATGGGCTCTCCCTTTATTGAGCAGGCTGGCGTGTATTTGTCAGAAGTGGTCAACACTGCCTCTGCACTGTTTCGAATCCCATAACCGAAGTAAATAAAGAAACCTATGAATGGTGAAGAGACATTGTGGCACATTAATTCATTTTCAAAATAAAAGTACAGCAGAGATAATGTTGGCATTGTTGGCTAAAAATCCAAAGTACCTAAGACCATCCAGATGGCAAAGCGCATCCAGGTTCCTTTGTCGAGCTGCATCATCAGATAGACGTTGATGAACATACTAACGACTGGGAGAAAAGGCAGCAGGGGGACCTGTGAGGAGAGAGCGTGTTTATATTACATTGCAACACAAAAAGATACGCTCATATAGTAATGGGTCAACTGGACCTTATAAATAATGGCTAAGTGGGTAATGTGGTAGGGAAATCCATGACATCAGTTTTAAACAACACTAAGCAAAAATATTAGAGCAATTATTTCAGACTTTAATAAGATATGCTGTATTGCCTTCAGTCTAAAACACCAAACAGAAAGAACAATGTATTTATATGAAGAACATTTCTCTTAAAATGAAGCATTTCAAGGTAAAATGGATGAGATAGAAAAATGAACTTTTGTTTTGAACATTTGAAATGAACATTTCTTCCAATCCAACGTTATTTTTATATTTTCCAGGCAGCCATAACCTTCAATTAATTCCATTACAGAATTAAGCTGATTGTATTACCATAGAGTGAATTATAATTCACAAAGACGACATGTCAAATTCAAGGGAGTTTCACATCTCTGCAGGTTGATAGACCTCTGAATTGAAATACTGGTACGTGTACTTTGGAAATGTAAAGTACACATCATTTGCATTTGTTGGGCTAAAGGTTTGTAGTCGTTTAGCAGGTTAGGAGTGACAGTAAAGTCAAAAAAGCAAATGCTCCTTTTTGCTGTTTGCTTGAGGTTTGCTCTGTCCGCTGTATTTAACTGTAGCAGTTAAAGTGCAGCTTGAATTACTGCAACCAGTCAAGTTGCAGCTAACACTCATGTCTGTCACAGACTTATAATATATTAAGACTTTTAATTTAATAAAAGGTATAAATTGTATTTTTTTGCAATAAGTGGATGCTTTGCACACATGATCAATAGAATCACCAGTTTCTAGCTGGGCACCCAAGATTAGTGTTAAATATGGTCACATCATCTCCACTTCTGTTCCTGAGCTGTGATGAATAATGGCCAGAAGTGTTTTTGCAGGACATTATGTTGTCAGACAGTTGACCTTTTGGATATATAATCACTTCATCATTCTATCCTGTTAGACATTTGTGTGAAATTTTGTCATAACAAGGGTATGAAATCTTGTTATGCGAGGTCACAATGACCTTTGATTACCGACATCTAGTCAGATCATCTTTGGGTCAAAGTGGACATTTTGTCTTATTTTAAGAAATTCCCTCAAAGCATCCCTGAGATATGACATTCACAACTATAGGGTGGACAGACAGACAGTGTGGAAACAAAATGCCTGCGGCCACGGCCGTTGCAGCTGTGGAAGCTTAATAAAACTGCTTCCTTTTAAAGGGCTTTTTATGCAACATACCACATAAGGGGTTATTGAGATTAGCAGAGCAATTTACACATCCTGCTTATCACAGTCTGTCAATGTCATCTCATATGTGTGACTATAAAATAGTGTGAGAAAAGACTTTGGAGAAAGAACACACTCTACCTTGAAGGCAAGCTTGGCCTTGCTCTGTGGCTGTCTCCACACAATGAAGGTGATAGTCAGACAGACCACCATGATAATACAGAGGACAGACAGTGACCAGGCTGCCAGCCCTCCTTGAACAGCTACAACACTGAAGACGCACACCAGAACACCTGGAGGGAGAATAAAACAGTAAGGAGAGGTCGTCAGATGTATCAGGAACCAGCTGAATTATTCAGGCACTTTCATCCAGTCTTCTCTGGGCTTTGTACTGCATGTCTCACCAAGTATGCTGGTGCAAATGTTGACGGCAAACCCGGAGAGAGGGGATGGCTCTACGTTTGAAGGGAAGAGTAGATTTTTGATGGTGAAGCGATCCTCTGGTTGTGGCAGTATGTCAATGTTCCCCTCGTTATAAGACTCAGCAATTTCAGATTCATCCTGAGTGTTGGCCATCTCATAGGCTGCGCTGGGCTGTTCAGGCTGGTACCTTCAGACGACAAAACAGACAAATGCTGACTTAAAAACTGCAGGATTGCAAAAACAGCTGTTGACTAAGGCTAAGGACACATCAGAAAACCCAAGTTTTAAACCACACTGCATCACATACTGTACATTATGAGGGGTTTAACAGATATTTCTCTCTTGTGAATATGTAAATGATTTAATTAATTACTGTGATCTAATATCCATTGAACGCATGAAATGCATAAAATCCAATTACACTCTATATCTTGTAGCAGGTTAGACCAGTAATCAGTATCAAATGGAAGCAAACGGTGGTTCATCTTAAACACTGACACACATCTGGACTGACTGGCTTGACAACCTCTGGCTGGAGACTCCCTTCTCAAGTAAGAGGAAATAAAAAAGAATTACAAATATGGTGTTGCTCAACCTGGTAATCCTCTAGTATAACCTTATGACTGGATATATGAACTGAGAGATGAGGACTACCTGAGGACCAGCACACAGGCAGCCACCAGAGTGTAGGCCAGCAAAGTTCCAATGGACATGAGGTCAACCAGGTCCTTCAGGTCAAACAGGAACGCCATCACAGCTGCAGGACACACAGGGGAAAAATACACAACGTCAGCAAGATGATGACCCCTTCCATCTAATCAGAAAAAATGCAAAAAGCACATTCATTACAATATACGGCAGATATTGTATTTTTAGATTATTCATACAGATATTCCAACTATAACTGTATAAGCTCCAGTTATTTACAACCTTATATGATTGTGCCACCATCCTCCTTCTCCTAAAGAGCACTGTTGCCTTTGGCCTCATCTCAGCTACCTACCAGACATAAGCCCTGACACCAAGGTGGAGATGATGGGCGTCTTCCTCTCGCTGACACGCGCCAGAAACGAGAAGAGCAGACCATCGCGAGCCATCGCAAAGATAATGCGTGGAAGCGGAAACATGGAGCCAAGGAGACTGAGCCAAGGATGAAGGAAGAAGGAGGAGGAGGAGGCAGAGATTTTTAACTTAAAGAATATGTTTAAGAACTCTGGTTTCACACAAGGCCTCAACTGCAGCCATTCTCAGCCTCCTGATAAACAGCACAGGACGCTGTACTCAGGAAGTTCCTGTGTCAGCTTTGTACATAGATATAATTGAAGAATTAAAGTGTGCAGGAATGTCTTTATGTTGTGTTCTTGGTTGAGTGCTTGTGTTGAGGCCATGTGAACCAAGTGTGTCTTGCTGGGTTATAGGGTGATAGGAACCCCAACCAGTTAGTATGTTTAGGTCAAGACCTCACCTGCCACAACACCGGATGTTACTGTAGCTGTTAGAGGGGTTTTGGTTCGTGGGCTGATTTTGGCCAAACATTTGAAGAGCAGGCCATCTTCTGCCATGGCCCAGATCACTCTGGGCATTGGGAACATGGAGCCTAGTAAACTAGTACGGGAGAGAGAGAAAAGGCATGCCGTGCAAGTGAATGCACACAGTTAGAAAAAAAATCTGGAAGCACACTACTGTCTAAATTGTTGTTTGCTTTAGCATTAAGATTTAGCATATTATCTATATGCATAACACACAAAAATATCCCCAATACATAATTATTTGTCTGCATTTTGGGACTAAAACTGAAAAAGCGAAGCTAAAGATAGCCTGTGGAGTTTCTCGTCAACACACAGGTGACACACTCTGAATATCTGTCAATGGTTTCAGACTATTCTATTAATCTACAGGTAAACAAATGACTGCAAACATTTAAACAGGGAGGAACGTGATGTGTTCAACACTTTTGTTACACCTCAGGGAATACTGAATGTAAACAGAAACTCTGTTGGTTTAGAAGAAAACTCCACAGGGCATCTTAAGTAACACCAGTCATGCATTCGTTTTATAACACGCTCCTTTAAGAAATAATCACAAATTCGATCCCAATGGATCAGCTCCAAAATCAGTGATGTGGCAAATAAGTAACTGGTTTAAATATTACAACAAGTTTACCAAGTAGTGATTTAAACCAAAGAGAATACATTTAATTCTAGATTCAGTGTACTGGAGTACTCAATCCTAAAAAAAAGCATGCACACTTTTACAACTCCTCTACGACTCCTCATGCTGAGAGGCCGTAGGAGAGCCTCTTACCTGGTCGATAGGGCACATAAAGAGCCAATGGCCACTGCGTAAGTGGCTCCCTCCCAGCCCACATACTTAAAGGCCACTGGCAGTGGGCTGTTCTTGTCCAGCAAGTAGAAAGGCATCATCATAGTGAGGGCTGCGGACACACCAAAGTATGCCACAAAACAAATAAGTAGCGAGGCCACAATCCCGATAGGAATGGCCCTCTGGGGATTCTTCACTTCTTCTCCTAGGGAGGAAACATGACAGGAAATTTAAGAGGAGAAGGGCCACATGTTTTGCTTCTAAATTATAAAGGAGTTGCTGTATTCTCATCTCACCTGTAGTTGCAATACAGTCAAAACCTACAAAGGCATAAAAGCAGGTGGCAGCACCAGAGAGGACTCCTGACATGCCGAAAGGCATGAAGCCGCCTTCACCAAGACTTTCTTTAGGTGGTAAGGGATCAGTCATACTAAAAGTAAAAGGAACAAAACACTTAATTATTAACACAACAACAGACCCATCACTACGCACAGTATATATTCTGTGAATAAGCTCTTCGTTTCACCCACTTAAGGCTGGAGTTGCTGGTGCCGTTGAGGATTTCTTCAGGATTCAAGTTCCAGTTTTTGAGGTTTCCTTTGACCAGGCCAGAGATGATCACAAACAGCAGCACCAGTACATTGATGCAGGTAAACACCTTATTCACCATGGCTGACTCCTTCACTCCAAATGCAAGCAGCCCTGCAAGCAGGAAAAACAATGTTAAGGATAAAAGCCCATGAAAGAAAAATGATATTAAACATGACAGATATATACCTGAGCTCACCTGTTAGAGTGATTATGATAAAGACAGCAAATATGTCTGGGTACTCTGCCAGGATGCCCGGGGCATTCATGGTCATGTAACGCCTGCAGAATTCCTCAATATGTCTTCCAATCAGCTCATCAAAAGTAGCGCTCCATGCTCTGGCAACACTTGACGTTCCTGTGTGGAGGAAAGCATTCATGTAAACAGAACAATACCTGGTGCAGCAGCCTGCTCCTTTCCTTCCTCAGTTAAAGTGTCTCACCAATGACATAAGAGAGGATGAGGTTCCAGCCTGTGATAAAGGCCCACAGTTCTCCAACTGTCACATAGCTATAGAGGTAAGCAGAGCCAGTTTTGGGGACACGGGCTCCGAACTCGGCGTAGCACAGCCCGGCCAGGACTGAGGCGAGAGCAGCGATGAGGAAAGAGAGGACGATGGCAGGTCCAGAGCTGTCCCGGGCTACAGCGCCAGCGAGGACGTAGACTCCAGCACCCAGTGTGCTGCCGACGCCCAGGGCCACCAGGTCAAACGTGTTGAGGCATCGGGACAAGCGGGAGTCCTCTGTGTTGCAGTCCACCACCTTCACCCGCAGGAGCTGCTTCCCAATGCCCTTTAATGTTGCCAGAATCATCCTGACTGGCACCTGAAGCTCTACAGGAGATATCTGATAACCTGGAGACAAAAACAAGACAGGAATGGCAGCACATGGAGGTTACAATGCATTTAAAGAGACAAAGGATAAAAAAAACTGTGTGCCGTTCAGATTTCTAGATCAAGTAACTCTTTTTTTACTAAGTTAATTGATATCAATATACTGTGTATATACTGTGCAAAGGTGTAATGCAAATAGTGAGAAGTCACAAAATACTGATCTGTTCTTTGTGCCTTCCCAAAAAATTATGCACAAACAAGTTCAAATGTTTTTAACATGTTCATAGGAACATATTTACACTGGCATAAAAGATAATTGGAGAAGTGGTTGGATGTGTTAGTACAGTACATATTAATAGTACATACTATTAGCATTAGCAAGTATTACAAATGGTTCTCAGTGTTTTAGTTCAATAAACTAGAACCATGCAGTATCAACATTACAAAGCCAGTATGAGTACCACTATAATGTCTGACAAAACAGAAAAAAAGAAACTAAACCAAGATGTTGCCAGACGTTTCACAGTCACTTTATCTGACAAACAATCATATTGTGATATTTTGTAAATACTGTGCGGGGCACAATCCTGACAATCTCAGATATCATTTCAAAGCCTCGTTTAAAACAGCACAGCCATGACAGATATAGATCTGACTAACAATGCAGACTCACTTTCACAATGCAATACCAAACAGGATATTCTGTCTCCGCTGATAGACGCAGTTACTCTTCGTTCAGTTTATAAATCCACTCAACCACTTTCTCCAAAGTGTGACTGTAGACTCATTTCCAGTCAGCTGAGGATGAATAGATCTGAGAGAGACGTTTACAAGCGCTGGTTTGACACGTGACACGGATGCCTCTTAGTGTGCAAACCATTCAGGTGTCCAGCTCGCAAATAGAACAGTGACGCATCACATGGCCCCCGAGCTCCAGACACTCAGAGCAGCTGTGACGGCAGCCATATTCCCCCATGCAAAACTGACTAACAGCCTCTAATCATTTTACTAATGTCATTAATAAAAGGCAAATACGACTCAATAGTATCGGTTTACCTAAACTACCTTCTTTCAGTGGGAAATTAAGTAATTTCACATAAAATTATTACATAACTAGGAGATAGGATGCTATCAAATTAAAAAATATCACACAAGCCGTGAATATTTCAACTACATCAGGGAGTTAGGACGATGTGTGAAACTTCCAGACATGATTCAAGGACTCAACCAGACAGACGCTGAACAGCTTTGTGTTGTCTGTCTGGGTTATGATGACCTGAACAGATGGAGCCAGACATTTCAGTGGGCAACACTTTGATTAGACCATGCAGGGGCCAAAAAAACCCTGATGGATGTACATAAAGCTGGAACTAGAAGGGAAACCCAAAAGAAATCAGTTACAAATGTGATCAGGAGTAGGGCGTTTAAAGAATGTCCTTGTATGTTTCCCCAGAACAGCCAGTGGTTGAGAACTCGAGGCGGAGGCGTACTGCAGCATGTACATGATGTGACATGCAGTGGCTGAGCTAAAAAAGGAGGGTGGGAAGGACAGAGCCCTGCCCTCCTCTCAGCCAATCATCAAACACAGCACCTGCTCGTGACACACAGGGGGCATGTGGGTGAAGTTGGAATAGCAGTCAGTCACATGCTTTTCACTATTTGGCCTCAGGAAAAATACTTTTGGTCCTTCAAATGTCTTTTATATGAGCCTTGACATCAATTATACACAGAGGGAAGAGAGCACATTCACAACAACAATTTGGAGATTAAGTTGAATCAAGTATAACCTCAAATCACAATCGCAGGTAAATTGGCTCAGACATTGACCCTCTTATTGATTCTTTCAATGTAAATCAATGTTTAGAGTAACATCTGTGTGACAGACACCTACAGAGTCCCTGTGTCTGAAAACAAAACAGCACTATCTAAGGATTGGACTGTGCAACTTTGTTTTCCTAACACATTTTTTAAGAAAAGCTGGTGGCTACCTTTAATTAGAATTTTCCCAGCATGAATTCAAACAATGACGACAGCAGAGAGCCCGTTCAAAGACCACCGACGTCCCACTTGGCACGTGAAGGGTATTTAGCAGCACTGCAAAAAGCTCACCTGCCCTTGTTGTGTAACTGGGGATGGAGCAAACAACGTGCCATGTGAGGGCGATCATAAAACAGACAGCTTACACCAGCCAAACAAACTCTCCTCTACAGTGATTTAGGCCTTAGTGACATCTCCAGGGCCACACTGACCTTGTAACATTAAAGCTACAAACAACAGAGTATAACAAGACCCAGCCATTAGAAAAAGAACGACAGCTTTTACCTTTTTCTGAGTTTTGCTGATACGTTATACTTTCATTGAGTCACTGAATGTCTCAAAACCACTTTGACTTAAAACTAAAACTAATCCCTTTAATGGCACAGGCAGATTAATAATCACTGAGGCCTAAATATAAAACACACACACCCACAAACACACACAGTACAGCCAATAATAGTCATCCAATCATCATCCGAGTTGTAGATTGGGAGATGTTGACACCCAGCTCTGAAGCCAGGAGCAGCATTAAAACAGGCCCCTTGTTCTCTTGACCTTGCAGCTTCTCACTGTTTCAGTGTTTACATGCTGTTCCTTCTTTGTGGTTTGTACTCAGTGACTTTATGCAAAATCAGGAATGTCACCGTGACACTAAATATAGCATCCACACAATAACTTCCCCAAAACATGTGACTTGTGTTTTACGGATATCTTCCCACGTGTGTGCATGAGTGTGATGATAGTTTTTCATGATCTACAGGAACAGTCCTCCAGCATCTGTAGCTCCAAAATATTATTTTAAAAATGTATACATTTGCATTTTGTTTGGCATATAATCACAGCTGCTACAATGATTCTTTGAATTCAGAAGAATATTTGAACCCAATTTTCATGCCTTATAATCTAAAAAGTGAAGTCTGGAACATGGGATATTTACATTTCTTTTGTAACTTTCTAAGAGACCACAGACATGTCTCTGTTACCCAATGAGGCACATTACTGTTATTTTATCCGTTTATTTACTTAAGTTAGCTCAGCTGGAACAGCAAATAAAGACACTGATCAGTACAGACGAATCATACAAAACTTACACAATGTTTCACAGTCACTGCAGTTAAAAAAAGGTGCTTTGCATGTGGTGGACAACAATTCTAATAGATATTTAAATTAGAAAAACTTTTTTTTTTAGGATTTTTGAAGCCATATTCCAGTTCCAGTGTTTCTGGATCAAATGTTTCAAAAGCCACATTTTCAGACTGATGGACTGACTGGATGCAGTACTGACCTTTGAGAGAATAAACTTATGTTGTGAAATTTTACATAATGTGTGGATAATACAGGATCTGTCAGATTGTGTTTTTTAATAAGACAAGATAACGAATTTAAAAGGAATATTGAATCGTGTTTTTGTTTAAAGAGGATATTTCAGCAGTCTTCTTTTTAAAGAATTTCCTCTTTCTGCTTCCACAGATAGAGCTGCGGTAGCACAAAGCAGGATTTCTGTATTAAAAACACAATCATGTTGAAAGGTAGCAATTTAATTTGACCAACTCAGACTTAAGAAGCTTCATATCAGCTTTGGATGAACTTTATTTGAAATGCATTTTTGGACACTAATAACTCCCTGTCTCTGACATTGCAGAAAAGGAGCCAGTTTGGACAGAAGGTATGATTACAGCGACCAATAACAATTGTGCATATGCAAGTCCTGTTGTGATTACAAATGTGACCCCAATCTGCACCCTAACAACTGAATCATTTGGGTGTTAAATAAAGTTGGCCTCTTTTTGTCTGTTTATAATGATATTGTTGCACATGATGGCAATGTTTACTAATGCAAAGATGATAATAATGAACTGAGTTTTCATTTGATTTAGTTTGGTATGAACTCTGCATGATTTAAAGGGGTGTAGGTATTCTGAATTGAAAATCAATCGAAAGGAGCTAATACTTAAAACAAAAGTAGGATTGGAAAAATAAATTAAATTCAACATATGGTCTTAGTGTGGGACATTACAAAAATATGGCAGTTATATCACACTTGATATAATGCAACCCATCTCTTTAAAGAATAATTTGAAAATGTGAATACCAATTTTTTTCAGGTCATAAAAACACTGATCTGTCAATCTCTACAAGTCAAGAGTCTAACAATGGCATAAAATTAACTGCTACTGGGGGGAAAAAATAATTAAAACTGCTAAACTTATCTTTCCAACATGCAGACAGATGTTTTTTTTTTCATTAGTTACAAAACAATGACCAAAATGCATCTCTAGGCCTGCAAAAAGCTTTACTTAAAATGATACTTGGAACACTATCAAACACAGGGGGGGAATGACCCTCACAGCTTCACGTAGTGACAAAATGCATCTTCAAACATATGTTTGATTAAAGTCTTCCTTTTTCTACCCGCACTAACATGTAGAAAATTCAGTCATAGGTCAAATTACTATCAAGCCATGAAAAGTGATAACACGGATAAAAGACGCAGTAATTTTCATTTATGTTGCCCACAGTGTCGGTTCATATGAGTTCACCCACACCACTGTTGGAAATGGCACTCGCTATAAAAGGCAATGTTTCTCCTCACGCTCACAGCTCAGTCTGTTCACACTGCAAGCATGCACACAAAACGTCCTCTCATTCACTTCTATAGGCCTCATCCATGTACCATTAGTGAAGGTCTTTGCTAGACTACTTTATAATGTGCTGGGGTGAAGAGAAAAGTACAGTTGCTGCTCTCAGATGCCCTCAGGTTATATTGCATCAGCCGGATGGATCCGTACTCCTCTCAGACCATGTGGATACTTCCTTACTGAAGGATACGCATGGCTGGAGCAGCCACGCTGCTGCTTTACTCCCTTTTCTCAAACAAATGCAGTCTAGTAAGTGTGACGATTGCTAAGAAAAACAACTTTATCTTCAAACAAAGACTAAAAAACTTTAACTAATAAAGTCTTACCGTCTTTAAGGAGACGCCAGTCACAAACAGCTGCTGCCTCTTTACTTTGCGCGACTTATCTCCGGATAAAAGTCTTGTGAAACGATTTCATCAGTCTCAAACTTCTGACAGATGGTTTGTTGGGAAGTACACACACGCTTACGGCGGTCCAGCCAACACGGTGGCGGTGGGAGGTCCGTCCAGCTGTCTGTGGCTCCACCCGAGTATTAAACCATATCAGATTTGCATTGTTCCTTTCTGCAGAGTGCAGGCACCAAACACAGCCACCAGATGGCGCTCTTTACAAGCAAACGGCCCACCAGTGCCTACTGAAGCTTTGAGGCAGTCTGGATGGCGATCAGATGCAGCACCATACCTTGTAGTCATGTCTTAACTTTAAATCTGGCTCTATATCCTTATGCATGTGTTTTGCATCTTCCCCTGCCTGTCCGCCTTCCTTTGATGCTTGCATTCAGTCACATTAACACAGGTTGATTATGGATTGCTTGTGAAGTTGCAAAAGTCTCTGGGGAAACAAAGCTGTTACGCTCCATTCGCTGAGGCTCCTGCTGTGGCTGTGGAGCGGTAGCCTACCATGTCGTGATCCTCTTATTTCAGCCTGATTCTTGATATATAGGCCCCAAATCTACACCAGGATTATCAATGCAAGAGGATCCTTACAGGCTGCTCAGCATTCAAAAAGGAAGCCACACCGGTCATGACTAAGCTCCATCCAGACCGACTGGGATGGATAGATTCCTTCCAGCCACATCAGTAAGTTTTAGGCCCAGCTGAAACTAGCTTCAGGGGTTGTTGAGATCACTTTCATGATTCTCTTCTTGCTTTGACTACAGCTACTACATGTATCAATGCTTAAGACGTAATTGGTAAGAGAAGGGCTGCGCTGTATATGCTGCCTTATCTGACATTTCTAGATTTATGGTTGACTGCCGCTCACCCAGTGGACCAATTGTGGATAGCCTTGATAAATGGGAGTCAGCGCTCTAAGGTGATTTTGAAGTAATGCAGTTCCCGTGGGACTCAAGGAAGGAAGTACTTCATAAGAAATACTTTCACACTCCCCCTCACCAGATATTGCTCCTGCTAGACACAGTATCTGAACATATCGTGTGGATCCTTTCCCACCCCATGGACTAATCTAAGGATTCTGTATTAATGCAGTACCTATTGTTTCACAGCTCTGATTCTCAGGAGCTCAAGTACTGATGGTTTTCTTTCACGCCGTTTAATGAGGACTGAATAGACACAAGATACTAGGAAAATGCCTTTAATTATCCTGTACAATAGAAAACAAGTGGCACTTTAGGTCCCAAAGATCTCCAATGGAAGCAGTCACTGCTAGTGTTCTGCATAAAGATGAAAAAGCGACTGAATGACATAAAGAATATCAGCACTCTGCTCTCTGCTGGGCCTGACAACAGTCCCTTCTCCTCTCCCTGATGCCAGACTGCTTCACTAAGACGGCCTGATTCAGGCACCAGTGATCTTTCCTATCATATCAATCACAACAAAAGTAAAGATTGAAATCAGTTTGACCCAGGAGGAACAAGAAACCGTCCTTCTCAAATGTTTGATACAAATACACCAGTGAAAAGATTGATATCAATTTCATCTTTTTGCTTTCAATAAAGAAATAGTTTGGTCTCATGTTGATGCTTCCGTCAAAAGAAAAAAAACAGATGCTGCAAAAACTCCTGAACTAGTCTAACATTTGTCAGAGATAAACATCAGTTTTTCAAAGAAAATGTATAATAAATACCTGGTGATCCTTGAAAGAGCAGAATCCTCAAAGACTCTTCTAACCACCTGGATCAGTAAATATTACACAGCATAAAGACATTGTTTGTAACCCAAGTTAAATGCATGCTGTAAAACAGTCAAGACATCTACATTTAAAATTAAAGAGCAAATATCTAAAAGAGAATGCTTACTGTAGTTCTGTATATTTTTTATATAGATTCTCAAGGCTCCTGTGATTTGTCCCATTCAAGAAACAAAGTCAAGAAATGAGGTTAAACCTAAAGACGATAGTGCTTTACCATCCAGGAAAAATACAACTCGCTGTTCTTAAAAGCATCAGGTTCCATACTGTGTGCCCCAGACGTTCAGACCTGCAGGAGGTGATTGTTCCTGGAAAACCACAGGCTACCTCACTTCAAAAATAACAATGAAGAGTGCATGCGCTTTTCTTGTCTGTTCCACATATTCACACATATTCAGTGAAGTACTGTTGTTATGTTTAAAGTGAATTTTACTACTCATAGTACAGTATGCATGGGCCAAAATACAGACAAATAAACAAAAAGTTAACCTCTCAAAAAGTGCTCACCATTAATAATGTGTTGTTGAGTAGACATGTAGTGCTTTAACACAATTACCTTACAGAAATTATATGAGGGAACATGCTGTAAAACGGGTTTCATTCAAATTATATTACTTTATGCTATTCTTTTTATTGCTTTATTCTAAATGGCATTGGTCGCAGAAATTATTTATTGGTTGTTTTCTATTCTACCAGCAGACAACAAAACATTCCACCTGTAAATATCA
Source organism: Serranus cabrilla (assembly GCA_903364295.1). Classification (NCBI taxonomy): domain Eukaryota; kingdom Metazoa; phylum Chordata; class Actinopteri; order Perciformes; family Serranidae; genus Serranus; species Serranus cabrilla. The sequence continues at coordinate 649,800 of CAFUXE010000919.1, forward strand.
TTTTTAGAGTGCTTGTGTTGACCTAAGCCAGCATTTACTGTATCTGGGAGGCTCATGTATCAGAATAGAATATAATCACAGGCATTTTGTATTAAAGCTGCAGCTGCGTGCATGGTGAAATCCCTTCCTGACTAGTGCAGTCTCCTGGGTCAGACTCTGAAAACATCCTCTTTGTGCATGTCAGACCCCCAATTCTGACTCTGACAATATTGCATTCTCCAGGATCTTCCCTCTAGGCATCTCTATCCTTGTGAGAGCCCATAAGAAATACAAACAGACAAAGTGTTACAACACAGAATACGCTCTGTGCTCTCAGTCTTACTTATGAAATCTTCTCATGTACGGCACATCATACATGTCCTGGATATCTCCTGACAGCCACATCCACAGAGGTCGCACTCAACAACATAACACCTGTAAAATTCAATGAATTATAGAATAATGTGAAGCTCGCAGTTCAGTTCACTGCAGCTGTTTCGGAGAGGTGTTGATTTAAAGCTTGGGTGAGTGTTGAGGACATAGTTTGAGCTGGTGTTGCATATTGCTAATGTTTCTGTTATTTTGTCTACTGTGAAAACAAATTTGCATGGTAATTGCATTGAACTGCATTATATTGTACAAGCCATCCCCTGTGCCAGCACATGAATACTCATAAAGTAACTGACAGCCTTTTTTGAACAAGGCCAGAGGGTTTTTATTGGGGGGTTGGGAATTATTTATTTTAGGCTTTTGCCTTTATTAGATACTTGACAGTGAAGAGACTGAAAAGTTGGATGAGTCATGTCATGCGGCTTCACACCATGGACCATAAACCCAAGCGAGCCGCTCGGGAGCCAGTTAACGAAATTGTGCAGTGTAAACCAGTAACAGAAAAAACAGAGGTAAAAAAAAAAGTCTTTAAAAAGACAAAAGAAATCTTCACACACACACCGTAAAAATGCAGCCTCAAAAATGACCAGAGAATTAAATTAGCACCTTTGAGAAACAGCCTGGACAAAAGCTACATTGTGATCTTTCCAAACTGCTTTTGCTATGGCGCAGCTGCTATTAAGAAGCTGCTTATGTCGATGCCAGCACACAAAGACCCATAATTTAGTGTAAGTAGCACAATGTGAGGATGCCTCGGAAACGGAAATTTAAGTATTATGGTCTGATGAGATGTCTTTCATCCCCCTTACATCATGTTGTGGGAACCAGTGAGGCGGTTGCTCTGTGTAGCACCGTAACAGCATTTCACAGCTTCCCTGGTCACCGAATGGAAACTGAAAGTTTATGTTCTGGAGTACAAGGTGGATTCCTTCTTTTGTCGTCCCAAACACTTCAGGGCTTTCCCTATTGAAGTCTGGTCCAGTATTCTGCTGCACACAGTCCACAGGATTTAAAGGCTTCAAGTACAGTTCATTTTTTGATGTATTGTGTGGTTTCCTTGGCTTGTACGCCAGTGAATGTTAACACTGTGAACATTGTGTTACTCAGTGTCACTCATATTTCCGAGTCGGAAAATAGTATACTTTGAATAAAATATCAAAGCTTACACGACACACAAAAAGGTAAAAAATCCAAGATATTACTGTTGGACAGATAACTGACAAATTAAAATGATTTTAAAAAATTGAATACAATTTAATTAAAAACTTGATTCACCTAAAAGTGTTGTCCATATCAACAGTAAGAAACAATACAAATGTTATTATAAGATCATCATAATTATTTCTCATACAAGATAATTAACCCTGGATAGATTGTTTGCAATGCTGTTGTTTTTGTTGGTAAAACAAACCCTGCGGCATATTTCATGACAGTGTAAAGTTATAACTCAAGGTGACTTACAAACTTCTCTGGACGGAGTCAGGCTGCCTCGTACACACAGTATGTGGGACTTACACTGTTGCGAAAAAATGATGGACAGGCGACAATTGAAATAACATCCAAAATTAGTATGAACTCTGACTATCAAGTCCATAAAGAACAGTTTTTGTATCAAGTGTTGGTGACAGAGTACCATCACAACACACTCTGGAGGATCCTGAAGCGTCTACATTTCCATAAGTGTGTGATGGGACAGAATCAGTAGTCACAATGCACGTCTGGTTCATCCACATTTTCCTTGTGGCTCGACAGGCACTGATATATTATCATTAGTAATAATGAAAGAAATATGCTGCAATAGTTACTGTGTATCAGACATCAATTTTACTTTTGAGAACAAATGCAGACAATTCATTTTGGCAGTGGTAAAACGACAATGACATTGGGTCAGATGAGGGATGATTAAACACTCCACTTCAGTCTCACAACCTCGTTGCTTGAAATTTATGCAGAGTGATCCTCTCTGTGCTTTTTTGAGAGGTGGAGAAAGGCATTTTTGAATGCTTTGGTGTTACACAAAAAGAAATGACATGTTCATGATACTTTTGGCTAAACACAGGAAGATGGTCCTGCATATGAATTTGTTTTCTTGGGCTGCAAGGGGAGGCAGATCAAAACCTGCCATATGCTACAGTACACGGCGTAAATGCCTGAGAATATCTACTAATGCAGTAGGTGTGGATCACAGAATTACAGTATCCATGGCAGTAAATCAAGGCATTAGCTTTAATCTGGGATGCCCGAAATCAGCTCTTGTTTCACTTCTAAGGGTACTGCTTTGATCAAACGTGCAGGGAATGCTGAAAGTTGTCCAAAAGACATCTATTCACATGGCAACATGGGACTTTTAGAAAAACCAAGAGAACATAAAGGCTGGAAACAGATCAATTACCATAAACATAATTAAACCTCTTGTATGAAGGACCATTTAAATGACATGTTGCATTGAGTTTAGCACAAAAACAGTCACCTATCATCACTGATGTTCCTCAGTTTGTACACGTTGTAGTTGATGAATAACCTTCTCACATAACAGCTAAGCAGAACACAGGATGAGCACTGCAGCTGGTCTTTGAGATGTTTAATCACCAAGTATGCTGAGACAAAAGTAAAACAAAGTCAGAGCTAATTTTGAGAGGCACATGTTGTTCTCTATGTGAATATAGGCTGCGTCAGTGTTTTGTACAATAATCAAATGGGGAATGGTGCAGAATCTAACATACAGGGTGCAAATAAATCAAGGTAGAATTAGCAGATGTTAGCAGAGTCTGAACAGTTTAGTGAAATACACAACATAAACTACTTTAATGAGACCTACTCTGGTAGAAAACCATGCATTACTTTTTCTTAAGTGGGAAAAAACGGTGTAATTCAGCTAAAATGTTACTTGTGCATTATGCAACACACTGTGAACAATCCAAATTAGGTGATTTTATCACTTTGCTTTAGCTGCAAATTACTGGCTTAATAACAGGGCCATAAATAACTGCATAAATGCTCCCAGTAGCTGCATAAATTCAAACATTACAACACAACTGTTTTAGATACCCATTAAAAGTATAATAATTCAAAGCAGCTTATTACTTTGTGCAAATTGCAATATTTTTTTAATCGTACAATGTCCCAAAATGCAAATTAACAAAGATTGATTATCAGTGATTAAATACCTGGATGTTTTCATCTTTCAAGTACTGGTAATACTGTTATTCTGTTTGTGTCACTGACACCAAAATGTTATCAGTATTTAAATACAAAATAATTAAACCAAGTCAAATGTATTCCAACATAGTACATAACATTCAAAAATATTCATATTTTCTCTGGATTTTTATCATGTTTGAATGCTTCTTGTATTGCTTCTCTCTGCCACAGTGGCCGGTCATGTGTTTCAGATGACACGCCAAATTCAACAGAGCCTATAAATGGCTGCTGGCTAGTGGTGGATGGACTCGGCAGGGTTTTAAGTTTTAGCATCTAGCTGCTGGTTAGGTTGGACGCTTCCCAAATGGACCAATCTGTAGTAAATGGGGTTACACAGCATCTAAGGTTGCAGATGGTGTTTGAAAGCACACAGCTCACATTGCTTTTTTTTTTTTTACCATTTAGAAAAAGACTCAAACACAAAAAGTGGGTTTGGGTGGTGTGCAAGGTTGACACTTTAAGATGAAGGTGATTGTTAACACTCAGTTTGAGGTTGGAATCCATTCTCGATCCTGGTCTCTGTGGAGACAATCATCCTCTAATAACAGTAATCTATCTCCTCGTTGGCCAGGACAATAGCTGTTCTGCAGGGGATGTAGACCTGAGAGAGAAAGAGAGACAAAGGGGGGAGAGAAAATAGGGAGAAAAGTGAGTTGACAATTGAAGATTAATGATGTTAACGAGATAACTGATTTCAGAGATTACTGAATCTTCCCGTTGGAGTCAGACATGGGGGCACTTGGTGGTGCCTTTGTGATCAGGCGTGATTGCTTCTCAAAATCAAGGTCGACATGATAGCTCCATGAAGGGGAGGAGAAGGAGGGAAGACACAGGGACAGTGAAGAAGAAGATGAGGGTGTGTATTTAGAGGGATATTCAGATCTGAACAGAAAAATAACTCTTCAAAGGAGACAGTAGCCAAACACCACAGCCTTGATAGAAGAGGACTGTCAAGGTTAGAGAGGTATAATCAAAGTGTAAAAGAGGTGCAGCTACAATAAGACCTCTGGGTGGCACTGGAGTCAGCAGATCTGCAGCTTAAAGTTGTGCTTGTGAACTGGTTCTGTAGCATTTCATTTGAAGCTTTGAGCTAAGGAAAATATGCATCCCGGTGTAGTTGGAGCTACAAATTTCTTGATCAGTGACTTAATGCGTCTCAAATTCATTAACATTGCATTCAAAGCTTGTGAATTCAAGTGAACATTTCCCAAATGAGCAATCTTGCCAAAAGTAGGGGGAAAAATAATCATAGTTTTCCATATTGAACCCTCCAATCAATTCAATTACTGTGGGTTTCATCATCTCTATATATTGGCTGCGCATCAACTGTAAACTTTGAGAATCTGGGAAGATACGATCTGCCAGTGGGCATAAGCTGAGCTAAAAGAATCTCAAGAGTTCTGGTGGACTGAAAAAAACATGTCAGCAAAAAATAAGCACACCATGAAAAAAAAACACTGGAACCAAGCTTGGAAATGTCAGATTCCATATATATACAGTACAAAGAAATCTTTGTGAGGGTGTTCGTTTGGAGCGGTGTAGCTAATAAAGTCTTTGATCAATCCTTTTGATATTCACAGTGTCATTTGGAGGGAAGGAGCCACTGTGTACCATTAGTCATTTCAGATTTATGCCAAAGGAAAAGCCAAGCAGACATAAATGATGCTATATTTCCCAACAGAAAACTGAAAAAGAGCGCAGAACTGTAAACAATTCAATCACCCCCTGAACTCTTCAAGCCGCCCCTCGGCATCAGTGGATCTGAGCTTGCTGTGGATGTGTTTCTTTGGCAACAGTTTGTCACCGAGGGAGTGGAGCAGCCCGGCGCTGAAACACTGACACAGACATTGGTGACTAATTAAACAGTCACAGTGGGAGAGTCTCCATGCAGAAGCACTGCAGAGAGAAGGGAAGGCAGAATGAATCATTGCACCTGTTTAGACAAAAGCTACCACTGCGCCTAACCTGGAATATGTCAACAGCTTTTACTTCCAACAAATAGATAGCAACAGTGACAAATTCTAAATCAATGTGTGAACAAAGAGCAAGAGATGGTCCCAAATGTTGAAATGGCAATTAGTGGAACATATTCTAATTAACATGTTATTCCTCACAACATAAAGCTGTAAACACATCGAGTGTAAAGGGCCGTTTAGTCACTAAAACGTATAATTCAGACTAGACAAAAAGGGATCAAATATTTCCAATGTTTCATTTCTCTCAGAAATTTTCAAACACAGGATCAAGTTTCATGTTATATTGAACTGAAACAAAACCACCGTTATCTGATCTCACATAACAATATATACTGTATGAGATGGTTAAAATTAAGGCACAGCTTCCTGTGATTTTGCTCATTTTAGCCCATTTACTACAAATTAAATTACTTTTTATCTCCCTGCTCACCTTTTTGGTTCACTTAAATACAATATTAAAATCTGTTGTTCTCGTTTGTGGTAATGCAGTTTAAAACGAGCAACTTTTTAACTTTTGCTGAAGAGCTTGGCCACAACATGGCATAAAAGAGCTGCAACGTTACCACAAAGAGACGCAGAATGACCACAGAGACACAAAGCAACCACAAAGATAAACAAAATGGCTACGAAGAAACACAAACTGGCACGAGTGGAAGCAGAACGACCACAAAGAGACATAAATGGTCACAAAGAGATGCAGAGCACACACTAAACAACAACAAGATGAGTTCTGAATGACAGTGTCTCATAATTCATCCATGAATGTAGTTTTTTTCTGTTAAAAATAGCAGCTATTTATTTATGTATATGTTCATACTTGAAACCACCATTCAAATGTTTTAAAGCCCACTCTTGCTCTGGGCACTAATGACTTGCCATTCCTTATTGACCGACAGTATGTTATGATCTAATTTAGTTTCACACATCCAGTCGCACAATATTAATCTAATTTTTCTCAGGCATAATGTCACACAGTTCTCAGCAGTGCAGCACATTTTCTGCTGCCAACGTTTTGTGAAGACGATGTGCAACAAGCAACCCTGGTCAGTCCATAAAGCCACTGCTGCCTTCTGATGAGTCATTTGGAGTAGGTGTTTATCACTTCACCAGCAGACACTCGCCAGTCAACACATTTCAGATCTAAGCAACAGCAGTTACTACCAGCAGCCAGATCCAACAGCAGTTACTGTACGACAGAACCTTTGCAAATCTGGAAATTTGTTCCAAGTGTTAATATCCAAGCTGCGAAAAGAGATCGAGTGCAAGTAAAGCAGTTTGTTTTCCAACTACACGTACTGTATGAGAAGAAAGTTAGCCAAGGCCGTTTGTCCTTTTCTTTTTAAACTTATTTTGTCTTACGGATGTTCTTATACGGCCTCATATCACACTCTCATGTGAGAGTTTGGATTTTCTACTCTCCTCAAGAGCAGAGTCCAGCCTTTGGGCTAATACTCAATATGATCAATGTTCAAACACACTGATAAAGGATTCATGAGGTGCTCTACAGGAATATATCATCCACTAGGTTTCTGTATCCTGACCCAGGCTGCTGGCAAGAGCACAGCCTGACTATCTGTGCACTTAAAGTCTCCAGACATGTCTTTGTTTGGATCCATTACTCACTTAACAAGGATCAACTCCCTGTAAGCACTCCTGTGCATGCAGGTTGTACTTGCACACAAAGGATATGACTGGGTAACAACACAAACCTGACTTGGATGCTTAACTGAGTCAGGACTCAACTGAAGGATATTATCAGTTTGTGTTTACAACCTGGGTTTTCATTTTGTTGGTACAGTGTTTGCTTTGTCTGCTGCAGCGAGTTTTTAATACAGATTTTATGACATTTTTATGTGATCCGATGCATTTTATGTATTTGTTTTACACTTTTATGTGATAATGCTTGCATTATGATTCCAAAATACAGTTTACCTTGCAATTGGTGGTGTTGGGCTGTTTGAGTCCGAGCCAGTTTTCAACTGGACTCAACCAGATTGAGCAACCTGTGAGTCTAATCTGTGGGAAGACTTTCCAGGGTGAATTATTGTGGAATTCATTACTTTAGACAAGAATCTGTGATTGTGTTTGTCGGGGACAGTAAGACTCTTTAGTCAGTGGCTTCAGAGCAAAAAAAGGTGTGCACATGGAACAGATCCAACACACACAACTGTAAAGTACTTATTAAGTTGCTCTGCTGCACTTTTATTATCTATACTTTTAACTTCCTTTAATATGTTTTAAATTTTACATCCGTTTAACGTGAAGCACTTTGTGACTGTAATTTCTTTGTTGTAAAGCACTTTGTATTGCATTTCATAAAGTTTATTAATAAAGTATATTATTATTATCTTCGGTTTAAAGGAAGATTAAAACCACATTTCTAAATAATAAATAAAATCTAAATTAAATACATTAAACTCATGCCAGATAATGTGATCTTCTTCACATACTGTAAATATATACTCACAATTACAAATGAATGGAGTTCCTACTACACTTTTATACAGTATACACAGTCTGTGTAAAAGGATTTGGTAGTACTGTATATTTGTATGTGCAGGTCCTCGACATCCTGTCACAGTTTTGCTCTGTAAGTTCACACTTCAGCATCAGGTCTTAGATGTTTCTGATGGAAATGTACGTCTTTTGATCATTTGCTACACGCTTGCTACATTTCCCTCACTTTCTTTTTCTTCCTCCCTTCAGCTTAATTTCTTTTTTGTGAAACTGTCAAAGGAGACAACCCCTTTGATGCATGCAAAGTTTATCAGAAGGTTTTGAAGCGGCTAATTATTCATCAGTGTTTCTTAGCGTTATGTCTTTGACATTATAACACTAAAAAAAACTGCAAATGTGACAAACACCAGAAGAGGTTAAACCTAAAACACATTCTTTCACTTGGAGACTTGCAGTCCCCAACTACACTAAGTTTTTGTCCAGCTAAATTAACAAATTGTAATCTTTCGATAGCAGTAGTTCTAGTTCTTGATGTATGGGATTCTCATGAAATGCCCTACTGAGTATATCAAGCTGTCAGTTCACTCAGATGAAGGCTGAGCTGCAACATTTTTTATTTGCATAAAGAGAGTGCATTTTTCATCTTTTTTATTCAGCTTCATGGCAAGCTGCTCAAACATTCAAATAAAATAAGCCAAAGAGCTGATTCTTTTGTTGTGTTTAACAAACCCTACCTATAACACATGAAAAACAATGCTGTTGAAGAGCAGTGAGAATTATACAATGTGCTACTTTGACAAA
>CAFUXE010000919.1:659150-749275 GCA_903364295.1 Serranus cabrilla
TTTTGAAACTGAAACAGCATGACCCTGACACAGCCTGCAAACATCTACCACATTATGCAGCATTCCTCTGTATACTCTGTAGAACTAGTTTATCATCCGTGTCACGTCTACAGGTTCTGTTTTGTTATTGTTTTTGTTTGTTTCCTTTGATGAGGTTGGGGCATTTTTCTCTTTATCGATTTCTTTGAAATGGACTGAAAGAGCTAAATAGATGTCACACAACAGCGGTCCAGGGCCACATTTGTAAACAGAGGGCGTTCCTGCTACATGGTGTTTGCCACAGCCTACCAAGCCACCAGGACGCTCTCCACTCTGCTGGCTTCATCCAATTATGTGCATTCTCTGTCTGAGGAATGATGCATTCTTGGAGGATATGAGAGTTTATTATCGCACAGTAACAAGGAAGCTGGAGAACTGACGGACCCATTAAAAAGACAGGAGAGAAGAAGTTTGCGACTTTGAAAGCAACAGTTGTTAAATAAAACATGGACAGTGTGGGCACCTTTCGCAGCCCCCGCAGAGGCTCTTGTCTGATTATTCTTGTCATAACCAGGTAGGTGTGAGGAGGAGGAGGAGAAGAAGCCCTAATGCAAAACTACAGTCTCCCTGTGCAATCTCTACAAGGGAGCTTATAAAGGAGATACAGTATGAGCAGAAGGGTCCCCACCCTGCTGGCTCCCTGTCGGCCCCATTCCTCTCACTCCCTTTCATTCCCCATTAATCTATGATGGTGCCAACATTAGCAGATGACTTGTTAACTAAACTTCACATTTTGGCCAAGAGGGACGTGGGTGAAGCAGTGGTGTTTGAATTAATAAGAGATTTAAGAGAATGTGGAATTTCAGTCCTTATCTGATGAAACCTAAGCTAATACGATGGAGGATCGCCGTCTGCGTGAAAGAGGAAGAGGCTTTTTAAGGTTAAATAATGCTGACATGATGCTCTAAATAGCAAGGTTACTCTTTCCAAACATATTTTTGATGCATTAAGGGGCTTCATCCAACTCTTAATATACATATAGAGTAATATCCTGTATCCATTAACTGCAACACTTTCCGTATTGATCTGAGGAGGTTCAAGTTAAGTTCAGAAAAACAAACACCTTATCAGGTGCTATGTCAACTCCATTACTAACTCAAAAAGCTTAAGTGCACTGCCTCGAGGTATTTATTATTTGATTAAACAAACTGAAAAACCACAGAGGGAGATGATGACTGTGCAGACCACTTCACAGACATCACTGTCCTCATGCATTAATTGCATTCATTAACATAAGATCTAACACATGCAATCAGCCAAGTTACAGTTGGAGTGTTTGGGTATCGGTGCTGATCCTCACTAATTCATCCCTGACCTTATTCATAAACATCTTATTGCCTTTCAGCATTTTAATCAAGAAAAATTACATCAGGAAAAAAAAGGAGACAAACATGAGGAAGATCCTCGAGCACTCTGCTTAAAATGCATATCAGTGTTTCTTTCTATATTTCAAGGACCGACCTATTTCATGCTATTAGCCTAAAGCAGTCTCCATGATGGAAGCCCAGCGGTTCATTCTCCCAGATATTTTCTCCCCTCCGTGATGCCGTGTGAGTTTAAGAGGCGTGCACATAAAAAGGTAAGTTCTAACACCATGAATAATGCACATTGTTTGCCGAAGAATATAAAAGCGGTGTAGATATCACATTCACATAAGACTCAATGACTCCAGGATAACTGCCAGCATGAGTAAAATGCATAAAAGCAAAATATGATATTCACAAACAATGGATAGTCTACCATCCCCAGATAGAAATATCTAGCCTTTTTTAATGCAGGCATATTTGATCATTTTCTGGATTCTGCATTAAAGGCTAATCATATTAATGAGGAAGATACTAAATTATAGAGCAGTGGTTAAGCTGAGAGGCCCAGACCAGGGAGATGATGGCTTTTTGCCAGAACAGGCAGCCCTCTTTCATGACAACACACTTAAACCTCATTAGAATGGCTCGAAAGGATCCTCTCACTACAAACTCCATTTCAAGCTAATTAAATTGATTTGTGAAATCAAACACGAAACATAAAAGGACAAAACATTAATACACTGACAGCTATTTCATCATATTTTGTAATTGCTACAAGCAGGTTGAGTGTGCACCTCTTTGCCTGCATAAAGGAAAACACTAAACCACTGGAATACCATCAATATCCAAATGATTAATGCAGGGAAGGAAAATTACACTTTTGACATTGCTGCAAAAAAATCATGTGAACCAATTTGATTTCTTTACTCATAGGTAGGAGAAAGTCCAGTCAACATCCAACAGAGGCTGACACCTGATCCACAACAGGCATGAGACCAGACCTCTCTTATTTCTGATTCGTCACAGTGGGAAAAAAACACAAGTGTAACTAATAGCATTAATGAAGGCTCTGTTCCATTTAGCCCACTAATAGACTTGCTTTTATTTGCAGTCACAGTCTCATCATTGCTTCAATGGACAATATCCTGCATTTCTACACATCAGTGTTTATGTGTGCCATCAGAAATTAAAGCTAAGTGTCTGCAAGATGCAAGTAATCACATGACTGGTGGTGTAGCGTATTAGGATGTGAAGTATGGTCAGGATATAGTAACCAACCCATGTTTATTAATGTTTACATTGTGGAAGTCTTCAAGAAAGACATTCTGGTGATGATTCAGCCCTCATCGTTTAACAAGTGGATAAACATATTTGCTTTGCTTGCTCGCTTGCTTTGGGTTGTCCACTGTGTCCAATGATGACAATCCCTCCTCTCTTACTTGTGAGTCTCATTGTGGCTGTAAAGCCCGATCTGCAATCTGCACCGTCTGCCACAGACAGGACAGGTGAGAGCACTGACTGGGGGTATAGGTGTGGTGCTGGTTTGCTGGGGTCCTTAGACCAATCGATCACCTCGGTTGCCACCTGATGCAACAATGGGCAGCAGTGTTCACCAGTTGGCTTGGGTTTAGGTCGCACTTTTTCATAGTGGTCTTTAGTTGGTCTTTGAACCGTTTTTCTGACCCCCTGCTAAGTGCCAGCCAAGATGTAGCTGGCCATACAGTACTTTATATGGTAGGCACATCCTGATGAGGTGGCCGAGCCAGCTGAGCTGGTGCTGGGTGACAGTGGCCTCCCTACTGTTGCAGTTGGTCTTTTAGTATTGGGGCACTCAGTCAGACCAGATTTTCCTCAGGATGCATTGTGGGCATCCGATGTGGAAAGCTTCAAGCATCTTTAGGTGTTATCTCACAGCTGTAGAGGAGAGTTGTAATGACAACTGCCAAGTAAGACAGATATTTTGGTGAGGTTGAGGTCTTTTTCCCTTTTCCTGAGCCTGCCAAAACAGGATGACGCTTGTTTCAGTACTGTATCTCCCTGTCAATGCTGCAGTTGGCAGAGAGGAAGCTGCCCAGGTATTTAAAGGATTCCACTGCTGCAAGTGGTTTATCTGAGATGATGAAAGTTGGTGAATGGGATGGAGGAGTGGATGCCCATTGACATACTTTTCAGTATTTGCCATGTTTATGGAGAGACCAAGCCTAACATATGCCCTTGCAGCAGCTGCAAGGGTAATTTGCAGTGCCTCCGGTGTGTGGGCCACAACCGCACAGTCATCTGCATACTGCAGCTCAATGATGTGCTCCAGTTACACACTTATATAATAAGCCTTAGGGATACTGCTAATAACATAATGAATGATGAATGCTAGTGTAGCAGGATCAGGATCCAGGTACTTGTTGGTGTGGTATACCGGCTCTAACAGTGTCATTGTTAAGGCTATTGGTCACAATATGTGGTTTTCCTGCTATGACAAGTCCAAATATTTTCTGAAAGAATCATGAATAAGTTTTTAGTGACCTCATTTTTCAGAATGTCAGAATGTCTGAAATGAAAAAGGTATATGAGATCAAAGCTATGCCCTAAATCTAACAAAATATGCAAATAGCATGAGCACTTGTTAGTAAACAAGAAATTAATGCACCTTTTGTTCATTTTGTAATAATAGGAAATGATGCTAGACATCTGACTGGCTAACGCTACAGGCAAAATACATTTGAACACAACAAAGCAAAAAAAAAAAAAAAATGTTTGTCCAAAGTTTTAATCCTGCATTTTTTGTTTTCCTGAGATACTTCTGGAACTGTCTCATCAACACCCACAACAGCTTTTGATATTTTGCAGCCGTGAGCAGCTCCTCCATTACATATGTGCACTGCATTGTGGGACAATGGTGTCCATCAACAGCACACTCCAAAATGATTTAGTATGCATACTGACATTTCTGAGTACACTTAATTTTGTCACTTTTTCACTGTGAATGTACAACATCACCCAACCATGTTAGAATTAGTATGCAGAGTGGGATGGTGATACAGCGTAGGTTATTAGAAAAGTGGTCTAGAGACTGGACTCGACAACAATGGCCCAGGACTTATAACTGGAGTGCACTTCATTGTTAGGACTCGATGGCATCCAACAAAAGATGACCTTTGATGAGTCAAAAAAGAATTACCTGTATTGAGTTGGGGCGACCGTTGTAGGGCTCAAGCTGTGTGAAGAACTCTGTGTTGTGGTCCAGCCGTCCGTGACCTCCATACTGAGCCATATCTGAATCCAGCTTGATTTTGTATCTGACAAAGATTGACGTTAAGGCGCAATGGCAGTGGGAAACTAGATTATAAGATCTAAGACATAAGAAGCACAAGAGAAGGTTTTATCACCAGTGCTTTTGGTGTTCAGAGTTGGTTTAGCAGTGCTCAGCTGGTTTATATTCATTGAAATCCTCACATCCATCAGCATTCATCTCCCCTTCGCAGCACTACAAAGTGACAGAGCGGAGCCCTAACAGACAAAGAGAACGCTGCCTGAAATGAACATAAATACAAAAGTGATTCAGCCATGGCTTAGCCATCCTGCCTGCCTGTCTAATTTATCCAATTCACTGAATAAATAATGAATTTAATCAAAAAACTGATCCATATGAGTGACAACAAAGACACAAAAACACTGTCTATAAAAAGTATCCACTGCTCTAGGACTTTTTCATGTTTTATTTGTTGAATCACAGAGGATTAATTAAGCTTTTTGACATGGATTTAAAAAAAATTACTCATTATTGTCAAAGTTAGAGCAAATAACTACAAAATGACCTAAATTAAGTACAGAATAACACGCAAATCACTGCCAAAGAATTTAAATATTTAGTAAAGGCACGAGAAGGCATCTCTGTATGGCAAACTGCTTCAGCTTTCTCCATCTGGACACTGCAAGCTTATTTTTCTCATACAAATATTGCATATACTTTAATAGAAAAATACTGTGCATTTCTTGCACATCATTATTATTATTATTATTATTATTATTATTATTGACATTGCTTTGATTTTAGAGTCTTTATCAGTTATTTGTTCTCAGAAAAGCTTGATGTATCCACTGTGACTCAAAGTTGTGAAACAATAAAACATGTGGTTCTGGATAGTTAAAAAGTAAGAAAATAAATGCTTTTGATTGTGTGTGTGTGTGTGTGTAGGGAGAGGGTTGGAGGGCCTCTTGCCAGCCGCTGTGCTTCCAAACAAGGATGCTCATAGACTGAAGAGCTGACTGATGGCAGCTTCCATAATAAGGTTATCACAGTTTCATAAAATGTGTGTTCTTGAAAAGGAACCGAGACAGAAAGACTCTGCATGAAATATAATATGCAAATCGTGCCATATGCTCCACTGAGGGATTTAGCATATATTCACCTTTTTCCAAAAGTGCAGGATCAAATCGATTACATGATGAATTATGCCCTTCAGCAGGGGTAAATGGAGAATACTGACTAATGTGATATCTAAATTGTTAAGAAAGAGCTCCCAAAGTCTGTCTGAAGAATCAATTTTCCAGGATCTTTTAGAAAACCCCTCCACCCTTTCTTAAACTGCTTGACATGAGTGCAGTTCTCATCCTGTTGCTTGACAAAAAAAAGGATGGATGTCGCAAGAAGTTATGAAGCTGTTATTAATGTCAGACATTTTGAAGACAATTTAAAAGCCCAATTTAGAATGCAAGAAAGTGTATTTCGAAAAGTAGGCATATTTTTTTTATCTGAAACCTTCTCTCCAGGCAAACTTTTGCCTTGGTCATGCTAGTCAGAAATGCTCAGCAGCCCACACGTGCACACTGATGTCCATGTATAATGTAAATAGCATGAACATCTGTGCAGTGCATTATTTACTCTTGTCTCTCGGGGACAGGAGCTGTGAGGAGTGGTACTGTAACAAACACCAGGAGAGAGGAGCAGACATGTAAACAGACCCCTAATTGGCTGGCTGAATAATCATATCTCCCCATAGGCGATATTGTGGAGTTCGAGTGTGATCCTCAAACAATGCCTCGTTCTGCCCCAGAGCCGGGAAGATTCCGCTTTTGCTGCCTGGTTGTCTGCTTTGATAGTGATGATTAAAAAGAAGTGCTGCTCTGTGCATTGTTTCTCCTGAGGAGGAAGATCCCCTCCTCCACACCTCCACTGCTCTACTCACCGCTATGGTGTTTTATTGACAGAACAAACTCATTTTGCTTTGAAGGTTTTACAATAACCATCAGACGAATATGGAAACATTCTCTTAGGGGTTATAATGCTTGCAGAAAACTGAGGATATTTGTGATTTTCAAAGGTGAACCATCACAATACAAAGAATAAAATTCTTGACATTACCTATAATAATTGCACAATAAGAGTGCATGGAATATGTCTGGGCACTGTAAATATTTTCCAATAACATGTTTCAGAAATGATTTGGAGGGCTTGTAGCACCCCAGCGCTCCTTCACACTGCTTGTTGTGCATTTCCAGTCTTGTGGATTGCATGTGTACTGTAAGCGCTCAGGAAATAAGGCATGGTTATAGTAATTGAGAGTTCCCTGGAAAACTTATCTGCAAGGAAGTGAAAACCAGAACAAATTGGTAGTTGGAAGCTTTGAGCGATTACGTCTTTGTCAGTGGCTACAGACGACTGCAACAACAGCTTGCAGTTCGGCTGTAAAGTATTGTAATCAATACAGCCTTTGTGAATAAAGGGGAATGATTTAAGAACACAATCAATTTTGCCCAATGAGCAGAAAGAAAAGAGGCAGTCCGAAGCTTGATGATTAGAGCCATTGATGACCTGAAAACAATCTGGCCATGACCATGATTGCAGACCGAGCCACCACTTAGTTTCCCCATCAGATTGTCGTTTTTTCTGGCTTTATGAAAGTAATAGCACCCTGGTGTGGGTGAACGAGAGCTGAGCAAAATGTGTGCACATCTGAAGAATGTGGCAAGGCCTTGTAAGCATTCTGAAACACCATATCATGCCTTTTCAGAGTTAGCTTTTCTGCTCAGTCGGTGTAAGTTACATCAGAGTGAAAGAAGCGGTAGAAAGAGTTTCTGTCACAAAGGAATAAGAGGCCAGTCTAGCTAACCAGCAGCTCAAACTCTGATGTGAAGTGCAACTTTTCATTTTAATCCCTGAAAGGCCCACCAGTGGGCCCGGGCGACTTCTTTTCTTTCAGAGGCTGTGGCAGACTTAGTGTAAGGCTGCTGTGAAGATACTACGTTGAAAATGATGCCATGATATCTGTCTGGAAGGGAGGAATGGTGAATTGTTTGGAGGGAATAACATATTAAATGGGGCCCCTTGACCTCTGACCTGAAGTTATCTGAATGAAAATGGGTTCCTTGGGTTTCCACAAGACATTTAAGGTAACCCATGCATAATCCATGCAGTTTTGAGTTATTTAAACCTATTATATAATGTTTTCTTTAGCATACTGGGGACTGGAAAAGCATGTGGATTATTTAACTTTAAAACCACAAACTAGAGACCTATAAGATCAGTGGATATAACGCTTTCTATTGACAAAAAGGCTATTTCTCAGCAGTTTTTTAAGAACAGAAGCGCTCACCAATTAATCTCTGAAAAATGAAATTGTTGTTATTGGAAATGAGGCCTTAAATAGATGTGACATATTTAACCACCACCTGCTTCGGCACCCTGGCTGCATCAACAGACACACTCCATTCAAATACGAAAGTGAGAGCTGATGTTGAGTGAGGTTTGGAGGCATGTGGTTTCTTTACCTTCAAATATACCAAAACTGTTAGCTTGTTTACAACCTGTCTAATCATATGATCAGATGTCCCCCAGCCCATGTTCCAAAATGGATGCATTACTTTCCTGAGTATAATGTTATTATGAAATTATGGCTCACACTACAAAAGTAAGACCCAAGTTATTAGAAAATGGAATTCCCCTTAAATGCCCAGAGTAAACACAGCTCCTGTATTTGTCTGCAGCATTTGAACAAGACAAAATTTGGATTTCAGATTAAGCCTCTGGATTGATGAGGATGTTCGTGGATGGTATCTGGTGGAGTTACAACCCGCAGAGAAAAGTAATGCAACTTTGTTTATGCAATCCATCTTGATGCATCTTACAGCACGCTGCGGTTAAAAAAAAATAGATGCATATTTTCCATTTTCAGAAACCTTATCTGGTACATTCTAGATAATATCGGAGTAAATTATTGTCACCTATGCACCACTCTGTGCATTTTATTCTAGTTAGTGTCACTGCACCTGTAGTTGAATTATTCCAAACGGCATTCAAGGAACGACTCAGACAGAAAAAGAGAATGATGACCTGACACAATCTCAACTGCCTATTGGCACAGTGTAAATCAAAGACCAATCTGCCCTGACAGGTACAGCTTTCATGACGGGATCCAACTGGGATTTCAAATACTCTAACCAGCCAGATAAAGCCCAGTGCCTGAAGAATGTGTCCACCACGAGTCAGAGAGAAAATAATAAAAAACACTGATGGTTTGAGTGCCTGTCGAAAAGCTGACGTTGACTGCATTTTAATGGCCAACATTTTCGGTGAGGTGCTTTGCTTCACTTTCTCTCCTGTTCCTCGTGGCGAGAAAAAAAAAACACATTCAGAAGAGGACAATGAGAAGCAAAAGAGAAGCTTGTCTAAAATATGAAGAGGCCAAACAGTCACTGTGCCTCCAACCAAGCACTGGTATTGAAAGATGATGACTATATTGCAGCTGAGATGTTATTTATTCATCTTAAAGTTAAGACAGCAGACTTTCGGTTTTACATCATACCCCAGACACTATAACCACAGCAGTTATTTCGCTGTAACACATCTGAACTTTTCTTTCGGCGTTATATTTACAACTACTTTTTCTTAGTTTCTAGGTATAATCAACATTGAAGGGTTATGCAGAACTACATGCATTTTCAAACAGAGTTGCAATAGAGCAACATTCTGCCTACTTTAGTAATACAATAAAGACATTTCTTTAACAAGTAAACAGATAAACCACCTAAATATCCATCTAAACCAACAAGCAGACATCCAGCATGTGGCAGAGGGCAACCAAAGTTTCCTTAATGGTGTTTTTGCTGCTCTAATATAATACACAACTCGCCATATTGCCAAAGGAAATAACACCCTGTATTGGATCCATTTTCAGTGGTGCACAGCATGGTCAGCTCCGTCCAGCTATTATTTCCAGATACGGCAGTGGTGTGGGGCTCCACTGTGACACCCCTGACCCTCACACAGGTAGAAGAAAGTTTAAGTATATGACAGCTGAGTGTAATGAAAAAGCACTTTTGGACTCTTTGAGCTTGTCTTGTTTACCTCCTCTGCCTCTGAGTGGCACTTTCATCTGTCTTCTCCCCTAATTGGATCCTCTGCACACATTCCCATCGGAGGATCTGCATCTCCTCGTACACACGGCGCATTTACCTTCCTCACACACACAGCACATTTGCCTTTATGTGTTTACTGCTTCTCTGTATAATGACAGCCAGAGCTTTGCCCTCACATTTATTTGCATTTCCTCTCAACCCACCCAGTGTCTGAGGCCGCTCCTTAAACATCAAAAGAAGCACCAGGAGGAAAAGATGTGGTTCCATCTAAATGAAAATAAACCCTCAAAAACGGTGTTACAGACACTGTGCAGTAAGGCTATTAGTGGTATGCCCAATATTCACCCTATCAAGGCAGAGCTGAAAAACATGAGGCAGAAAGTACAATTAATGCAAGACTAGGGGTAACTACAACTGCTTTTTAATCATCAAATAAACTTGATTATTGTTCTGTCTCAATATTCACATTTAAGGCCTTTATTTTAAGATATTCATGAGCACTTAAAACCTAAAATCTCTAACAATATATAACTATTCTCATATAATCTACCAGGGTGATAAAATGCGCTGAAATTCCCCTTGAATTGTTGTGAGACAAAATAAATCATACTGCTTGTTAATATAGTGATATCATCAGACCTTATTTTTTCATTCAGGGTATGTCATCGCATTTTGAGTTTGACTTTTATTATTCCATTATAATTAGCAAGAAATATCAACTCATCTATCTAAATGAAAGCAAAAAATAATGTAGAGCTCAAAGGAACAACTGCTGTTTAACAATTTCATTGTCAGCCAATCATCATAATTTGAGACTGAATTGCTCATGCTTCATGATTTGAACTGCTGGCATCCAGAGAGAAAACTAACAAACTCTGTCTGCGTTTTGACTCGCCATCATATTATTTAAGTCATAGCTGAAAAAGCAACACAGCTTCGTATCCATGCGGGGGAACGGTTGGCGGTGGCTACAGTGAGCCCCAGAAGAGAGTGATGTCCGTTATAATAAATACAAATCTGTCAGCTTTCTGTCCCCCTTCACATCCCTGATCATTAAGCCTGCTGTAATCACAACTGTGGGACTCATTAAATTCCTCTGCACTGCTCACTGGGAAGACAGACAGCCAATGCCGCTAAAGAGAGCGCTTTCTGAATCACTGGGCTCTGCTATTATCTCTCTCTAATAGCATAACAACACCACCATAAACAACTGACTCATATTCCTCTCAGCAGTGACTGCTAAAATTATATCACAAAAGTATTAGCCTCAGAGAAATATTGCCATTAAAATTGTGGGTCTTTACAAGTCACATTTACTTTAAGTGAGTCTGACACAGTGTTTAGATCTCTGATCCACTTCTCAGCCCAGAGGAACGCATCTCCTCAGAGCTGATTTTTAGCCTCTTCAATGCGCTGAAGAATTTATTAGAAGATTCATTTTAAACCTTATCCAGCCTTCAAACCCATATCAATAGTGAGAAGTGGATAGCACTGGTGAGATGTGATTGATTAAGAGACTCATGCACACTATATACTACTGAGAGCCTCAGAGCCCATTTCAAATGGAGCTGATTATCACACATTGGAGATAAGCTACGTGCTCACCTTGATGCTACGCAAGTAAGATTATCTTAAAATAACTCATCTTACTCTCACATTTAATACTATAACAGGAGTCCAACAAGCACCGGCTGTGCCATAAAATTGTTGCAGTCACAGCCTTTTATTCCTCCATTGTTTTCCAAAAAACTATTAAAAACACATCAGTGCGCCATGCTGTTGCACTAAGTGACATTTTCCTTCATTTCAATAAACACTGTAACTGGGTTAGCACTTCAAATCCGCAGCTGAAAATAGTCCCAACACTAGAAAAGTGTGCAAATGTCTGTGAGGTGTGTCACCCTTTCCTCTCAAAAAGAAGAGGTGAGGTCATTTGTCCCTCCCGGCTCCCTTTGGCTACACCTGCTGCAGCTTGCATGTGCACTGATTCTGCACTGCTGCCTCTCTTTCTACATCCATATCCATCTCTAGATAGATACAGATAGATTAGATAGACAGATAGATAGATAGTTGAGATTAATTAGGTATATTACAGTGGGTGTTGACCTACTACACTTTGGCCAAAGGTTCTGCACAGACATATGCCAAAAAAGTTTAGACTGTAATTCCCATCCCTCCACTTCTGTCTCCTTTCCGCCCCTTCTAACACAAATTCACTGCCTCTGATGAAATATCAACAGTTAGTGATTTTGTCAAGCTCAGAAGATTAGTCATGTTGTTGTATCAAAGAAGTAACTAACAAAGACATCATTACTCTGAGCGGCTCTGAGAGTGTGCACTGTGGCGCAACAGAGGAAAGCCAATGTCTGAAGATTTAAAGGAAACGAGCGGTGACATGACAGATGAGAGCTTAAAGGATACTTTCCCGCAACTTCTACAGCCACCCTGTAGTCCTGGAAGCTCTTACTGGGGTGGAAGTTGAAGATAAAGAGCACATGTGCCCTGTCAAACACAATGACCTTGTCCTCTTCATGCTTGGCACTGACAAAGGCCTGGAGGGAGAAAAGAGAGAAAGAAAAAAAGCTAATCAAATATTTCTCCATGAATAGTCATTACCTTTCTCATCTTGGATTTAGGGAGTTATAATGGAGCACATTATATCAGCGGACTACACATTTCCAAATAGGCTAAGCAACATTCCCGCATCAAATTTCAGGTGGCACTCATCAGCAGAAAGCAGCGGCCCAGGATAGTGCGAGGCACACGCTGTCAGCTTTAGACAGCTGCACATGATAAAGCCAGCACTCTCCCGTGGAGCGAGCTACTGTTAACGTGTCATTAGCAGAGATTATCAATGTCACCCAACCCCCTATTTTTAGTGCCTTGTTCCCCAAGCCAATTTCAGGGCAGCATATTCACGGCTGAACGAGAAGATAAGCACCCCTGCAACTGGACTGGCAGAGAGGATGGAGGTTAAGGAACGAGCTGACAGTCTGGAGTCTTTTTCCAAGTTCGTTTCTACATGAGAAGTCCACAAATTTGGACTCATGCCAAGCTCCTCTGGCTGGCTGTAACTGCTTTAGCATTGGGTAAAAATATAACCTGCACCCATTAGGTTGTGACCCAGTGAGCAAAAATGTGCATTCTTACTTATAAATAAATACATTTAAATGCAATCAACAGGCTTGGCAGTGGTGATAACATTCAGAATTTGCGTGCACCAAGAAGAATATCTCTCTAAAATACAAACATATAAAGCAGCATTTTCTAGTTTGACATCAGGTCTGTTAAGTTTCTGTTTCTGTCTCTGCCTGCAGCATCGTTCTCACCTGAAACAACACTTTTGGGTGCAACTTAGACTCAGCATAAGAGCAGGTTAAATCCCTACAGCAGCCCCACGTGTGACCTCAACTCTCAGAAGGAAAGTCCTTTAGCAAAATAACTGTTCAAATCCAATATTTCCACAAACCGCAACCCTCTTCTTTGCTCCTATTCTTCACCGGAACCCGAGTTAAGTCAGCAGCAGGTGCAGCTGGCACAGTTTGTGGAAAAATTGAATTTAAATGTTGGTTACGCCTGGGCAAACATTTTATATATCGGGGGAGACAAGAGACAGCAAAAATACATTTGAAGGTGTAACCCACTGCTGGATAAGAGGTGAAAATAATGCGACTTTCCCTGAATGTTTGCATAGGGCAACATTCAGTGATTAGAAATCTAGATCTTTATCTTTCTAATGTGAATCAAATTATAAAGTTGTGTTTCACAGATTTCTCTTACAATAAAAGACACATTCAAGTTATATAACCAGAACACCTTGGATGCCATAGTCTGCCTGCTAGTGTGTACTGATTTATTTACATTCCATCACAGTGGAACACCTCAAGTGATGCTATCTCTGCACTAACAGGAGCCTCAGTTCATGTCCAGAGTTTGGCCTTTTGAAGCTTGCAGCTGCACATCTTCAAAGAGGTGTGCACAAATCACACTTTTAAGCAAAGTCCCTGCATGTTTCCATTTCTCCTTAGTTCACTTACACCTGGGACAACAGGGAGAGCTGCCGACAGATCCTCTCCTGCTTCTCATTTTAACTACAAAACGCCCTTGGATCCTCCCACCACAGTGAAATATTGAACCGAGCTATAGAATATTCTCACTAAGCACGATTACCTTGGCAATGTCATTGATAAGCTGTACAGAGGATTCAGACTCATCTGGTTATTACAGCAGAATCTCTGAGCAGTTATTGGCGTTATCTGTGAGTGATGTTCTACAAAGTCTTTTTGTGATATTGTATCAATCTCTGAATAAGCCATTTTTGTCTCTGCTGCTTCCGAGCGCTGTCTGGGGCCGCAGTGCAGGGTCAGCTACAAAAACTGATTTATTATCTATTGCCTCAGCCTGGTTACGTTTTACATAGTGCCTATTATGATTTATGTGTCTACCTTGACTCCACCTCATCTCTCTTGTCACTTCTAGGATAAGAACTTCAAAAATATTTCTCTTCAGCTTGTGTTTCAATACAAGTGCCACAAACAGTTTAGCTGATCACGTCTGCTGTGAATTCATTGATCAAAATCCTATGTATTAGCTATAAAAATCGATAAACGCTTACGGAATTAATGTCTGCTTATCATTAGCAAAACTTTAAAGGCTGACATATTTTAAATGGTTTTGGAGTAGACCTTCATTTGCCTTGATTACTTCTGCCAAGGTTATATTTTTGGCTCCGTTTGTCTGTCTGCCTTCAGAAGACTACTGGCCTGATTTTCATGAAACTCTGTGGAAGGATGTAGCATGAGCCAAGGAGGAACCCATTAAATTTTGGAGCGCATCCGAAATCACAGAGCGGACACACAAATTATTTTTCACTTTCATTAACATTGCAAGATAGGGCATTTGTGCTGCATTCATTTGGTGTCTGAATAATTGGCAAACGGAGTTCTTGACTGGGACATTTCACATCAACACCCCCTCAAGTTAAAATGTTAACAAAGCGAGATGCCTTACCAGAGGTCTGCGCTCACCAAGTGCCCTTCTAATTTAGACTTGACCCCATTTAGACCTGGACTTGAACTCATTTGGACTAAATTTAAGGTGCCTCGAACCCTGTCCAATTTTATACATACACTGTAAAAGCATTGAGCTGGACTTTAGCTGGTCCTTTTGGAGCTCAGAGAGTAAATGGCTTCATAAGACCTTTGGATTTTTGTTTTCTTGTGACAATTAAGTGTTGTTTTTTGTTATTCTCAATTTTTGCCCCTCAAGGCATCAACCTCTTTAGCTTATGATCATTATTTGGTAGTTTTGATATCTTGACAATCTGTCAAAGCCTTTCTGATTATCACAGAATAATTATTCTGCAGCTTAATATTACAACACAACTTTGTCTTATGTGTTTGATCAAAATCATTATTTCAAGATAATAGCAAAAAGAAATGAGAGCCAGTAACATGCACATCCTCTCTGGCCTTCCAACTACTGCTTTAATTTGGTGTGCTGCTGAAAGGTGCTTCAAAGGAGCAAACTCTTGATATCAAAGGTATCTATAATAAGCCCAATATTCAGGAATTATCCTTGTGATGGATGGTCTCCCTGTTCCAGACACATCCCAGCTGCCCAGAGCTTTACACATAATGACAACTTTCAGACTGCCATTATATAATCTGAGAGAATCTTTTTACACATGATTTGAGGTAATAAATCAGAGAAAAAACACAATTAGATGATGTCTTAAGCAAACTTTGTAGAGCTGCCACATACTGTATGGTTTCACATATTAAGGGCATAAAAACAGCCAAGTAAACAGCACCCAGTGTGTAGCAGGTCCTCACTGGTGCCATATGTATTCATCTTCCCTGCCAGACACATCCTTAGGGATCAGAATTCATCCCATTGCTCTAAAAGGGAGCTCTGAAATCAGCCAGGCTCTGCTTTCCATTGGCCTTACCTCCCAACGCTCCGTTTCATCCAGTTGTAAAGGGTGTAAAAGGTTCCAGTAAGTGAGAACACACTTCTGATTGATGGACCAATATACAGAAATTATACCTGTGAGCCTGACATGTCTCTAATTGTGCCCCCTGTTCCATTTTCTTCTCTGCTGCATTTGTCTGTCTGTCGAGGTGAAAGACGCAGGTCAGAGTGTAACGCAGCAAGGTGAAGTAGCTCTAATCTGAAGACTGATTCCCGGGGATGTGTGGAAGGGTATTTTTGAATCAATTACTCAGACTCACTTCTAATCCCCGTCAATTTAGCCGCACTCTCCATTTGCATTATCCCATTACTTTGCTACAGGTCACTCAAGAGAAAAACATAACTTTTTCTTCCGTAGGTTTCAAATGTAGAAAAGAGGGAGGCAGCAGGATAAGAATGAAATCTACAACTGTTCACCTTGACAGCAGCCAGAGAAATCCCCACCTGCTTGACTACTCCCTAATGTGGATACGGGAAAAGGTGTGTAAAGATGGCGGCTTAGTAATACATTTATTCTTGAAAAATAATCTTATATGAGCTAAAACATTTATGAGCATTGATTGGGTGTTATTGAATATTGAGTTTAAATCTAAAAAATGGCACTGCAACGATATATTTTCATATGATTTTGTCATTGAGAGTGTCTGCACAAAGCCTACTGCACAGTGAGCGTGTGATGTCCTTACAGGTGGGGCAGCCAGCCAGCCATACTTGTCTTCAGTGCGGTTCATGTCCCGGTCAAAGGCGTAGAGCTGACTGTAGCGGAGGTGATCCATATCCAATAGGTTAAACTGCCGCCGGGCATAGTGGTAACTCTGATTGTTCCCCTCTCTGGGGAAATCCAGCCACTCAGGATGGCCAAACTCATTCCCTGCAACACAGAGAGCGTTATTAAAGAATGTACATAATGAAGGGAAAGGCACACAGTCTCTGTGAATTAGCATACTCTATTGTGCTGCACTATACGAGGTTCTTTTTTTGGGTTTTGTGCAATTTTTAACGAGACAAAAAAAGCCAGATATCAAAGAGACCAGAGTCAGTGACAGTGTGTGACCTTCTTATAACCCCAGCAGAGGTTAGTAGCTTCCATATTAAAACAAAGCCACGATGCTCTCACAATGTTTTCACCAACTACAGCGTGTCAACCTTCCTGTCACCTAGGACCCTGACCTTTCATCAATAAAACTTATAAAAACGCCACACAAGCTACAACATTGCAAATCCTAAAGCTTTCATTCGAATCTCACTTTTTCAACAAATACATGCAAAAATAATTCACAAGGATATATTTATATATTAGCTCACCACAGTGGAACTGCAAAGACACAAATAAGCACAATAGGAAAACATTTTCCAGGAGATCTCTGTCACAGTGTTGATTAATTCATATTCATTAAAGCATTTACTACATTTTGAATTATTCTGCCACCTCATAACGACCATAACAACGGTGCTTTTAATGTAACTACTTCAGAGGATTGTTCACTTTCCTCAACATCTTTTAATTGAGAGGAAAAACCAGCAGGGGCTAAAGTTAAAAATCCAGACTAGCAGCATGGATGGAGACAGAGCTCCACAGTCCAGATGTAAAGCTGAATGCATACTGCTGAAGTGTGTGAAACAGTGGTCCTCTTGCTACAGTGCTGTCACGCCAGGAGATGAGATAATGAATCCGTCATCGGATGTCACCACAACATCATAAAACAACAGGCAGGATAATTGAATTCCCGGCAGAGGAAGAAACGCACAGGCAAGAGACAGAAGAAGATGCATGACAAGAAGAATAAGAAGAATACAGGCTAGTTGTTTATTTGGTGCTAAAAGCCCCCACCTTCTTAAAAAAAAAAATCCGAGTGATGGGATGAAGTGGAACGGACAGGGACTGACAGCAGATTCTAATGAAATACATTATGTAGGTGTTAAAGAAGTAGCAAACAATAAGGCATGGACTGCCAGCAGAACAAGCCCACAGCAGCACTTGCCTAGGAATTAGGGCAGCAAAGACAAGAAGAGAGAGAGAGAGAGAGAGAGAGAGAGAGAGAGAGGAGGAAAGAGAGAGAGAGAGCCTTTTCTTGTGACATCTGCATGAATAACAAGCCTCCCACACAGCTGAACTTGAAATGTAAAGGAGAAAATTACACCTCAGACTTGCAACACTGGCAGTCAAAGGCAGACTTTCTTCCCCGCACTCCAACAAGAGGCATGTGTACGCTACGCATTCATTGTGCATCTGTGTTTGTCGCATCAATATTTCACATGTAAATAATATCGTCGAGCACATGACATTACAGATATTTAAAAGAGTGAAACATTTTATACTGCACGACTTTAATTACTTCTCTTGAGAGAGTGCAAGTTAAAATTGAAACTGTTTTCTCTCTGCAGAGAGGAAAACACTGCAGTGCCTCAGTGGCATATAGCACACAATTATAATGCTCCATATACTTAAATATTACATGCACATTACAGTTTTTCCACAGTTGTTCAAGGTAATGAATCATATTTCATGAAAGAGGACAATTTGTTCCATAATCAACTGATATTTGCACTCACAAATGTATTTCTGTTTCCATTACTCTTTTTCTTTGTTTCTCTCTGACTACATCACACTGAGCTCATTATTACCACAGTGGCTTCACATCAACAGTGTCTTCCAATAGAATTGTAACTTCTCTTAATAAAACAATAAACCTTAATCTACGTTTATCAAGAAATTCATTTACAATAAAAGAATTCCACCGTCTGAAATCTGGGGGAATTAATATGAACAGCAGACTGTGTTAGTAACAGGTCATGAGAGGATTTTCTGTAATAATGGTGTTTCAGTGGAGGTCATAAGGTCAGCAAAATAAATTCTCCCTAACAGTAAAATTTGATTTGTTTTTGAGAAATTGTGTCCATTAAAAGTTTGGCCTTACTGCAGTGCTAGAGAGAAGGTCAAAAGATCCTCATAATTATTAGGTTTTCTCCCATGGGAGTGTGAACCGACACATTAACTTTTACGCCAATGTGGTCGTTAATTTTTCAAGATATGATGGTCACAAATCATAAACAAGATGCCGAAGCTATAACTCCTTTCAGTGAGGAGTACCACATAGCAGAAATAGCATATGGTGTGTCTAAAGGTGAGAGCTGTGATCATCTTGGTTATTTTTGTTGAATAACGAGATGAACTGATGTACTGCAGTCCTGTTTCACATGGTTTTCATTCCCCATTCATAGAAATAGCCACTCTGCTTTTCTACAGACTGAAATTTGCCTGCACACATAGACTGTAAAAAATGCACAACATGAACTCAGCCAATCGTAATGAGTCTATCCAAGCCTACTGGAGCTTGTTTAAGGACGCTGCTCCTCATCTACTTCTCTTTTCTCCTGTCCAGGTATGCTCACCAGTGTCACCTCAGTGCCGCGCACGCTGCCACTGGGATCAACAACCAGCCAGTGTGTATGGACTACACGGCTTTGTCATCAGATGACAAGAAGACAGCAGTACTATAATTGCTCACCACATTCACTATGGATGAAGCCCCAATGCAATCACAGTGAGGCATGCTGTACTGCAGTGTGGCAGCAGTTATGCAAGCCTCCCCTCTGTTCCTTCCCAGATCCCTGCTGCTGTGTCTTCCCTTAGCAGATGAAGACAACTCCACACTTCCTGGCAGGACTGAAGACAATGCCTTCTTGTCCTCCCTATTCTGGGATGTTGGTGAGTAAGGTTGGTAAGACTTCCTCTGTGTTTTAAAGTCTGTGTCTTAGATGATCAGCAAAAACTTCACAAGTGTGGCTCTAGAGGGCACCTCCCAGCCATTATTCATCACCCCAGCACCTAAAAAACCAAGGAGTGTGTGAAGGCATCAAGGCAGGAGCCTCTTTAAGATTAAGTCTCCCACTTTTGAGAGAGTTGTTTAGTATCTGCCTTTGCGAGACAAATGAGAAATTTCACCTTGGATGTTTAAGCCGCTGTGGGCTGTGTCTCTAGCCACAAGTCAGCAGTTGATATGTCTGGTAGGCATGACTGGCCTCAAGCAAAAAGTTCTTGTGAGAGCTCTGCTGCCACTAGAGGGACTGTCTAAAGTGTCAATCTCCCTGTTGTCCCCAGAGCATGGAAGAAGAAAAAGCCCATTTCAAAAACCTTCCTCAGCTGTCCAAATCATCCTCCCCCTCTGCGCAGAAATGACACCACTGTACAGTTCAACACTCTCTGAGCAAAACAAATGTTGAATTGTTTGGGTACTAATCTGTATTGACATGGATTCCATGTATTGGGCCATGCAATGTGCTGTTAGCTACCCCTTGACAAAATATCATTAGGAACAACACTGTGCTATATGGAAATTACTCAAGTGCAGGCAGCACTGGCTGTGATGGACCCTGGAGAAGTGTTGCAGGCCAGTAACAGGAGAGAATACCTAGCCTAGATCCTAAAAGGGAAGTGTGTAAAGAACTGATAACAGCTGTTTTGCAAAGCATACAACATGCAAATGCACCCTCTAACATCTAAAGCTTTAAGGCTTAATCAGTTTCACCTTATCACCTTAAACCATTATTTTAGCTTCTTCTATGACCAGTTTTACAACTAAGAAATTCAGTCACTTCAGTCACACAATTAAGAGAACTGTATCTATACTTTCTAACTGACCGGATGGGAAACTGGAGGTTTTCTCTTCATCTGTACTTTGCACTGGATGCCAGGAGTTTGGAGACTTACTATGTGACAGTTTTACAATATTGATGGAGTGCTTGTTCTGTATGACCTCTACATTTTGGCCGGTGCAGGCGTACCCCTCCTCTCAGATATATTGTATAATAGCATTATAGTCTATCAAAATGTAATGCACACAGCAGGGTCTGGTTGTTCCCTTTTCTCTGTTTTACTGCATAAACATGTGTGGAGTGGCAGCTTGTTGGTGGTTGGCCTGCTCTGTGGGGCTTATGGTGTGAGCACAGTTCAAGGCAATGCCTGTGGGAAATATAAAAACAGTTATATGTTGGTAGATGTTAGATGGAGTCCGGTAACAAGTTGCCAACCATCAGGATGTACATGATTAGGAGCTGCATCAATACTAGCCTACTATAGTGCATCCCCATATGGTTGAATATGCAAATTGGGATTGGCCAAGCACATCCATGCACAGTACAAAGAATGGGATAATTAGTGGCTAAGTCTACTGTACATAGCTTGCTTTGCTCCACTTGTAATCAAAGAAAGAGTAACAAAAGGAAGCTACATACCGCTTACATTCTCAACACACTTGAAAATGCAAGTATGAAACAGAAGATTGTGCTGAATGAAGGATGTCAAGGACATGCTACAATTTGACAACCTTCCTTCAAGAAAAGAAACAAGATTTCTTTCTTTTATATTTTACAAAGGCAGTCACAGTAAGCAAAGCATTCTCTAGATTCAGGTAGCATTCACATGATATCAAGACCTGTCAAGAGGGAGCAATGGCATAAAAGAATACTTTCAAAAACTGCGCTTGAGGCTCCTCCCTTTAAGTAGCACCCGAGGAATAAGCCCCATGATTACCTCGGGGAACGCATTCTCCAGGAGAAAAAAATCCACATTCAGATACTCTGTCTCTGTCAGGCATCAATATGTGATGTTCAATGCATAATTTACTATTTTTGTGTATCTGCCCTCAGTCTGGCTTGACAACATCTACAGTACTTTTAAGTTCCTTCATTTCCCAGAATGACTTTCGACACGCCCCAGGGAAATGGGCTCTCCGTGTTGCACTGTGTTGCATATGGCTCGTGTAGGTGGTGTGAGTGAGGGCAGCCACAGTGGTGTTAACATTTTATAGTGAAGAAAGTTAGATCAGTGTGTGCAAAGCGCAGTTCAGACTACAAATGGCCATTAAAGAGATTGTTGTACTTAACATGCCACATACAACAGATCCATGAAGATGCTACAAATGTTTTACACAACTTTTCAGCTATGTGTTATGTGTATGAGGGCTGAATCCACCCAAAGCTGTGCCCCACTTCTATGCAATATACTAATTCCAAGCAGGTTTTGAGTTTGCATAGAACTGATATTGGAATACTAAATCTGCTTGATTTGCAAGTGTGCTGTTCATGGACTGTGTAGTCCTAAAATGCAATGCCCAAACAATACGGTGGAGTTACTCACAGCTTTAATATAGCTTTTTAAAAATTGTAGATTGAGGGGGAAAAAAAACCTCAGTAAAAAAACCTCAAAAACAAAACAAAAAACTGGAAAAGCTGTTCAATAAGCAGCAGTTTTCTACAGCTGAATTTTGACTGACTTCTGTCATCCCATGAAGATAACAAATAGAAAAGTACTTTGATTTTTTGTCTACTAAATAACAACAATATACTATAAAAATATGTGTATTTAGTGCATGATGTATGCAAGTAGTGTGTAATTGGGCTTTGGAAGCCCTGTTTTTCCAGCTGAATGGGTCACCAGGTGACTTTGGTGATGAGTTGTTACTCTCTGGTTGAAGTGTTCCTCCATGGCTCAATGGGAATAAAACACTCTATGACACATAGCTGCACTACAATGACACTGACCAAACCACTGCATGGAAATATGACAGGAAAACATTTTCTGTTGCTCTGTAGCCTCTGTCATCAAGGCTATGGGACACTTGCATGAATTTAAAAAGCTAAACTAAACTATATAATTCTATCCGCAGTAAAAAATTGGCTCATTCCTTTCTCCGATCTTCCATCTTGTTGCCATCTGAACTGCTGCTCATGATCATCTGTTTTTTTTTGTGTGTGTGAGCTTTTGTGACCACAAGGGAAAATAAGTAAAGACTTCAACGGCCCGTGAGCACAGCGTCACTTGCTGTCGGTCACTGAAATACATTTTGTTTTGATTTTCCCCATGGGCCCAAGTAGCGCTGATGATGCAGAATAGGTCACCGATACTGTCCAATGAATGAGTTACCTGTCAGTCTATGAGACCTATGTTTACTACTCTGGCTTTGTTTGTAATAAGTCAGCGTGAACTCTAAATGGACTAGAACCACAAGAAAACAATGGATCATTTTTGTCTTTGGTTTAGACTGAGTGAACTGAACAACAGAAGTGAACTGAGTCGGGGAAAAATAATGAGCATATAAAGGAACTGTTACTCCACACACTGCTCTCGAAATATTTCACCGTGATGTGACTTCATCTAGTGGCCCTCACTTGACCTGCACAAATAACAGCATCACAACACGACAAACTGTACCCAGTAATGCAAATATGCTACAAACAGTTGTAAAGTGCAAAAATGTTTGTGTGGACTTCCCCGTTAATGAGCTATAATCATTCACCGTGAGAGTGTGTGGTATATGAGTGCAGGAAGGGCATGTACACACACCAACATACACACATACACGTACCTACACAAAAACACAGGGGTTAGAAGAAAAAGACGTGATCTGCCTAATCTATCCGAGACAGCGCTGGAGCTTTGATAAAAGCTCTCAAAAGAGCTACACTTGATTAACTGTGTAAGTGCACCAACCTCTTTTTGCCTGTATTTACTTTCAGTTTCCTAATGTTATTATTTTATAAATTCTAGTGGAGATGATTGATTTCCTGTACAGGTTGATTCAGTGCCCCGTGGAAGCCTTTGACTCTTCTTTTCATTTCAGCTTTAAAGAAACACATTGGACACACCTCCATTAGGTAATCATTTCCCTCTCCTACGATAACACGCCAATGTTCCTCCCATATGCCTGCATTAATCACCATGATAATAACCTTCCTCTGCCTCCTCACAGCTGAAATAAACCAGATAGCACATTCTGTAACAAGGAGGAAATATGATGGATTCTCACCACAATACACACATTAATAAAATAATCATTTGTGTCTCATAATATATTCAGGGCACCGTTATCTGAGATGAAGCACCGCGAGGAGTTTTACTATAATATATACTAGGATTGTTTTCTAAACAGTCATTGAAGGATAACTGCAGTTTTTTACCATGTCTGACAAGAATTAAGTCAGACGAATAAAAAAAAAAACTATCAGAAAGATGATGTTGTGAACAATTCAACTGTTAGAAAGATCATTTAAAACAATTTTATATGCAGGCAATTTTCTTTATAGCCAGATCAGCTAGCCTGGCTGTCCACTCTCCATTTTGCGAATAAATAAAAGTAATGGAAATTTAGGGAAAAGTGAAAGTTTTACAGGCAGCAGAGTTTATGGTTAGGTATTTGATAAAATAAGCAGTTTGAACATTGCTGTGTTGGACTCTGTTTTGGAGATGTCCCCAGATGTCAGCAATAAGCTGAGTTAAATGCTTTTATAGCCAATACAAATTGATGGGTAAAACTCAAAATTATGAAAAAATTACTTTGAGAGGTTGCACCAAAATTTTGCACCCATGCCAAAGGCTGATCAGATAAAAAGTTTGACAGATAATGTTAACGATAATATTTATGGTAGTTCCAATAATGATATGATTAATGGGGAGCAACCATGTTTACACAAGGTTATGTCAGACAGCTTTTCAGCTGGCACATCCCATTACTCCTCTACACAGCCCTGCATCAGATAAGGGCCTGACAGTGACACAGTCCCCTCAGTAATTAGCAGCACAAGAAGGAGCCAAGGATCAATGTGTTTTCCATTGGAGGGATTCTGGCAAAGCAAGATCAATGAGGGAATCAGAGGGGATGGGAAGGCAAGAGTCACAGGTTCCAGGTGCAGTGCAAGACAGAAGAAACTGCAAACATGATGCAATGATTATTGTACTTGCCAGATTGATTTCTGGTTACTATGTTAATGTACGCTCTAACTCCCAGTTTGCACATTAAATAAACATTACTGGTCCAATAGCAGTGGTGGGAATGCTTTGCTCATCCAAAACCACAAGCCTAAAAGCACAGTTAGCTCTGAGTGAGATTATCTGTTTGAAATGTATGAGGAAGAAGCACAGGTTTCCAATTCAGCGTCCAAGGCTGCAGTATAATGGTTGCCTGTTGCATTGTAGCACTCCATGAATACGGAGTGCAGGGAGAAGTTTTTAGCTCAATAATTTAGGCTGTAAATCTGCAAGGTTATCTTAAGTCCCTGTGAGCCCTGAAAGTCAGGAAGTGCGAGCGCTTCCATTCTGTCCCTGCTGATGTAATGATAAAACCACTGAGGCGTTTCATTACTGCCACGCCACTTGGCACTTTAATGTCATTGACACCCCAACATCCTTTACAGTATCCATCTCTCAGCATCTCAAATACGGCTGCTCCCTCTGTCCTCTTGCTGTGTGGTGTTTGCTATTGGTCATGAGTAAATAAATGGGTTTTTCTAGGCTAGGCACTTCAAATTGATTTGCTTGCTCAAACAATTTGCTCTTGCTCAGCACTGACTAAATGACTCTGTCGTCATTGATCCATTGACACGGTGTGTCATCTCAGATCTACTTGATTTTCTTTTTCCCTGATGCTCGTCCCATGGCCTGAACTTTGGAAAGTTGTCCGGGATGAACTTCAGAGTCGTGTGTCTTTGTGGATTTTTAAAACTTTTTTTCAATTCTCTGTTTTCATGTTGAAAAGAACAAATAAACGTTCAACTTTCATACATTATTACTGTTATCAAAAGATGATAGCACCATTCTTTTAGTCAGCCAGACAGCAGTTCCTTAAAGAGCACAATATTCAGTTTCTTCCTCCTTAAAACTGGTCTCCTCTCTACAAATGGTCTTCAAACCACTGAGCATTACTTGACAGAATGGGGTAAATTAAAGTTTGAATTGCAAGTTATTTGCCTAAGCAATTCTGCCAACTCTGAATTAAGGGAATGGAGCACAATTAGGCGTAATTGCTAAGTAATCATTTTGAAAAGGAGGATTTAATTTTACTTTATTTGAGTACTTTTCATGTTATCTAAAACAGCTCTGGTAAAACTACTTAAGAATTCGTTTTTCTTTAATACAACACCTACAAACAAAAACTGAAAAGTTCACTGATGCATGAAGGTTTACACAAAAGTAAATATGAAAAAAGCATAACTGTCTGTGTCTATAAGGATCAGCACTGTACTACATAACTATTCACAATAAAGAGCCTCTGTGGTCCTCATCAGCCCTTTGAAGAAATATGAAGAATAACTGAGGGAGCGGAGAACAGTCGCATGATAGAGTAAGCATACGTTCCTGCAGCATAATTGGCAATAAAAGGCTTCCAGTCTGGACTGGGGAAAACTGCATCAGCAAGAAGAATTATGTTTGATCTGCTCACAGCCAGATGAACGAGAAGCAAGATCACCGTCAGGGGCAGATTTTACACGGCGATGAGGGACAAGTTTCCACATGTATTGTATTTACACAGGTATAGGACTTTGAACAGATTTAGAAACATATTCAAATTTAAACTGAAAATAAATGCAACATGTCAGTATTTATCTTTGTAACCCAAATCTGAGTTTAATGTTTCTCATTTTGATTTACTCTGCTGGATAATAGAGAAAACTGAAAAGCATAAATACAGATTTAAGGTTAATAGGAGGTTAATATACTTTATTATACATTACTACTTGGACAAGCCCACCATCCAGATTTTCATGATCTTTCTCATGCTCTCTTATTATTGCCCTATTTAAACATTTTGATCCGCAAGAAGCCAATACATCGACTAGTTCAGGACCCTTTTAAATAGGGTGCTGCATAAATCAGTCAATCAACTGAAACAAAAAACTCAAAATATATGTTTATGGACTTCATATGTGATAAAAAGATACAAAAACTGTGGTTGGAGGTTAGGGTTGGCAAGTGAAAAACCTGTCGAAAAAAGATAATGGACTGACTCACTGAAATCATTGTCCAATTGACATTTTTATATTGTTTTTCACTTACTTTCTGAACTCTTGATGATTCAGATGCTGCACTGGTTGGCTGAGAATAAATGTGGCACCAAAAGTCCATCAGAGACAAAGCACCAAGAGCACAGCAGAGAACAGCTATACTTCAGGCAGAGAATCAGATATAATTACTATCAACTATCCTTCAGCTGCCCACATGGGGTCAGTTTTCTGACATCCTGTTCATTATGAGCTGCCCTGTTATGATTGTCCATCGAGAACAGCTGCTTTGATTGTGCTCCCCCCCACCTCCCGACACACACGTCAGTCCACTGAGCAGAAATTCACAGGGTGTTCCACTCTTTTCCATCGAGTGGGCTGGACTTAACAGTGAATACTGAGTGATAATGAATCCAAAAAGGAAGCTCAGGTATTGTACAAATACTTTGATTGTTTGGAGTTAGAGCTTGACCGGATCATCTAGTCACCAGGTGGAGCTAAAATGCTGTGGATCACAAGTGTGAGCTGTATTTACATTAAGCCAGAGAGCAGCTCATCCGAGGAAGTACATTTCCTTCAACCAAGGTCAACTTCCAACATCATTAATTATCACTTTATTATCTATACCAGCAGGCGTCGATAAAGCATACCGCAGCTCAGATGGTGGTGTTGAAAATGAGAAGCATCTCAACACTGACTGAGAATTGGAATCAATTAAAAAAAAAAGGGAACCTATCTGATCTTAGACAGCTTTTGTCCTGTATTTCACCATCAGCTCTGGAAAGTGAGTATTAATGTCAACCCCACTTCAAAAGGTTCCTTTGATGCTTATCATCAGCCTTGACTCACTGGTCGCAAGCTACTCCAGAGATATATCCATGAAAGAAATATAACAAATCTAATAACTGAGCACTTTACCCCAAATGGAAAATAAGTGAAAAGAGCTACTTCAAGCTATGTCAAGCCTTTATGAATTAGGATATTATTATTGCAAGTTTAAAATCTGTTTATGACTCTTCTGAGGCTAAAAAGACAACCAACAACACCATGACATCATGACAACACTCCTCACACGACTGCAAATGAACACAGTAGGGATATATCATCAATTAAAAATTTATGGTGGAACCTGTTTCTGCCTGTTGCCCATGGAGGGCTTAGATTGACAAGAGAATAAATGCGCATTTATATCTGTTCTGTGAACACCTAGGGATTGATGCGTCTGCCTGAAGGGAGTGATTCAAATTCCAGAAAAATACAGCACATGAGAAGGGTCTTAAATGACTTTCCTCGACTCTTTTAACAGAGAAATGATCCAAAAAAACGAACACTGCCTCACAATCAGGACCTCGATTGCTTCTTGACTTTTCAGTGTCACATAGAATTATTTATTAATATGACCTGATCATATGACATGTAATGTGATGCAATGATATGCTGTGTGATATGATAAATAATGGGAAAGCTAAATTGACATCATTATACAGTATGTACTCCAATCAAAAGCTATAAAGCAAACTCCAGCACAGAGCAGACTTGTCAGTACAGAAAATGAAAACACACTGTAACATTGTAGCAGGTATTATTGTACATTTTAAAAACAACTAGTGCTGTGTAATGTGTTGGAAAACCATGTTAAATTTAATATTAATCATATAATCTCAAGGGAGGGATTTTAATTTACAATGTTACACAGCAGAGAACGGTAAATTCTCACACTTGAGAGAGGCAAAGGAATGTTTGCTTGGCGGGTGATTTAAATTAATAATTGATTATAACAATTGTTGTAGTTTCATTTTCTATCAATTGATTAATTTATTCGACACTGAAATATTACATAAGTCTCTTTAAAAAGAATCTTGATCTGCACATAACAAAGGTAAAGCAGTATTTCTTAATGGCTGCTAAATATTATGTATACTAGTATACAGTATAATATCTGAGCAACTGCAGAGTTCGACTCTCTGTGTGTTACCACGATCACTCACCTATGAAGTTGAGGTAGCCCTCTCCACCCAGGCCGTGAGTGAGGAGACGGATCATCTTATGCAGCTGCATGCCGCGGTCGATGATGGGTGTCATGGGAATCATGGAGCTCATGTTGGTGTACATCTCCTTGTCCATCAACCAGAAGGCCAGAGTCTTATCCCCAACCAGAGCCTGGAAAGGTGGGTTATGTTTTATGAACCAGCAGGATTATCCAGATTCTATTGAACCTATGAAGTGGGATCTTGTGCAAATACACTACCTGATCATGGCTTTCTGCATAGGCTATGCATTTCTCTCCATAGCGTCTGTTGGTCAGTGTGTGGATGATATTTCCCATGTCCCAGTCCTCATCCTTTAACTCCTTTAGGATCTACACAGTGACAGAGAGAGGTTATTGGAAAAGGGTATGATAGATGTGTAGCTGAGAGATCCATTCGGGCTCTGACTGATGTCTAAAGCTCAGTATTTCAGTTCTGGCACTCTTTCTACCTTTCTTAAGTTTTCTCTGGGTTACACTTCTTTCTCAGATCAATCTCTGTTTTGACATCTCTATATCCGCACTGTGAGTTATGTCTACCTTTGAATGGCGGTAATGGAGTTTTTAATAACTTCACTACAGCCCATGGGTAGTAAGGCATCAGCTCTCCCCACCTGAGATGGGCAAGGTCAGAGCCTCTCATCCAAACGGGGGATTCAACAATAAATCCAACCATGGAATCAATGCCCTGCCATTGGCCTGCCTACATGCACACTTCCTGCCGGAGGAGTCATTTTCAGAGGTCAGAAGGAAACAGGGGGCCACCAAAACATGCATCTTGAGCACAAGTGCCCACACAGTGCTGCTATACGGTCCTGATCACTCAAAGTTACACAAGCGAACGAGAGCACAGGGCAAAGTAAAGATAACCATGTAGACTGTAGTGGGCACAGAGATGGTTTAATAAACAAGAGAGATGTTAGAAAGCCACAGTATCAATATCACTCCTACATGGGAAAAAAAGAGAGTTTATGCCCTCCAAGAACCCTTGGTGATAGACATGCAGCCTGTCTGATTGGTGGGGGAGTTGGAGAGCCCATCTCAGTGACAGGCTGAAGTCTGCTCGGTGGAATTTGCTGTGACAGCTGATTGACATGTCAGGAAACCTTTATATTACTCTACAGAGCCATAATCCTCTGAGTAAAGAGAGTAAATTGTGTCGATCAATATGTCTGAGATGAACTGGCTGGTCCACCTAAATAGAGCCGCTCCCACTCTATATATCACCATCTGTTCACATTCACTCTTCCTAACCTTAGCCTTGTGTGGTCATATTAGTCATTGCCAATGCCACCAGAAAACCTCAGGAAGGCGCTTCTCATCTACATGTACTACAAATTCTCCGACCTTTTAACTTCCTCTGAGCTCAGGGCGCTGCCTCAGATCCCTGAGCCGAGACATGCTGACTATCCTTTGGTTTTAGCTCCACATCAAAACGGATCAGGCTCCTGTTGTAAAGGGTAGGCTTGTCTCAGTAACAACAACATCAACTTATAGAGCACAGGAAAAATGATCAAGGTCATCTCAACATATTGTACAATATTGCCCTTTGTGTTCAATGCATATTTGTTTACATAACAATGTCAGTCAAATTTCAGCCAACATGATGCCAGAATATATAATTTTCCTGACAATGTGTGTGTGTGTGTGTTTAAATGAATATCTATGAGGTGTAAAAAAGGAAAGCTTTAAATAGCTCAAACTCTATCTGCATGTTGGTGATGAGCAATACAAGAGAAACATTGTGGTACATGAGTGAATCATTGATGAAAAAGCAAAATATCTGGGAGCTTACACATAATCACAAGTATGGAAACTATTCACACTGTGAACGGTAACATACAGACATAAATTACATTTCATAATAACCAGGTTTGTATTCTCAAGAACACTTTCCCTGAATCAAAAGTGTCTTGTTAAGGTAGGATCGCTGAGTAGAATCATGGACAATATTACAATTGTAATATATGGATAGATTGAATACAAATACACAGTTTAAAAGGCAATTTCACACCTGCAGCTAAACTAAGAATGCAACACCAGCTGAAAACAAATAAATCTTCTCAATGCTGCCTTCTTTTTCTAACAGCTCCAATATAAAAGCTAAACAACTGAATCTGCAGGATATACCCCGGAGATCATCCCGGCCGCCTCCACATCCACGTACAATCAGACACTTTACACTTCCTTATGAATCATTACAATTCAATTCAACCGCAAAAGTGGTCTGGGACCAATTAATCTGGGAGTGGGACTGTCGGAGCGGAGACAGGAGTGACTGGGTTGACGACTTCCCTACCACCAGCTCACCCACATCAGCCCCGACCAGCCGAGCTTCCTGGCACCACTGACACTCCACTTCATCAATGATAATGAGCAGTGCACAAATCTTACTTTACAAGCCGGCTGTCAGGAGCCAACCAGAGTGCCCAGATTAATTAGGCAGAGCCAGAAATAAAATAAGAAAAAAATCTAGCAGAGCAGGATGAGGTCATCTCACCGCCACCGACATGCTGTGACTGATTCAAGAGCCTCTCTACTACCATCACATGGTGCTGGGAAGGACTCGGAGGCAGAGATGTATTTAGTGTAAAGCTCTTGTTTTACATTTGGTGGCTGGCCCAGGCATCCTGCCTCTCCTGTCTTTGCAAACACAACGACTGGTGTTGTGTTTGAGTTTGTGTTGCTATGGGGACCTCCTCTCTTCAAACATACAGTTCCGCCCCCAGAGATGAGCAGGGAACAAAGGTGTGCAACACTCAAACCTATGGATCAAGTTAATGCCTCCCAATCTGTATATTTTCACAGATTTGGGGGAAATTAATGAACATTCTGCCCACGCAAATGTCTCCGCCGGAGGCTTGACTCAGCTGAAAGGCACTCCTCAGCTCACCTCACAGTTTTCCTGTAAAAAGTCTTGCTGAAGAAGGCACCATCTACATCCCGCATCGCTATTTAACACCATGCTAGGGAGGCCTCAGAGTGCAATTAACTAATAAAATAAAGTAGGATGAAGCTGAAAAGCTGTCGTTAAAGGAGGCGAGAGGAGGGTGACACTGGTCGAGGGGGGTCAAAGAGAGTGGGTGCCCCTTAAAGGCTGCAGACGAAGCCGCTGGCATGTTTACATAAACAAGCTGGAGTCCATCATTGCTTGCCAGCAGCCTGAATTTTATTAAGTCATGTTAATTAAAAGTGTTTCCAGTATGATAGACAGAGTAAAGTATTTGGACCAGAAATGGATTTCCCCCCTGAAACTAATAAGGAGAGAGCTGTGCAGACTGATATTTTCATTCAATTAAAATAAATGGAGGAACAGAAACACAAATCGGGACAATTGACTCGGAGGTCATTCAAGTTGAAGAGCTGAGAGAAACAGAGCGATGCCGGAGAATTCTCTGCATCGCCTTCTCTTTTCCTAGCCGCGACCAGCAAGCCCTCTACCTCCTCCGCCTCTAATTGTTTCAATTACATCTCAATCTATTGTAGCTGGAGGGAAGGGTGCTTGTTAAATTAGAGGGCTTTTGTAACATTATCCATTAGGAGTGACAGCATTTTATGGTCATAATCAGATCGAATCATCCAAACGTGTGCTGTGCGCCTTATCTGGTCCTCATTAGGATATCTTAATTTTTCACAGCCTGTTGGTCCTAACAGCCTTCTGCAGCCAGTAAATGAGTCATATCAATCAGTCATGCTGAGGACGAAACACAGCGTGAGGCCCCGCTCCAGGAAGCGGGAGAGATTGGTTGGTGCACACATGTGAATCTATAAATAAGCTCACAGTCATGTTGCGCTGTCTCTTTGTCTCTCTTTCCTTCTGTTTCCTTCTGTCGGTCTGTCTTCCTGAATGCCTGCCCTCCCCGCTCCATGTCTCCTTCTCTGCAACACACCCCTCACTGGAGGCTCCACTTCAGTCCATTCAAATCCCTCCCTAATTGACACTCTGTGAGAAGAGGCAAGGCTAGCCCTGAGTGCACTTCACTGACTATACCAAGGCATGTTCATATGAATGCTTCCCTGCACAGAAATACATGAATTTTGCTGCTCGCTTGCTCTCCCCCAGCTTTACGATTCACGTGATGTCGAGCCTCCTCAGGGA
This sequence comes from Serranus cabrilla, assembly GCA_903364295.1. Classification (NCBI taxonomy): domain Eukaryota; kingdom Metazoa; phylum Chordata; class Actinopteri; order Perciformes; family Serranidae; genus Serranus; species Serranus cabrilla. The sequence continues at coordinate 691,723 of CAFUXE010000919.1, forward strand.
GGCAACAAATGTAATTGAAAAAATGCAACCAGAAAAAGTATCTAAACGTATATTGCATTGCAAGCAATATTGTTTGAAAAGTTAAAGCAGCAACAACCTCTCCAGAGGCGTCCTGAGGATAATCCTGTGAAACCTTTGGTTACCGTGGAGGAGGCTGCGTCTCAGCGGTGCAGCACTGCCTGTCGCACAGCTATTGCAAGCATCGCCGGGGAAGGTCAAGTCTGGGACTATCTCTCTCTCTCCCCCACACTCCCTTCCTCTGCCCCTCGCCTCTCGCCTCTCCTCCCTCCATCCTCGCTACTGAGTAAAACCCACCGCTGTGAGAGACAGACTTGATTAACGATGCATAGACTTCCCCCATCGAGAAACACAAGAAACTGTAGTGCAAGAGGATGCATGCGGCGCCGAGGTCACACACTCTGCTTTGCTTTTTCACCAAAATATGAGTACATATAACTTTCAGTGTGGGCTGAGGGGATAAAAAGGTACAGCTTTTTATGAATCTTAAAACAGATAACCTCTTTCGGCATTCTACAAACTGCATTTTCCATCAAACATCAAAAAAGGAAAGTCCTGTACTTGCTCTCCACACACACACACACACACCCAGACACACACATACGCACAAACAAAAGCAAGACACGAAACAATCCTCATTCCAGCCAACCCAAACAGACAGACACGTCCCTAGAGATAACCTGCTGCCTGTCTGTTTTCCTACAAATGTACTTTCTAAAGTAATATTTGCTGATTTCACAAACACTGTGGCACTGACTCTGAATGGGTTGGCATTTTCTTCACTAATATAGGCTTTGAGGAAACATCAATGGGATCAAGAAAATAAATTATGAGTTATGTACTGATCCCAAGTACAGTAAATCTATCCAAGTCCTCCAGAAGAGGCAAACACTGCAGCAAAACAAGGTTGAAAGAAGCTTTCTGAGAGCAAGTCTGCATATATACGACGTGCCATCACAACAGACAGCAGCTCTCAGATAAAGAAATATATAATAACCTTCATCTATCTTTGGATGGACAGCTGGGTATGCGTGCACTTTTCCTGCGCTGCTTGGCTTCCACATCATACAGTTATGGACTTTCATACCTGATGGCTGCATAGTTATAAACAATGTTTTCCCATTGTGGGCCATTAAGTACTTTCACAGTGGCAGTTTGGGCTGAAGTGCCGAGCTAAAGGGTGCTTCAGCAGTTGTTGTGGAAGGATGGAGAATATTTGGCGCCCAGAGTTTCCCATCCAGTCTGAAGCAGCACTGGGTGGTAACACATCACTCAATGTTCTCATTACATATCCTGTTAATGATTAGTCATTTACTCTTTTAGCAGTGATATTAATTATTTAAGTTGTTTTTTCTAGTTACACTGCTGTGCAACTTACTGTACTTCTGTATTGTCTTACCCAATAAGTGTATATGACTGAGATTAAATATTATCTCCAGGTGACCCCATCACTGTTGCCATGTTCATTTTCTCACAATTTGATGGCCTTGATAATGATGTATTTTATATAAAAAGTCTGGTATTACAACTCCATAGACATACATAACCTGCATCTGTTTGTAAACTACAGCACAATGGAACAAATGACATACTCTATAATTAAGTTTGTTTTAAGTTTTAAGTCCACCATGTGTGCCTTAATAAAATGTTGGTGTCAACTATACATATATGCTATTGAAGAATTAAATACAGAGAGCAGTGAGAATGTTTTTTTTTCTCAAATGCTATATGGCTGTTTACTAAAGCCACATTAAAATGATTTATGAGAATTTGAACTAAAGGTTACCAAAGTTGCCATTTTTGACTCAGTATTTTGAGCTACTGTTCTCAGCACAGAAGCTGTCTTGTTCTTGGTGTTTTTCAGGATGTTTTTGTGTTTGTGTACACATTAGGTAAGTTTTGTCTGGAAGAGAGCAGAGCAAAGAGCTGCACCTTTTGCTGTACAGCATGACTGATGTTAACCTTGAGGAAACATGGAAAACGTGAAAAACTCTGACAGAAGCAAGAAAACTTGTCTGCTCAAAAGGGTATTACCCACCAGACTTCCCTCGTCCAAACAGACTTTTCCTCAGTACAGCATAACCAAAACAAAATCATACACAACACGGTTAATATGGTGAATAATTTTTACTCTGCTAAAAAACAGACAAGATGGCAAGGTCATTTGAAAGAGTAAAAAAACGAAAGCAAGAGCGAGGCGCCCTCTCTACCTCATTTTAAACCTCTCTTTTTTTCCATTTAATCTCCATATCCCATTTTTAGTTGAAGCTTGTCCAATTCGACCTTCGGTTTTCAAAGTCGCTTTTCATCTTTAAGTAGAGAAATAATGTCACTTAGTACACCAACATGAAAAACAGCGTTCAAAGTTTAAATAATGTTTTGAATTGAATACTGAATAGAGACTGATACACACAGTTGTTTTTCAATTTGTTTTGCATGATCATCTTCACAAATGAACACATCTTCACCACATTTTAACCTAACACACAAATAACACTGTAAAAGTTTTAACATTCACTGAAGCTTGAAAAAGCATCAGAGATCTTATGAAGAAACTTGCCCCTCAATGAATGTCTGGATTTTAGGACTATAAACTGTCATGCTCTATTGCCATTTCATGAAATTTATTCATAGAAATTCCAATCATTTCAATTTAAAATTATATTTTTTTATATTTCTTCACAGCTTACTGTCCCCAGTGTTAGAGTGAAAATAATTGACCCTTTTCTTCTTGAATTCATTATGGCTGAAATTATCCCCTGAACTTGCGAATGAGTGGAGGGTGATAAACCTGCTGGGACGAGGGTTTGTTGTGAGGAAAGGAGTGTCTCTGATCTTCAACTATTCAGATTGTCTAACTGGTTGGGAAAATTAACAGAGCATTGAATTCAAACAGAAAAATAACCTTTGCTTTGACATCATGTAAAGCTACCCCAAGGACAGACATTCCAGACTGAATAATGAATCAAAGGGAAATGTAAAGGTGGCTGCCAGCCTATTCAAATGCTACACTTAAGAAAAAAAAACGCACAAAAGAATTTTCAGCTTGGATCAGTGAGTAGATGACCTTTAAGTGAACACAATGAAAGTGTGTCTTTCTTTTGATTTTATTGCATTTATTTTCAGTAACAATTATGTCTCTTCCATCATTTATTCATAACGCTGTGTTTAAAAGGGATAAATAATGACCTTCCCGTTCACACAGCAGGTAGGATTAAGGAGGGGGAAATAAAAATAAATCAGCACTGCTTTAGAAAAAGCCCAAACACCTTCTTTAGACTTTAGACCACCTTTAAAATAACACCAGAAAAGGCCAAGAAAATTAATGTGACCTGTTTTTTGTATATTTCAATGAGAATGTGACATTATGATTGTATAACTGTATTTTTTTTTGTTTTATGTTTCAAATCAACATTTATCATCACTTTAATCTTTTTTCTAGTCTAATAAAAAGTATTAATAAAATACATAATTAAAATCTTAATGTTATTCTATTCAGTTTCATTTTAATTTGTTATTCTATTCAGTTTCACACGCACACACACAGATAGAAAAAGAGAGATTTTTAACCTCTGTCAAATTGTTATATTGTTCCTCATGCAGGCCATTCTGTATTTGTCTTTCTATACGTTGTGTAGTTTAGTTAGTATAGACAAGAACTCTTCTAATAAGAATTTACAGTGAACTCTTAACTTTCAGAAGTCAGTTGATAATGTTTGTACTATTTCCCCTTGGGTGTGTTATATCTGCTTTTCACGTGTATTAAGTCTCCTTGTCCCTTCAAGTCACACTGGAGCACGCTGAGGAGGCTCCTCCAGGAAAATACAGGGCAAGATCCTTGTGTCACTATACTGCTGCACAAGTTTTACACTTGAAAGCCTCTTAAAAGACTCAAAAGCTTAGCAACAGGCTCAGCTGTAATATAGCACAAGACTTTTTAATGCCTCCTAACATGCCCTGTCACTCCCTTTGTCTTTCATCCCTGTTTGAGCTGCTTTCAGTTTCCTCTCTACTGTATTTGCTGCTTATACTGAAGTTACCATGAGAGCAGAAGCCCACAGTGTCTGTGAAAGTTGCTGGGGAGAAGAAAAAAAACAGAGAGGGCATAAAAAAAAGAGGTAGCTTAAAAAGAAGTAAATCATCTTACCTGAATCCACTTGTCAGGAATGGCCATAGCCAGGCGGTAATCAAAACCAAGTCCTCCCTCCTCCACACCTCTGCAGAGAGCAGGCATCCCCGACACATCCTGCAGAGAAGTCACACTATTTCATATCACATTTTCCCTTTGTGTGCACAGGTTTCTTTCCCAGAAGCAAGCCAAGATCACATCAATATCACTCCACGACTCACGTATTAAGGGCTGAAAATCCGACACCACAGGCCAAAATAAGAGTGACATCCCATTTCCTTTTGCATTACTCCTTAATTACACCAATGAATATGTAAGTAAGCTATGCCTAACTAATAAGCGCTTTTAATTAACAATAGCTGTGGGCAGTGTCATTGCAGAGTAAGTGGATGCTGAAGGTGTGTTGAAGAGTGTGTTTTTACCTCCGCAACAGTGATGCAGTCAGGATAAAGGGTATGAAGAATGTGATTGGCAAGCATCAGGTAAACCAAAGCGTCTTCATCCACCTGTAGGCCAAAGTACTCACTGTAGTCCCCTGAGAAACCGACGCCTGAGGAGTAAACACCCACACAGTCAGCACTCATCATGTTTTCCACCCAGACTTCTAAAATCCTTCATCCCTCATTTTTTTAAGTGCTGCTACTGTTTCATAGCTTTCTTTCAAAACAGTCCTGAACATTTAGACATATGCAACTTCTTACTGTTTCTTTTCAGGCTTATTCAACTAGTACAGAGACTTCTGTCATCTATTCATCACCTACCCACAAGTACACGAGCTACACAGTAAGATGACACTTTAGTGATTGTAAAGTGGCACCTACAGTACTTGAAGGCTATTCATAGAGATTCGTAATAACATAATACGCATATTACAGACAGTATGGATTCTTTCCAATGCTCTCCATGTAGAATTTAGAATTTTTTCTGTGTGCGTTTGTCTCTTTTTACCCCCCAGAATACATTTTGTTTGTGTAATTACATTTAAAGATATCTAAAGGTGGACATTTAGTCAGCAAAATGCATTGTGTGCATCCAGAAAGCCTGACCAACATGTTGAGTGTGTGTCCTTTCTCATAAAACAAGTGTAAACCTGAATGTTTAACATGTTTGCTAACATTAACAAGTGACATTTTGTTGGCATGTGAAGGATTAATAAGCAAGTAATTGTTGCTTGATTTAACTGGCTCTCATCACTGAATAATTGTTAAAATCCGTCCAGTCAGACAACATTTCAGTATGTCATATTACTCACTTAAGTCAGAGGTTTGACCTCATTTGAAATATCAGAATAGAATATGTTTTATCAGCCAATCAAGCTGCATTGTAGTGACTTGTGATAAGTGATGTTTTTGTCTTTCATTCAACTACATTTATTCAAAAAACATCCCGTGGAAAATGTCTTTATCCAAAGCTTTGTGATCATTTTCATGCCAACTCATTAAGCAACAGTTATGGCCTTATGTTTTTTAATTGAAACAAGCTTTTGAGATCAGAAATTTCACCACATGATGGTTGGGATCAGTCATGCCTCTCAACAAAAGTCTGTGGTTCATACTGCACTGTGGGTTTCAAAGGAGAGGAGGATGACATGCTTTACTCACACTACCCCGTGCTGAAATAAGAGATGCACACAAACCAGCCTTACCGATGCCATGGTGATGGTACAGCATCGAGGTAATACCATCAAATCTGAAGCCGTCAAAGCAGTACTCGTCCATCCACCAGCGCAGGTTTGACAGCAGGAACCGCAGCACTTCCCAGCTAGCAAAACACACACGCAGGTGCGCACACACACACACACAAACACAAACACAAGGTCAGATAAACAAGAAGCTGTGAATTATTCACACATCTCATCATGCACTTTAGGCACCAGAGATTAATTTTCACAGCTACAGGACATTCACATATTGATAACCAGAGCTCCATTATGCTGCAGATGGAGTGTCAGTGACAGGAGATGGCGTTTTCATTAACTACACCGCAGAGAGGACGCCGTCTTTCACGTATCCAGTTGTCAGGATGAGAAATCAGCGGCTTACAGTTCACAGTCAAGTTTTCTGATTTCCATTAGACCACTCGCATGACCACTGGGCAAGCGTTTAGTATAGCCAGGCCCATCTCCGTGCATTTGAACTGATAGGATTTCATGCTACACTTGGGTAAACAAACACCATGCAGGAGGATTGAGTTTCCTCTCCTGAGGATGAAATAAATCATATGCTTCTCCTCGCTTTGGCATCCAGCTTACAGGCTCCTCTGTCCTACAAGCATGAGGGCAAATACTCTGGAGAAGAAACGGGTGAATCCAACAAACAATCTGAATATGAAAGTGTAACTCTTAGATGGGTTTTGTTCTCCGTAGTGTACAACGAAGCATGCAAATGTTCTCTGCACCTGTTGGCTGGACTGTGTTGGTGGAGGCTGGAGGGGGTGGATTCCATAAATGGCCCCGGCCCCCGTTCCTCACTGAGCGATGGGAGAGTCATCTGGATCTGAGCAGCCACTCAAGGCAAAGTAGTACACTACGCACCTCACCTCTTCTCATTCAGTAGCGTGTTACCATGGAAACGTCAGTTTAAACTCAAGATTTGGTTGTCTCTATGCAGTGTGCGTAATGAGCACCAAATAAAACATTGTACACACGGATGCCATGCTCGAAAGCAGCAGTAAAGCACGGTGGATGTGAGGGGAATGACACATTCATGACACTGATTAAATGTGAACCGCTGCCTCTGGCTGAAATTCTCAGCTCAGACGCTCTCTGTACACTCAGCTCTAACAATGCTTGTAATGATATGTGTCTAGTGTACCTGGATGTAACCAGAAACATAATATATTTTTTATTTATGTACTGCAGGCCATACCATAGAGAGCCAAAGTCCTATTTACAGTACTTGGTTTTATGGACTGGACCCTTCATGGTTTTAAATTAATTCATCAGCAATTTACTAATTACACTTCTAAATACCAGCAGCATCATTAACAATAGAACAAAACATAATGTCAAGTAAAGTCTTTCTTGCAGTGGTCATGGGCTTGTGAGAAATGATGATCATAAAATGCACTAAAAACAGAAACATTTAAATATTTACTATCCCTGTCTAGACAAAGTGCAGTGACAAACAAAACATGCTGTTGAGCAAAGTTTTTTAGTCATTTGCATAATTAAAAATGTAAATGTGATACTGAGTGAGGTTTTCTTACTCCCAGAATTTAACTGAGAAGTTCTGATTTCCCTTCAGGTCTCTGGTAGCAGTAACACGATTCAGACCCTGAATTAGAAAAGTTAGACACTGAATTTCATTTGAGTTTTTTTTCCGGTTGTGACACCACACTGAGGGGCAGTTCAACATTTTTTGCTTCAATGATGCAATTTCATCATGTCAAAAAGTTGGTGAAGCAGCGAGGAGTCCCATTCATGCTTCAACAGTGCTTCAATAACATCTCAAACTACAAAAATCCATCCAAACACGAGACTATTCTCAATAACACCTCCTTCTTAAGTCGTGTAATTGATTAATTCCCTGAATGTTCCAACATTAAATGCTAAGGATTACATCCTCTATAGCAAAAGACAAAATCCAAGGTATTTTTGGACAAGTAAGCCATGACACAAAAATACATTTAAATGCTTTGCCTTCTGTGCTCCATTCCTCAGGGATGACCAACCCCTGCACTGTTTGACAGGTGTGAAGCTGCATGTTACATCGGCGCTTCCTCCTTCCCTTGAGGAAGAGCACAAGGGAGCCTGGTATGATCCGATATAGCAGCCTGGCTGGGTGGTCACGCAGACCCTGTGATAAATAGATTAGGTCCTCCACTCCACTGCGCAGAGCCAACAAAGGCTCAGACACAATGTATCCTCACGGGATGGAGATAATAGCCAGTGAGAGCCAGAGGCCCAGGATGAAACCATACTGCCACATTAGGACCCACAATGCCATTCATCATCAAGTCCAATTACAGTGGGAAAGTTAGATCTCTATACCCGATGCAATACACCGCTTATCTATGCAGTTCAATGAAGTTATCACTCGGCCAGTGGTGTTAATACAAAAGCAAATTGCATATTGCACTGTCCTCATGCTAACGCTCAGCAACAACTGTGAAACCTGCTTAGTGAACACTAATAGAGTAAAGCCCTAATCTTGCTGCTTGTAGAGTACGATAAGGCAATTTATCATATGTGTTGTTGTTTCACCTGCAAGAACACATTCGCTACAAAAGTCACTTACAAGTCAATTCAAATAACAGACTTTATTTCACATCAGTTTCATGCTTAGTTGCTCCTTATCAGAGCTTATTTCCTCCCGCAGCCGAACATGACTGTGACCCATATTATGGTATTTGTGTTCTGTTGCAAGCGGAGCAGATATCGAAACATGCTGCGTTTCAAGAAGTCAATTTTGCATAAGGGGTCAAGGCAACTTGTCATGATGGCAGAGAGAAAGATTTAAGTCCCTGTTTTCACAACATCACAGGTAAGCTGCAGATAAGACCAAATAAATTTAAGAAGCTGACAGGTCATTCCACAAGAAGTGTGATGCTCAAACAACGATGCTCGACAGCCTGATGGATGGCGTGCATTTGTTGGACCAAAAAGGACAAATAAGGTGCCTCATTTAACGCATTTCAAACTTTTCTCCAATCCCTGAAGCCATTAATGCATCGAGGACAGAGGAATTGACAGGAATGACATCTGCAATAAATTCACATTTCTTGGTTGCGGCTTGATTTATTTATTTATTCCATCATGGATTTATTCCCCCAGCATGTGGGTACATTAAATACACATATGCACCACAGATTCTTGAATGATATGACTTGCTAATGTTCCATTATGTCTTTTCTATTATTTTTCTGACTAAAGGTAGACATTTTAATGTTAGTGTCACATATCCATTTATCACATCCAGTAAAGCAAGGTTATTTAGCCAATCAGAAATGTGTCTTAAAATACAATTATGCGCTCCATGCTGGACATGTATAAGAAATATGTCTTTGTACTTCGCAATGTTAAGCAGCCCTCCAGGCAGTCTGGTGATGCTGGCTGCCTCGCAGGGTAAACTCTCATCTAGCTGCCTGACAGACTGTCCCCGTATTGCTGTGCTTTGTGTCAGATATCTGCCATTTGTCTGGCATTCTTGAGGCTGCCTGGCAGCTAGCTGCTTTTGCTTGGCATCCTGGGAGGGATATTCTGCTGCATGTGAGACTGTTTGTATGTTTAGCAACCTGTAATTAGTATCACCTTGTACTTGCTGCCTTTCAGAATTCAATTGCAGTGTGGCAGGCCAAATCTGCGCCGCTGGAGTTTCCTCCTGTGGACCATATTTTAGCAGTGTCTCTGTAGGTGTATGTTCTCATGAATAATCACTAAGTTATTTAAATGGTATGATGATTCTAACAAAGAAAATCAGTTAAATTATAGGTAGTCTCCAAAATCATAGCTGGACAGTAAGCTAGCTGGCTGGCTAACATCACTATCAAGTTTTGCAATGTACTAACTACTTGGCATTGGTTAAAAGACTCTCTGGGTTTGGTAAAGTAGAAGTCGGGGAGGCGAGCTGGCACTGTTCCCTATTTATTGGTTAGTATGGAACCCCAGGCCAGTCACAAAACTGTTTTCCAGCTCAGATTCTTTGTAAATGAAACAGTGAATATTGCAAAGCTTAGAAACTGTGGAATGTTGAGTCTTTCATGAGAAAGAGCAGCACTAACTTTGAATGATTTAAAGACTCAACTTTTGCTCTTAACTACTTAAGTTCATTGCCTCATAATTCAATATGCCGTAAGCACTTAAACATGTCTTTTCTCTGTAATCTACACTCTATTAAATGTGTGTAAGATTAATTAATTCAATTCACAAGAGGTGGCTGACTGCTAACTGAGAGCTTTTTGCACATTTTAGTACCATGATATTTTTTACTATTTGTGAGAGATAGTTTTAAGGAGCTGAGGGGGCATGAAGGTGCAAAGACGCTAAGTTCCTACCCACTGGCTCCATCCTGAACCTACTGGAAGCACTACAGGCAGCTCCAACCAGCCACCATGCACACCTACAGCTAAGCTGAGCTCATTAGCTGGAGCTCACCAGAGGGGAAAAACAGCTTTTCCTCTTGCTGTGTGACTTGATGGTGCAGGGGAAATAACTCATGGGTACTAAATACCAAAATGACTGAATCCGAACTGAGTTGACATTTTTAAGTGTGAGTTTATTGGTTGATCAGACAGTCGCCATGCCCCAACTATACTCCAAAGATGGTAAAGCATGTAAAAGCATAAACGCTCCAAAGGGAGAAGGAAATCGATTTATTTTCCAGTTTCTTTTGTAATGGTTTCTGCTCTGTTTCTTTAAAATAAAAACCTGTCATTTATCAGCAGGATGATTCTTCGCTTCCCTACATGCCTCCCCTTGTGTACAGTTACAGTTATTTTAGAATTTCACAATGTAAAGGCTGTTCAGCTGATAATAAAGATGGAAACAGCTCTCAAACTGTAAAAAGTCATGCCTTGGAAAAAAAAAGATCTGTTTCATAATTTGTTCTCTGTTTAAAAAAAACAACATATATAATTGTCCTGTGAAACAAAGACTAAACTATTATACATAACAGTAGCTTGTAGTAATGAAACCCTTACTGCATAAGCTGATTTATGGAAGTGACATCGAGTTACATGAATTAAAAAAAAAACTTACCTTGATCAATGGAATTAGCACTAAATTATACATCAGAGAACCTACATCATTTGATTGTGCTTCATTTGAGCTCTCAAACAGTAAAGTACACTTACAATCTAAGCAGTGCTAATCTCATTCAGTGAATGTCTATAAGATATCTTTTGTCCTCATTCATTTAAGATCAAAAGCAGCAGTCAAGCACAGAAATATTCAGCATTTATATAGCCCCATCCACACATCATTAACAAATATTTGAATGTAATAAAAAGACATGCATAGAATAATCTTGTCAAAGAGAGAATTATTGCTCCTTGGTCCTCAAACACAGGGCCGATCTCTCAGCATGAGAACATGGAGAAGAGTTAAAAAGAGTTTTTAAAAGCCTGGCCCTGGGCCTATTTTTCATATCTTAAGAATTCACACAAAGATTGATGAAAAATGGATGCAAATGATCCTGAGAGAGGTGGGGGGATTACAGAACAAGCCCACATCAAGCTTCTTAGAAGTCTCACATCTGAAGGCCCTGATCTGCAAAAAGGCTCGGCTTCTCCGGCTGCCAACCCCCTACACGCCAAACCACGGGCTCCATTCACTCGGTCACCGTCTCAAGGTGACTTTGGTGTCTTTTAAAAAGGTTTATAAAGGAAACAACCACTAAAAAATAATGCAGATGTACTCTTAATTGTTACTACTCACAGCAAGAGCAGATAAGTGTTTGTGCATCACCTTGTACACACACATGAAGTGTAAATCCTGATTGGTTTAAGTTTAAAAAGTCTCTATCAGATCATCAATTGCTGTACAAGCAAAATAGCCTTTGATGTTTCAAGGGCATTTGGAATATTTCAGCTCAAAGCAAAGGTTTATGCGATGAATGTATTACCTTTCCCTCCATTATACTAAAAAAATTCCTCTAATTCAACTATTTTGTAAGCAGAAACTCAAGCCTCTTGCATAAAAAGGATGCCAAGAACCTCCCGACAGTTTGTACACCGGCTACAGTGTCAGCGAGGGCAAGAATCTGCAGTATGTGGCCTCAAATGCAGACGCATATGACTCAGAGGCAACTCAACAATTGAAGCAGGCTGAATGAGCTGAATGTTTTATGAGGAAAAGAGAAACGCATACAAACCAAAAACAGGTGTTTTTTGATAAAGATTCACAAGTGGAAGCAGAGCAGAGGAGGCAGCTACATGGAAAATATATCTTTGCTCTGATAGCCAGTATCAGTCAGCTTCTGTCAACCTAATAAGAACATCATGGTCGGACTGTGATGGCTGATAGCGGGGCTGCTTGATTAAAAACAGGCTGTGTTTCACACTAGGATCGCTGCAAGCCACTGAGGTTCATTTCCTTCCAAAGGGAGTAGCAGAAAAGCTTGACACAAATGACAAGTCCAAACAACCTGTGAGAGGCAGCGAAGACAAATGAACTGGCTATGACATTGCCGAGCTCCTTTGGGCTTTTACAAATGACTCCTCATATGCCTCCCAGTCGTGGCATATGTCTGCACCGTGTCTAATGAGTGCTTCGGATATGAGGAGAGTTCAATAAGTGATGAAAGAAGAACCTTGTTCTCTTATTATAGCCCCCATGCCTGACACTAAACATTGTATAATGTATTGGAAACTGCTGCACACAGGCACACACTTATTAAAAGCAAGTTCAGAAAAAGCATTTGATAGACTCAACAGTGCCTGTTCCTCTTTAACGTGCACTGGGATCATATTCGGAGTACAGAGGCACGAGAAGAGACACTTAATTAACAGGGCCTACAACAACACCAATCAATAGTTTTGGTGTACACTAAGCACCAGCAGAGCCTGCCGACTCAAAGCCTTTCATGTTTTTCCTCACACTTTGTAATTAGCTGAAAATATGAACATTACCAAAGCCTGCCAGCACTGAAACATCAAATCATTACTCATAATGCATTAAAATTCAACACATGTCTGGCCAAAATGTGTTAAAGGTAAAATCAAGAGCATTTGAGGAAACTTACATTCACCATTAATAGCCCATTCTACGCCTTAGGAATATTAGATTAACAGTGAGCCTTACTGCATGGCCATTTTGGTGAGAGATGTAATCTGTCATTTTGAGATCATGTCTTGCTTTTGACCTTCAACACATCACGCTGTATCAGATAGTCTGCAAGAATATAAAGAGCTCCCATTTGGCCTCATTTATCAATCTCTTCATATGTTGCTTATACATTTTTCTTTTAAATTCAGGACCCATAAAACTACAGTGCTTATTTATCAGCCTTCTTTTCAAAGGTAGCCATTTATATATCTGATGCGGCCATGGTTGCCTTTAAATCTCTTTCATGATGTCAGTGTCATATGTAGCTTCAGCTTTTAATCTCCACAGCTTGAGCATAATGCAGAGATGTAATTGCAGTAATCAGTGGGCAGTTACTTGCTTTTATATCGAGGATGGTGCTAAAAGGCTCAGAAAAAATGTAATGCCGGATTTAATTACAATGGAATATAGCCAATTAAAGTCAACAGCAAAAGTAAAGGAGTCCCATTGTGCGGGTTTAATGCAGATCTACTTTTAAAAACACAAAATAAAGAGCAGGTATAATTGCGCAACTACTGTAGAAAAGGAAGGAAAAGCATTGTGATTTAATTAAACTTTGCAGATTTAGGTGTTATATATGCTCTTTAAACCTTAAACATTTTCTTTAAAAGACTTCACAATCAGTTGTTAGTGGTCGCCAAAAATATAATACTTTTCCACCTTGAAACAGAAAATGTAAATTCTGATTTTCAATACTAATGCATCAAATTGACTTGAACATCATGTTACAACCATATGCACCAATGCACATCTGCAAATATATTGTCCATCATTGCACAACATATTTTGATGCCGATAAGCTCTTTGTGAACATAATGCTAAAAAGAAACAGCTTGCATTGTGATGTGAGGTAATGGAGCTGGTAGCATGAAAACATTTCAATATATCTTTTGGAAAAAATATACTTTTTAAATCATTGTGCATCCAGAAAAAAACATTCCCACAGTACACTGCAGGGTTTACGCAAACATGAAGATGAGGAGCTCAACAGTGCAACCAGACAGTGTGTACCTGGAGTAGTTGAAGAGGCGGCTGCCCCACAGTTTGTGCTCCCCTCTGGGTGGAGAGTGGAAGAAACACGAGTCGGAGCCATCAAAGCAGTTCAGGCCGTCCTCAGTGTTCTTGGAGGCGTGGCTGTGAACGACGTCCAGCAGCACTACGATTCCCATCGAATGAGCCACGTCTATCATCTGCTTCAGCTCGTCCGGGGTACCGTACCGACTACAAACACACACATTCACAGGTTGGTATTAATCCTAAATCCTTTCCAATTCATGCTCTAAATTAAACTAAAACACACTGCAAATCCTAATCTGAACCTTAAATCTGAATCCTCAAATAATTAAAAATACCCTCAGAGGAAGAATGGACAAACCGTCCTCACCACAATAAATGAGTATTTATAGTGCCTGAACAAATTATTATACCTTAATTTCCTGCCCCTTTTAAAAAAACAAAAAAAACAAAGCTAGTTCGGGACTTGTGCATGTTGATGACCAACAAAAATGTCCTTGACTTTCAGTTTGTTTTTCTTTAAATTAGCATTACAGTGACAACTGGCCCATAATTTAAGAGAAAGTTCAAGTGTGAATGGAATAGATATTTTTATCATCATTATTTATATTTTCCTTGAATGCTTCTGACATTCAAATGTCAACAATACTACTGTATATAATTTGACAGACATAATCTTATTCTTTGAATTATTGCCCAAAGATCATCCATTCTAACCACACCATAGGATTTAGTAATTTAATAGATTATAGATAGATAGTCATTGATTTGGAATTATATTGTAACACTTATTACTATCACTATCAGTATTTTAATGCCAATTAATGGGTCATAAAGGAATCACTGTAGAACTCAAATGACACTCCACAGAGCAACTGTATGTATGCCAACACACCTTGATATACAAACACACATATCTCTGTGTACACTCCTTGTATGGTCTAAAAACGTCCCGCCCGTCCTTCCAACTATCATTAAATCAGCTTCCTTGCAAAACAGGACACATAGCGAGAGTATTACCCCGCTTCCCGGTATTCGACCGCTCAGGTTTTAAATGACACTGAGAGATCAATCATGGGTGAAATTACACTATATACATTACACTTTGGGTTTAGGCTCTACTCAAAGCAAGGAAGGAGGGATCTCTGAGAGAAGATAAATACTCCGACTAGTCCACCTTTATCTACGACTCCCTCCACTCTCTGGATTAACAGCAAATGTATTTACAGAGAGATTATTGTTGGTGTCAGACTTCCTAACCTTGATTTGAGGCGACTATTTCTGTAAAGTCGGAAGCTGCTGGCTCAGTTTTGTCCTCATGATGGTGTGAAGTTACTCATTCAAGCCTCCCAATAAACTCCAATTTCTCTCAAACAATTTGTATTAAAGGGTGCCTATTGCAAGTGACAGAGTAAGTGGTGTGAATGACATGTAGAAAGCTGCAAAAAAATATGCTTTTAAATTATAATCTTTAAATTCTTAGCCCCGGTTGAGCTGAAAGGATTCATCACATCACATTGTTCTAATAAAGAAGACTAAAGCAGACAGTAAATGATGTCTTCTGGTGTGGTAATACTCAACTCATGATTGAATGTTTCCTTCAGCACAATGTTGAATGAACAATGCCTTTAGTCTCACATAATTTTCAATATGTGCATGCACTGTTTTTTGAAAATGACTCCACCACTAGTAATAGAAACTATAATCCAGACAGGTTATTACAGAATTCAAATAAACTGAATCACAAATGCTTACTATAATTAGAAAAAAAAATGGGCGCTTTTTTGTCATAAAAAACATAAAGAAAATGACTTTAAATGTATAGCACATTGTTTATCATGGCATCTTTGCAAGCGTGTACAAAATATTTGGAATTTACCTGGAAGCAGCAAAGAAACTTGTAATCTGGTATCCAAAGCTTGCATAGTAGGCATGTTCCATGACCGCCATCAGCTGAATACAGTTGTAACCTGGAAATATGAGGAGGAGAGCTTTTTTTAAAACCAATTCTTCTCAATTTCATGTGTTAACTGATGTAAAATACTTCAGATAGAAGCTGTGGGTAAACCACTAAATTATGTATGATCGTTTTTGTTATACATGACACAATGAGCTTGACATCCTGGTGTTTCTTTGTTATTGAGAACATTACATTCTGTCTATCTGGATAGTCTAATTTCTTGCAATAACTGGAGGGAATATTATTCTTTTCTTATGATTCACTTAGAATAACACCAGCTGCTTATTTAGATCATATCACAAACATCAATTAAAATGCAATTAATTCTTATGATGTGCTGGGATGGTTGGACAAATGGGATAAAACAGCAATTGTAAAACATTTTTGGAAGCTGACATTTACTGAGCGAGTCTCTTCTGTTTGTCCACATTAACGTGGTACAGCAGGCATCTGGAAACATAAGGACTCAATACTATTTGACCTGTGTCAGTCATACTGTATATGTGAACTGCAGGCATTTCCTGTCTGACACAAGCTCTGGTATCCTAAAGACAAGCCACAGCTATAGGGAAACACCAGCTATCAGAGTCAGGAGGTCATGTTCAACATTTCAAAACGACCTACGAAAACTGCTTCTATGAATAAGAGAACAACAGGCTTTTAAACTGCCACTGAGCACTCCAGAGGGAGGCCCTGCGGTTTTTCACTGTTGTGTGGAGCACATTTATTTATTTATATCACAGCTTCTTTTCAGGCAGGAGAGAGAGAAAAAAAACTTTGGCATCTGAAGGGGTGTGACAAAGCACTGGGGTGAGAGGAAGTTTCTCCTTTTTATATTTATATATACACTCTCTCCCCACAGTCAAGAAAATGAAATGGCAGGCAAAGGCAGCCGTCACTAGAGACGGTAGAGTTTAGCCTCCTGGAGCATCCTATTGTGCAGAATCCCTCAGCTGCTGCAGGTAGATTCTTTGACAGCATTTACTCTGGCAGTTTCCTTTCCGACTAAACAGGATGACACAACCAAGGAAACAGCATTTATCAGATTGCACCTGGTTTGCTGTGCCAGTCACATCTGTTCCTTTTAATAATGTCAAGGCAACAGGCTGTATTTGAATGTAAAATAATGCCACATCTCATATGAGCAGAATTGCAAACCAAGATAAAGATCTGTTACTTAAGGTTAATGTCACTTTAGATTCTTGCTCTGTATTATAAGTAATGTCGTTAATCAAATCAATCAATTAATGAGTAACGGAAGACGCTCACAAGTCAAGCACATATAACTAATTATAGCTCAAATCTAATGTTCTATAATCTATCTGAAATGTAGCAATGAAAGTGAAAAGATGTATTTTTTAGCAGTTGTTCAAAATGTATTGTTGAAACATTTTGGCTTCAAAATGACATTTTTTAAAAGAAAAATCTGATCAAGATTACAAACATTTAAAAATAAAAAAACAAACAGACAGACAGCAATGACACCACCATCAGGTAAAGTTGTTAAAGTTGTGGAAAAATAATCTTTTATATATTTTATATATTCAAGTACAAGTAGAGCTGAGCAAAACTGAATATATTGACTTAGTTTTACATATTTTGAAACCTCTATCAACCCAAGTTGACGCATATGACAATATTCAGTAAATAAATTGTGTGAATCCTGTTTGGTTAAACTGAGAAAAGCTGCCACAGCCAGTGACATTTAACCAGAAGTTCAACCAATCAATAAGCCTACAGTCGAGTGGGGCTGCCCTAAATCTCAGCGGCTTATATTGAACTAATCTCAGCAAACAAATTAGTAGTGAGATAGTGCTTCAATGAAAAATGTCTACTGTTAAACTTATTGATATCAAACTAATTGTGATATTTTATCATTAAATCAATTTGAAGTCATATCTTCTGGCCCTCAGTTCAAATCTGCATTGTTTTTGTTTCCCTATTTCTCATGCAGAAAGATGGTTTCTCTCCACTGCTGGCTGTGCAAGTCAGGATCATGGAAATGGAAATAAGTTGTCCGTTTTGGAGCGATAACTGCTGTGTGGTGTGTGACTTGGGCTCTGGAGCCCTCTTTACAAAACACTGTCCAACGGTCAGTGATCCCTTCAGGTCATGCCAGTAAACAGGATGTTGACTTGCTGATGTGGCTCTGTGCAGAGCGAGTGTGACAGGTCTGCCACTGAAAATACTACTACTGGAGGAACAGTTAAGGACCGGTGTTGACAGAGATGGCACAGGACACTGGCAGTTATAAAAAATGGCTCTCGAAGCCCTCAACTAGTGTTTTTCCAGCCACATTGCTGCCTCTGATTTGATGCGTAGGGAGGTAAATACAAACTTCATCTTAATGCTTCCCTTCCTCTCTGTTCTTGGCTGGAAAGGATACAAAATGTTCTCAAGTTGAGTCAACAAAAGCTCTCACTGACACTTAGATGAAGAGGATCACAGCAGGATGATTGCTGTGCACTTTTTACAGACTTGAGTGGCCAACAAAATAAGAGGGACACCAAAAGGGAAGAGAATAATGTTTTGCAGTGTAATGTCTTACCCAGGTCTTTTATCTGAGGCAGCACGTTGTTCGTGAAGTTGGTGTATGAGGCAATCTTGGCCTCAGGTGAAGCGATGCCCACGTGGGCCTCGTATATTCTCAGGCTCCTGGGTCTCTTCGGCCGAGGGTGGATTTGCTAGAGCGGAAACCAAAATTAGATAGGAAATCAAGAAAGAACCTTTTTTCAAATATTGCTAGAAAAACAGAACATTTGGTGAGTAATTATGAGCCATAAGGTCAAAGACAGAGTGGGTTTTCCAGGTCTCTGCATCAATATCTCACCAGTGCGGCTGGTAATGGTTCTGCCCATCCTAAACATGAAAAGATCTGTGATTCACACTGTTTGTGTTACACAATGGGAAAGGGATTTGTTTTTTACATAGAATACATTTCCTGATGGCTACCCACCAGGCCTTGTGAACCCACCATTTGAAGTACATGATTGAGCCACTTGTAAATAAAGCGAATATACTGCCAGTAAGAGGGCTCCTCTAATTAAAATGGTGCCAAATAACAAGCGATAAAGAAAGCAAGGTGGTCTTTAATAGCCTCTTATTGTTTTTGCTTGTGCACACTCATGCTGAGGGCATCAAGTAGTATTGAGACACATTCAGACCCTCTCAGCATCAAGCACCACATTCACATTAAGAATGACCACAACGGCTGTGTGTACGCCATGTAAAGATGAGTTCAAACGTAATGTATGTTTCACACTGCAAAGATCAAAGTAGTAATGGAAGGACCAGAACACAAGAGGCTATTTTAAGATCTGACACTGAGCAAACATTTTAATGACTTAGCTTGAAATCACTTTTTTTTCTTTCACCATCAAATTCCACAGAATATCTCCTCATGGTCCACTAGCACAATGATTCTTTATGTGGAGTCCGTGACACCGGGCCAAAGGTTTGTGTAACGTTTTTGATTCAATCATTTAAATGACCTTGATATACATAAATTCATTTACTCATTAATTCATAGATTGACTATATTCAAAAAAGGTTAATTTGTTTTAACTATATTAGTTCATAGATTATGTTCTAATATAAGTCTGAAAATATCTTTAAGATATGTCTAATCATTTTCCACTAAAACAGTTTTTATTCCACCTAAATAAGACTAAACTCAAGTCGAATAGAAAATGAAAGGCTATGTCAAATTTTTCCAAGGGACAAATATGAGAGGGTTCCCAATATATCCTTTACCTCATAAGGTAATACCATGAAACGTATTCACCCTGTCCTGTGGGGGAAATACCAAAGAGAGAAACAGTGGGAGAAAGAGGGACGAGGACACGCTATCCTTCTGAAGGAACACTAGCAGGGAGGGGGTGTGTTTGTTTGGATGCCGAGTTCAAATATCACAATCTTTCTCCAGTATCACAGACTCCACCTTTAAGCCTCAGTGTCTACTCACACAAGGAAAGATCTGTTTTTCACATCAGTTTTACTTTCCCTGGCATCCAAAACCAAATCCAACCATTTGTTACATTCACTGTCGCAAAATCAACCGGATCAGGGCTGTTTGCGTTACACAAGGTCCTCTTGCAAGTTGGCAGCTCAGAAATGCCTCCAGTATAAAACACACTTTCAAATCCAAATTTCTTTCCCAGATTTTGTATTGTTCTTTTTTTTCTTTTTCACCAGATTTCACCTGTTATTTCAACAGAAATTGGCAAAAACAAATAAAAAATAATTGAAAATAACAAAATAGAAAAAAAACACAGTTTTTTATTAAATAATAATAATGACTTACAGTGTAGGGCTGAGGGGGATCCCAGTGAACCCAGTCATAGATGACCGCTTTCTCCTCCCTGGTCACATATTTTGCCCAGGGTGAGATCCGGTACAGCCGGCTGCCATCCTTGCTGTGAACTACCACCTGGGAAAAAAAGACAAATGAGTGTTATGTTATAGCAAGGACGCTTAAACAATGACAGAGAGAGGACATGACAGGCACTTTACATAAGCTGAGAGGAAAGGGACACATCATAAGCAGACAGCATATGGACCACATGATACACACTGTAGCACTGGAAATCACAATTAAAAAAAGAAAGTAGGGATAAATAAAAACAGTATTTAAACTAAAGTAAAATAAAAGAAAGGCCTGGCAACAAATCAATGGAGGCTTCAAGGTCTTCTGTGACTCCTGCATGTTTCTGTCCCTGGACGTATGCGATCTTAAAGTCAGCATTTATTTACATCTTCCAGCCATGAAATGCTTACATCATAAAACTGTGCTGTTACTCCCCATCCATTACACAGAAAAGATGGTGCAGATTGTTCAACCAATAAAGCAAACATTTTTCAATGTGTCAACATGGAAACCACCCCTCCCTGCCTCCCTCCCTGCTTTCCAATGCAAAACTTGTAGCCTTAAACCTGATATATTGAGCTCCCGGAGAGCACTGAAGACATAATATGTAGTGGAGGACAAAAAGCTAGCGTATTGACCAGAATACTTGTTGTGGTGAATCTGGATTCAATGGTAATTATCCTGTGTTTTATTTTTGTGATCGGTGCAACTCCTCTGTTGGTTTTAACACAGCCACTCGCTGGCTCATATTGAGAAGGGATTTGAGCCAGGGAGCAATTTAGAAAAGTAGGAAATCTAAATCATTATCCTTTGCCTCTCATCCATTATGTCTGCAATTCAGGATTGGAAGGGGGTCAAATAAGTATAGTTTGGAAATCTAACTGAAAAGTTACTTTGCCTCCATCAGTCAAATAAGAAAGGAGAAAGCCAGCGTGAGAGTTAGAAAAACCCACCAAGAAATCGATCCTGTAGTGTTACCCACAGTATGTGTTCACCCTGTTTTGTCCCCTGCAGAAACGAGCATTAGAACCCAACTAATTCTGGCTACTGTTGTGAAGTAATGACTGTTCCAATGCCACCTGCCTGGGAGCCGTTGGCCAGACCCCCCTCTGGGGTTTTTTCATTATGGCCGGGCCACCTGGGGGTTAGCTGCCTGGCTCTCCTTATGACATGCTTCACAGTTTATAGGATTAGTAAAAGATAGTTGGATAAATGGACTGGCTTAAAGCCTGACAGAGCGGTGGTCCTTCAGACAAATTGGCCAGCATTAAGAATATTAAAGAAAAATCACACTGATGGGCAGGCTGAGGGGGTGCATGAAGAGGAAAACAACTAAGAGCCAGGCAATATGCGAGAAGTTAGGTGTGGATAAAAGAAAAAGGAAAGTGGGCGTTTGATCACTTAGATAACACCTTGCTTCACTCCTCTAAAGTCTAACATATTCTCAACATAAAGAGCTCATTGTGAGTACTGTACCCACAAAAGGACACTGCTTGTTTATGGAGACAAATTGGGCCCTGAACAAAGGGGAGAGAAGGGCAAGCTGCTCTACATGAGAGTGATTGGAGCTAGGTTCGTGCTTCCACGAGGGAGTGCTGTGGAACTAATTCTAAAGTAGAGCTCACAGCAAGACAGCCATTCATAGGCAGCAGGGGGGCACAAGGAAAGGCCAGGTGCCAGCTTTTCCATCTGCTTCTTATCGTCCTTAGACTGACCTCCGCTGACAATGGGAGCTGGGCAGCCTGTCCAGGGCGCAGGAGTGTGCCAGCGATGACCCGGTCCCAAGGAGAGTGGCGCCACGATGCCATCCCTTCCACGCCTGGCATCTCATTTCAGGATTATTTCTCATCCACGCTGTTTGCTTGGGAGACAATGCATAATGGGAGGTGCGTCTTTTGCATTTAACCCTGATGAATTATTTACTAGAGCTAAAAACCAATCATGTACACCCACTGCGGGGTGTGTTTTGCGCAGACAAACACGGCACACTGTCCTGAGGGATACCTGCCTCAGACAGGAGCTGAAATAAAAGAGATCAGTTGGGCTTCTCAGGTGTATCTGCCCTCCACTGTGCAGATTGTGTACATACAGTAATCTCCCTTCTGCTCTCTGTGAGTTTGATATGTTGTTGACGGCAACACGCCAGGTTTTCACTCGGTACAAAAGACACAACACATGACAGGGAATGTCCCTCGCATATTACACTGACAAGTCCCCATACCGCCGTGGCAAGATGACACCTACTGAGGGTGTGAAAATAGGCATGAAGATGTTCTGTTCTCTACCTTGAGTTTGGTGTTATGATCCACAGCTGGAGACTTGTCATGCTTGGGCGGTAGAATCAGTTCCCACTTGCCAAAGTCCTTCTTGGTGTAGGGGTGGGAGAATTTGTCCCAGTCATCTATAGGGGAACACAGCGAGGATTGAATCACATCAAATTAATTGGTTTACAACACAGAGCCAAACATCACACTGATGAGCTGTATACTGATCAAAGAAAGCCATATGATCAGAGATGCGTATGACAGAGCAACCAGAGTGTGTACAAGAATCCCTCTCCTGCTTTTGGTGCGCAGTGATCACAGAACAGAAGATTAGGGAAAAGTCTGAAAAAATGCATAATTAGTGGAGCAGAAATATGTTGTTTCTATCTAGTTCATTACCTTGCAATTTATCTTGTGACCCTTATGAGGTCCCGACCCCCAGGTTGAAAACTATTACCTCTTGTCTCCATTTTGTACTGCTAATGTGAAAACTAGGCCGGCACACTTTTAATGGACTATTCTGAACAACACAAGGCTCATATCACCACTATAACTGTGCTGTATCCTCTGGTAGCAGACTGAGATTAAAGTATAGATAATATTTTTTAAACATATGCACAACTAATCTAAAAAGTGTTTTGATTACAAGAGTTTCTTGCCTGCAGAAGGAACATAGTGCAGTCTGCAGTTATACTAGTGTTTGCTTTGATTTTACCACTCGGCGTCGCCAAAGTCAGAAATTTTTAAACCCAACCACAGGGGCTTTCATTATTTTTGATTGCAAATGAAACAATTAACAGTTGCAGTCTTCCTCATTACAGCAACAGTGTTTCGCTAACAACAGCTTTTAGCTGATCTGCACCACTGTTGCTTTAGCTCTATTTCAATATCCTCCTGTGGTCACACGGCCTCTTTATTTTTCTGACCTCTACACTTGGTCTTCACACAATTTGTACCCCCTTCCTCTCTCCCTCCCTCTCATCTATAACCTCTTGCATAATTCTTTCTTGTTGTGTTTGTGCTCTGCACTGCTCTCCTGTGTTTTCTGACTTTTGCAACAGTGAGTAAAGCAGCAGGCTCAGTCATCTAAAAGAAAACCTGATAAAATACCACTTCACTGCTCATTGAATTATATCTCTGAGGGAACAACAGAAAGGCGTTACATTCATAACCTGCTGATACCACATTACCAGTTGTCATTGACTGACAGGAATATATCAGGACAGAAAACATTTATTATAAAGCAGCCACCTTGGCATGTCAATTTAGAATGTCGTTTTTATTCAGTAACCCATATCTGCTTGCTATTCATGAGCAAAAACAACAGCAGGATAGAAAATGAATCACAGGAGATGCTCCAGAAGTGACCGGGCACAACACCAGCACTTTTCACAGGCAGGCCAAGTCATATTTTTTCACAATTTATTTATCTCCCTTTGCTTAAACTCCTCTAAAAAAAGCGGTGTGTTATGCATCCAACCTGCACCATATTCATGACTAGGGCTGCTGGGCTGTTTCCACATTTACTATGAAATTGAAATCAAATAATATGACTGAGCCGTGTCAAAATGTAATCTCTCACAGAATTGAATGTTGGAATTGAGCTGCTGCCCAAGGTCCTGGGCAGATAATTAAAAAAGGAAAAGGAACAGGAGAAATATGGAAAGAGGGAATGGCAGCAACAGAATTAACTAGCACAAAAAATGTGTTTGGACAATAAACAAATTGACAAATCTCCGGTTTTGCACACAGTATCAATCTGAAGGTATTACTATTAGCATTTCTTTCCTTTATCACTACCTGCAGGGTGTCAGTTCAGAATGGCTGGAGCACAGAGGTAAGTGTTTGTGCTGTGGCGTGGCATGGCAAATAGTATCTGAGTTATGTGCACAGGTTCTTTAACCATCCTTCTTGTTATTCTTTTTTCCCTATTATTACATTTTTTGTATTTTTTGTGTTTGTCCTTTGAGAATAATATATTACTACTGGCATGTGTAATAGATGCATTAATATATTTGATAAAGGAACGGAAATGACACTGAGAGCTTGTATAACCTTGTATATCTATTTGATATATGAGAGCAAGTCTCATTTAATCTTGTTAATGATGACAAAAATGAATAATCTTGCTGCATTTTCACAGCCCACATTAACTGAAAATAACACTCAAAAGACTATTAACCTGAAATTACTTTCAAAGTTGGGACCGGAGGGAATAGAGATTTCAGTGCAAACACAGAGGTTGCACTCTCTCAACAACTTTGCAGGCGATGATGAAATAACCAGCTACTAAAATATTAACAAACACTCCCACATTCAAAAGAACCCCCTTCAGTATGCAAGTTTATCCTGTGTAATCAATATTTTCCACATTTCCTACTCCCAGGTTGGTTGATCAAAAGGGCTGATACCCTTGTACCGCAGTTCTCTCTGCTTAAAAAAAAAAATTGGCCCCTTTGTGTTAAAGAGTGCAAAAATGTCAAATTTCTTATTTAATGCACCGTGAAGATATGCAACCTTCCTGTTAGCACTGAAATCTCCTTTTTTTTGCTCCCAACAGTGTATGTAACTCCATATTAAAGTGTCATTTCCTTTTTAGTAATCCGATTTATTATTGCAAATTGATTGCTCCAACTGAAATGAAGAATACTTTCATCTATCAGCTTGCTGCATGCTTCTTTTAAAACACAATGAGGATGCATGCTGTGCCAAAAATAAATGAAGATTTCCTAACAAGAAAGACTCACTATTTTGCACAGACAAACTGATAAAAAAAAAACAAAACAATAACTATGAAGGTGAAGGCACCATGTTTCAGCTTTGATTTCAGGGTGTTCACATCCATATAAGGTACATTTTGTGACACCAACATGCATGAGCAGATAATAAATGAGAGGGAATAAATCTTAAGGAAACAACCCAGACATCACACTGCTGACATGTTGTTCAGGAGCTGACAGTTCTCCTCAGGCTACTTACTGAAGTCCCCGGTGAGGAAGAGGGCCTCTGCAGCCGGAGCCCACTCTACAAAAGACAGGCTGTTGTCAGGACGTCGCTGCACAACCATTGTCTGGTAGCTGAGTGTGAACCGGTCAAAGCCACCTTCGGCCTCATCCAGCTGTAAAAGCTGCTTCTGCAGCAGCTCATACCTTCAAACCACAGAGAACAAAACTGTATTAATTCAATTGAAATCCCACAGGTGGACACACAATCTGTTGAATATATGATATATGTTATATGCCATCAGTGATGTTGAATAGACATCAGTTATTCACTTTCTGACAACCCCCTCTGAAGAACATCAACTACACTCAGGTGCAGCTTTTTTGTGTGGGTGGAAAGTGAAATAACAATAGCAACTGAGAAAACTGTGGAAGAGTTTCTCCGGCTTTCTCTCTGTATGACAGCTGAATGTCAATGTAAATATAGTGAGTCTGGGATTTGAGGATTTGCCTCAGTTATTGAAGCAAAACCTGATGCTAATTGTTGTTTGTTTTTAAAGATGAATTATTAATGCGGAATATTAATGTAGTGTATTATCTTACATAAAAAAACATGGTACACCACGTCTTTATTTCCAAACAAGGGCTACCACACTCCACAGGAAGAAAGTGGAAATTAGAATGTTATTATTATTTTTCTTCTGGTAAGTACTCACCATGGTAACACATGATGTAAACAAGCAAACACACACACACACACACACACACACACACTCATACATGCGTACACCATATCGCTACACAACGAGTCAAATTAAAATGAGTGTGGAAGAAGATATTCATCAGTAATTACCAGTAATGCTACCATTACTGGAAAAAGCAGTGCTTCTATTGTACCCTGTCAGTGTTATCACTTATCACCCATTAACAACTATTCATTAACAATACAGTTAGTAGTGAAAGCAATTTCCAAAATCATTGGTCACACTTGCATGTCATTCCTGTGCAATCAAAAATCTATTTCACTGAGTAATTAATTATTTCCACACATTTCCGTTTAATTAATGGTCTTGAATTCAATGGGTTTCCCAGTTTTTTTTAATGGTGTGACATTTTGCAGTTGAGTTTTCCTTTAAGGCAGGCACAGGAGGTGGGAGGATCGATCAGAATTCCCTTGAATAATGATGAATGTAAACAGGCATTCTACACTCAATGAATCAAGCTACAGCACAAACATAAATAGGCACTTTAGAGGAAATGTTTCATACATTTTTAACAATGACAATTTAGTCACTGCGCATTTTTGGGAACACCAAACAAAAGATTTTTTAGACAAATTTAACTGTTGTGCACTGTAAACATGCTTCTTAGTTTGCACATATTTACAGCTTTTCTAAAATATTGCCCTGTTGCAGTGCACAGTGCTGCATCTTAATGTTTCCGTGCTAACGTTATCAGTTTGAGGTCCTACCTCGGGATGCAAACCTGCCTGATTCCCTCAAGAATGCATGACTACAGGCATATCCTGAGAGATAAACCTCTGTCTGTTACCTTCAACTGGGAAGGATAGACTAACTACTTTGCAATTTATCTCACTTAAGTTCCTGCAGCCAGCTGGTGTCCATATCAGATTCCCCCCGGTACAGAAAGCCTCTTTCAGCCAGCTGAGTTAAGTGCACTCTCTCCCCTATAGCCCTGAAGCCAAGCTCAGACTGGCCT
Organism: Serranus cabrilla; assembly: GCA_903364295.1. NCBI lineage: Eukaryota > Metazoa > Chordata > Actinopteri > Perciformes > Serranidae > Serranus > Serranus cabrilla. The sequence goes on from CAFUXE010000919.1 coordinate 718,899, forward strand.
GTGAATGCCCTGAGGCTAGTGATGATGGGCTGAAGTAACAGTGCGATTTCTCAGCAGCTGCTCCCTGTGTTGAGCATAGTGGATACAGACAGTACTTGCCAAATGTAAACCTTTAAAGTCCAACCAATGATGCCACATGCCTCCTTTGCCACTTTGTCACCATTTCCAGAATATGCTGAAAGGAAGGACAAAGGGATGATTCACATAAGGGCAGAGCTCCACTGCCACAATATTAATAGGCATGAAAGTCATGCCTATGATTAAAACAAATGAGTTCCAGAAGGTCGGACCAGTGGGAATAGTCAGCCAAAATCCTGCATGGATGCAGCATTCACCGCACATCTCTGTCTGTTTCCACTTGAGATAGCAGCAAGGAGGCGGGATGAGACCACACATCACTAATGAACTGAGCCCATGAAGCAACAATTCATTTCAGGAAGTCATTAACACAGCAGAAGCCATAGGCAAAATCAAAACTTTAATTTATATTCCTGTTATTGATAATCAGTCAGAAACCGTCTCATGTTTCTCTCTGTACTTTTTACTTTGATGAAGTTGTCACTCTTCCTCTCCCCACTGGTGCCACATCTCTATACCATTTTCCCGGTTTCTCTACAGTTGTTGGCAAATTCCTGCTCATTTGCACACCCTGCAGACAAAATCATTCATTTGGAGCCGTGTTTCTGTCCAACTGACTGATGCAAGTCCAACATCCGCTCACCTTTTAGCTCTGTTTTGCTCTCCGCCAACTCTTGAAGTGAATATTTGTCTCTTTAGCTGCTAAATGCTCCACAATGTTCACCAGCTTGTTGCTAACTGTGTCTGTCTGCCGTTTGGAGCCTGGCAGGAAGCCTACAGTGGGTTTATCAGAGCTTTTTGCTGAAAATAGCAGCCTGCTGTGGCTATAAACGACTCTGATGAGAGCAGTGAGACTGAAGCAGAACAGTAAGGTTGCGGGCCATGAAACCAAACCGATGAGCTAAAACACAGCCAAACATTCCGAAGATCTTAGCAGAACATTACTACAAGCTACTCATATTACATGCATAACTCAGGTGTTGACATTCTCCAAGTCCACAATTCAATAGGTGTCCGATTTAATGGTATTTACTTAATACAATTATGAATTTATACTTCTTGAGTACTGATGGCTATGCCGAAGTTAAGACTAAGATTTATACGATGAACAGATCTTTGGATTAATGCCCTGACAACTGTCATTTCAATTTTAAAATTCTTTAAAATGATAGGCTACATGGTATCAAGTGTGATATAACTGCCATATTTTCCTGGAACATATCATACTAACATCAATTAAGTAATTTGGTCAAATTTAAAATTTTGCCTATCTGCGTTTGATTTTAATAACTGAAACAGAAAAATCACTTTGATCAATTAGAACTTGGCTATACATAACTATCATTTTAAAATATAAAATCCTGACTAGCAGCCTGAAGAAACAAGCATTTAAAGGCCAGTTATTATACTCAGCTGATTTTTTTATCACCACTTATTAAAAAGCAATATTTCAGCTTCACAAAAATACTGCTGCTCATTGTCAGGTAGTAGACGACAAGATACACTGCTAATCCCTGCAGCCATAAATTACAAAAGAGTCTTGTCCTGTCTGCTATTCAGTGGTAATAGAGCAGTGGGAGATTATAGATGTGAGTCACAGATTACAGCCCTGGCTCTCTTATCTCTTGGTTTGAATAACTGTTCTTTATCTATAAAAAATACTGGAGAAAATATCTTGGCACAACTGAGATATTAAACTTAGAAATATTATGGCACACAGCTAAATTGTAAGTGGCAGACATCAAGCTCCTGCCAGATTACTTGAGTTCAGTGTTGGATACATTTCTGCTTCTTTTCAAACAAATGTAAGGCAGACTCCAAATTGAGTCATGTTGATATTCACAAACAAGTGGAGATTTTCTATTTGTTGAAATTTAATGGGACCTGTGGAGAAAGCTCTCCTCCAAGAGAAGAGCTAGGCTCAGAAGGCACAAGAGAAAGCTAATCAGTTACCAAAAGCTCTCCTAAAAAAAATCAAAGCCAAGGTTCAGGAGGTGCTGGAGAAGGTGGGTTAGTAAAGATCTCCTTGATGAGAAAGCTGAGGCTCAGAGGGTGCTCAAGACAGAGGACCAGCTGGGGGACACTCCCCTGAATAAGAGAAATGAGGCTCAAAAACAGCTGGAGAGGCTTGACTTCATCTCAGAAGCAAAATGAGGAGCAGCAGAAGATCGATCATCTGCAGAAACGGGAGGAGAAGATCTCCCTCTTCAGGGCCACAGGGAGGTCAAACAAACCCTGCAGGAGACTGAACTGGAAACAGAAGCAGAGCAGCATGCTGCCCATGCTGCCCATGCCCATGTGGAGACAAAAACTCCAGGAAAAGTTGGATAGCCAAGCTCTTCGAGCTCCGCATTGGAAGACCAATAGCACTATTTCACCCTGACATCCTGTGGCAAGAAGACCTCTCTCTGAATCGTCCTCCAGGATCAAAAATGTGTTTTATTTTAATAGAATAATTCTTCCATTATAACAACTTGAAGTTTCTCTATGGTTAACATAACGGGTCAGCTGTATGGGGACAATGTTGAAAAGAGAAACTTTGGACATTTTGAGCAAACCAACAAAAGTTGGAACTCCAACTCACAATTATAGCCACTGTAAAACTTTATGTGGCAACAAACTTGTGATTTGCAGTTTCTGGGTTCAACACAAGTTCACTACATATAGTCCGGTCAGTTTCAGCCAATTCACCTGTATGCCATTCTAACTTCAGCAACAACAAAAAATGACTTCCTTTTCCAAAAAGTTAATCTCTTCATCAAATGTAAAAGTAATATTTTATTAAACATTAAAAGAAGTGACAATCTTGATTTTCACAAACCATTTGGTTGTGGAGTACAAATAATTTGGAGGTACTTTCAAGATTACTGTCAAAATTGTATGCAAATTCTGAAGTTTTTCAGAATATTGTTGTGGTTTCTGGGTGACCCAATTATTGAAACAGATGGATCTGGATTACAACAGGCGAATTAATGTGAGATATTGAGTCAGTTAAATAAATTTTCACTGTTCAAAAAGAAGCTCCACATTTGACAGACAGGATGGGGTGAGGAGAGAAAATAGGGCTCATCTATTTTGGGGGAAGATGTTTTAACTGGTTACTATTCAGTCACAGTCAAAGAATCTGCACTAAAAAACAGTATTAGATGAGTTAAGGACTTGTTAAAATGATGCTCATAATAGAAAATATCTAAAAAATATCTAAATCACCTACACCAACATTTGCTTCTTATTTTGATGTCATGTTTTAAGTCGTCACAGTTTAAAATATTGAGTCATGATTATAATCCACTTTTTTAAATTCTCCACACAGAGCAGCTGAACTTTGTAACCTGTTCATACACTCACTGTTAGACAATAGGGCATCTAAATTTAGAGTGAGTGTTCAGGTCTGTTGCGTTGTGTATGACTGATGGTGACAGCTGAAGCACAGAGGTGTCAGGACAGTCTACAACAACTCAGAGAAACACAAGTAGAGAAAAGCTTCTTTCTTCCTGATCTCAGCTCTTCGACAGGGCTTCCAAACAGCCTGGCAGCAAGGTCACTTTCAAATTATGTAATTAATGTCCGTCTTTGACTAAGTGCATTAATGAGGCTAAAATAGGACCTGAAACATTGAGGTTGATTGATGAAAGCTAAACTTCTGTGCTAACCTCATACCTTTGTTGACTCTCAAGCAAGGTGACATGAAAATAAATGCTGCCAGAAAGTACATAAAGCATTCACTCATGATAATAAAACAGATCGTTTCAGGGTTGTGATCCAGTCAATGTAAAAACTCCTTCTATTAACAAACTGTTGCCTTTTACACACTTATCTGTAATTCCTGGATTTTACCTCATTAAAGTCAGAGCACATGCATCGTATTTATCAGTTCAAAGTCAATAATCAGTTTCGCTTTAAATATATTGCATCATCATCACAAGCATAAGACTCAGACTTATTGCTATATTTTCCCTTTGATATGAGTTGTGATGACATACTCAAATCTTTGCAAAAACTCTTTGCTGTAATAAGCAGCAGTCCCAATACTCCCTACTTTCATTTGGTCCAATTTAGAAGATACATGGTGCCACAAGCTGCAAAATCCTAGCAGCACTTCCTGCAGACTTGCGCAACAGGAAGGGTAAATAATGAAGCATGTCAACAGAGCACTGCTCACTGGGGCTGTAACCTGCGTGCAGCATCAACGCTTGTTTTCACATTCAATCTGAATCTAGCATCCTGATGAAATAAAATAAGAGCTGCCTACAGCCACAGAATAACTCATTAGAATGGGAGGCCTGCAAAAATATGCTGAAATTATTTCAGCTGTCTGTGCATACAGGCTGTAGCTGGTGTGAACCAAAGTTCAACAAACCTGAGATGTGGTCAGCCTTGAGCCATGACATGACGGTGAAATCTAAAGAATCAGTCTGAGTGGTCATAGGTCTCTTTCTGATAAGCCAGCTGAATTCTTAGCACTGTGCAGCTCAGTGAGGAAGCTCAGCATGACACCCCAGCCTGAGAAAGCTCTTGATTTCTATGCCTGGTGTTCATGGTGTGGTGTTTGGGCTCTGGGCCTGAGGACACCAGGGGCTTATCAAGAATTAACCTTCACACAGCAGTGCTCCTATATGTAAAATAATTTATGTGCAACTTTCATCAGCATGACAGGTGTTTGAGACACGTCTAGGGCTCTGTGAAGCCTAGCAATCCCAAGCTGTGTCTGAGATGGAACTGACACGCTCATCTCTCTGCAAGACTAGAGCCCTGCTCACATGCTTCAAATACAAAGCAGGTGGTCCCTTACCTGCCACATTACAGACAAGATCAGACACGGTAATGAAAATGGATTAAACTATATGGCCCCTGAGCGGAGTTTTAAGGCCTAGTTTCAGGTGCGACCCAACAGCGAGCAGATACCAGAGCAATGTGAGCTGTAGATCACTATCACTGTCTGTCCGGAAATAAAAACATTTCACTAATTTTTTTAAAGAAATTCAGCAGATGAAGCTAATTTGACAGGATGTGCAAAATAGAGCTAAATGAGTACACTGTCATTGTGTGAGCCATATGGCCGTCTATCCACAAATGAGCCAACACAAAAAAACGTGATAGAAAATCAGCATTGTGTTATTATTAACTGGAACATTTCGTTGCCATTACGCAGTTATTTTTTAATATGCACATCTTAAAACAAAAACAGGAACATAAACTGAAATTTATAAACAAGCATGAGCCAGCACAGTCTATTGACTAACAGAGAAGGTCTATTTACTTTAGGAGATTAGTGTAGACACAGGGTCAATGCATTTACCACTGAAGGTCTTTTCAGGTCTCTGCAAATTACTGCTCTAATTTCAGCACATTTGTATTTAAAATGTATTCACAACATGCAAATATTCACTCTGTAATTTCCTGTAAATATTTACTGTATTAACATGGTGATAAAAGTGACAAGAGTATAACAGGCCTAAGGGTTGCTGAACTGACTAATTAGCAAAAACAGATGTTGATGAACTTCAAGTTCACTTAATTAAACTTGATTCTATTAAAGGTTTTGTATATTTTGTCTCTCCTGCTGCACATATTTAAATGCAATCATGGCGTGGAAGTATGTGTGGTGAGGTTAATATCTGCAATGTCTCTGCAATGCTCTCGCAAAACGTCTACAAACAACAAATCTGATATGAAATGTATACTAAAATATATAATATAATGTACTTTAAAGGCAAAGACATGTTTTAATCACAAAGGTTATCATCTAAAAAAGGATTCCGGTTAATTACAGATCAGAGCTTTGAATCACAGGCATTAATTTATTAATTTAAGTACATCATGGAAATGTTTGCAGCCTGGTCATAAGGTCTTGGAGGCTACTTCTACATGTAGTTTGATACCATCAGCCATCATACTTTGGCAGAAGCATAAAAATGTGACTGGAATTTATGCTGGACATAATCCTAGATTCATAAATGTACTAGCCCAAGCAGTACACAATCACTAGTAGCACACTAATACAGACAAAGTCAGCTACTTAAGACTTCCACCCTAATAATTAATTTGTATGCAGGCTAAATCAGGGCTGAAGAGGAAAATCATGCAGCATATGAATGCAGCATAAAGTCAATTCATGTCTGAGAGGTTATTTGTGCTGCAGAGCCGTTTACATTGCACAAACTAAACTAATCAGCTGCAGCACGGTGTGTGTTCCGGGTTGGAAGCGTCCAACTCTGGATTTTAATCCAATTTTAAGACACGTTTTAGGATAACTGATGCCTCGATAACAAGCAGACACAATGACAAGGAACCTCATTATAATGAGGGGAAAGGCCTGAGGAAAGTAGAGGATGTTGTGATGCTGGACCACAGTGATGCACCGGCTTCAACAGCCCACAACACAACAGGCGAGGATCAGACAGCTTTTCAGCCCAAAGCAACACCTCACGACGCAACGTGGACGTCACCTAACTGCGAAACATGCCTGCTCTTGAACTGTCAAACATAGGAAGTTGAGACACGACTTGCCTCATTCAGCAACTTGTCATATAAAATGGTAGCGGTTCATTAATTTTGCATGAGCTCAACATCCCTCTAAACGCTTGTTATTCAGCGGGCAGGAAAAGCAAGCTATCTGCTGTGCGTGAGGGGGAAACGCAGCTCCGTGCGACCTTTCATACACAATATCAAACCTGAATACAGAGGGCGACTGTCTGATGTGTTGCAACTATCGCTTTTTATCTGTTATTTGTGTATTTTTGTTTCAAGACACAAACGCCAGCGCGAACTGGCTTCTGATCGCTTCACCGGGGACTGATTTTGGCGACAAGCCGTACACAAAAGCGCCGTTTAAACCGTTTTTACCTCCGCTTGAAGTCCTTCTCGTACGCTTTGAGGTAGGGATCCATTTGGAGAAGGCAGTTGAACTTGGGAATGGTAACATTATCCTCTCGGTCTGCCATGGTTTCTCCAGACATAACCAATCGAGCACTGACTGCTGCTGGCCAGACGCTCTGTCATAAACAGAGGAAAGGAATGTACTGTGTGCCAGTTTTTAATATCCGGAGACCACAACGAATCAGGCTGTATTGTGCCAAGCCCGTCCCATCACAACACGCTGTGTTTTCCAGCGGGTCAGACATGAGAGAGCTGAGCCGTGCAGTGCTGTGATACAGTGTAACTTTAAGATGACAGCAGAGGAAGCATCTGGCGCGTCAGAGGAAGATGACTCGGATTTGTATGCAGATGTGCGGTTTTGTAGGCTGTTCGATTGCTTGACCTTGTAGTTGTAAAAAAGAAAAAAGGAAGAAAGAAACACCTGTTTAAAATGGCGTTATGCACACCCAGACACATGTTATATGTCTCTGGTGCCAAATAGCTGAACTCAGTGTTGGCCGACAAGGATTTGTTTCGGCCTGTGGCATGTCTGAACAAACACAGACCATATCATTGTGGCATTTTGAACGAATGTTCATTGCGATAAAGGATGATTTAGACTTTTACACACAAATAAACAACACTGACAGCTCAAACTAACTAAAATATATCAACGACTAGTGGCAGAAATAGTACCCAGATCTTTTACTTGAATATAAGGAGCAGTACCACAGTGCAGAAATACTGTTAATAAAACCCAGAATTCAAAATATTACTTAAATACAAAAGCATTCGCATAATGATATTCTAAAATTACTAAAAATGAAAGTACTCACTGTAGAATTGTCAATTTCAGAATAATGTATATTATTGGATTTTGATTATTAGTGCATTAATATGTACATTACTTTAACATTGCACCTATAGGGTAAGGATATTTTTAATTACATTGTCTGCTGTTGTATTGTTATGATTTTAAGCCGGGAATCAATAGTCTGAAAAAAAGTCATCTTATCTTAACCTGTAATAATACATCATAATGTGTTTGTTGATTGTGTTTTAATGCTGCTAATTTTAACTTTACTAAAGCTGTCAAAGAAATAGTGGAGTAAAAAATGCAATATTTGCCTCTGAAAAGTAACGGAGCAAGTATAATTCAGCATGCTTAATAAATACTCTGGTTTAGTAGGGCCTACAAGTATATATACATATTGTGCTGTCTTAGTTTCCATCACTGTCACCAACTGCTGGCTACTTAAACGTAGGGACAGACATTCATGGTCCCTAAAGGATGGTTCCTAATATTTCAGTGGCACCTGGATCACTTGTCTGAAGACAGTTGTAGGTCAATGTTAGCTCAAAATTCTCCTTGATCAACACCTCGGTCCATGACACAGTATCTTGAGAATCACTGACCAAAATTCTGTGAAATGTAGTAAATGACCCCAGTACAGATAATAAATGCAAAACCTTTGCTGGATGCCGATTTCTTTTCCAGTGCCACAACTATGCTAAATTCAATTTTAAAAACTATATTTAATTTTTTTTTTAAATTTTGATAAGCCTCACTGACTGCATTTTTTCTCGACAGAGGGTGACCCGTTCTCATTTTGGACACTCTGGGAGTCTTTCACCTTTAAGCTAAAATGTCAACTTCACAAGCAGACCAGACCCCCAACCATGCACTGGGCACATTACAGTCAAATTGACAGCAACTTCACTCAAAAGGGTATGAACCATTTCGATTAGAATGACCATTGAGCTGAACAATGTGCTTGAGAATGAAACAAAAATCTAGCCTTGCAGTTAGATGTCAATACCTTTTACAGGATACTTGAACACCAATGTATGAATGTGCTGTATGGAAATATATCCTGTACATGATCCTGTTTAATGGTAGAATATAAACTTGATCAGAACACAATGAGTTAAGTAGCTTGTTTTTGAGTAAAAGGTACTTTGGCTTAAACATGAACTAGGACAGAGGTTATGAAGCAATATCCTATTGATTTGGACAAAGTTTGATTTAGACAAAGTTTGTTTAATGTCAAGGCCCACTGTCATAGAACTGGCTAAAACTGCCTGAGCACACAGCAGTAAGAGTGTCTCTCTTTTTTATTCTGCATGTCTTTCTAAAGTTCAATACTTTGAGCTTATTGTCTGTGGCCTTAATACGTTTTACCACAAACTACTTCACTGGAGTGGCAGAACAAACTTAATGGACTCCAGAAGGATAACCTTGCTATAATTTAGATTAAATCCCTCTTGGAAAAGGCTGATAAATATGCACGCTGAGTGAAGAAATAGTGTGGCTCTTGAAAGTGTTGTCCTTGTCACAAAATAAAACTGTCCCAGCTAAAGGTCACAAAGGCAGTGTCATTCTAAAGAGCCATCTGTTGGTAATTGATGAAACAAGTGCATTACTGTCCACCCCAGAAGGTTATGCCAATAAATGTTGTCTCTGTGATTCACAGCTAAATAACAAATATTTACAGGGGTATGCGGAAAGACACAGTATCCAATGACAACAGCAGACAAAAATATTAGATTTTATCTGAAGGATGTTGACTTGATGAGCTGAAGGAAGTTGTAGATTGATTTTATCTGTAAGCAATATGGCAAAATGTGCAGCAACTACAATTTATAATACCTAAGCAATCTGTTTGATTACGTTTAATGATTTTCTCAGCTGTAATGGACGATGTAGAAATATTCCAAATGTAAAATTGCAATAGAAAAGAAATATTTGTTTTCCCACCAGAGATCACAGACAGAATCGTTATTTCCAGGGGCATGTATTTCATCACAGTACAGTTCATATATATTCTTGTTTCAGCTGCCTTTAGCTGCAACAAGAAGCAAACATAAGTCACCTGTTGTACATTATCAATCTGTCCCTAAAAGTTCTCACTCTGAGCTAAAACATTTCCACACTAAAAATCAACACACTGCAATTTAGCTGTTCATTTTATAAAATTGATTATGTTACACAAAGTCAATATAGGGCTAAATGACACTTCACTGATGATGCAGATCCTCTCTGTGACTGCATGGCCTAATCAACAACAGGCTGTAAGCTGCTTAACACCTGTCTTGCTGTAACTTGTGACAAATTCCATGAAGTATTCATTATAATGAAAACACTTCATGAATCTCGCTATCACAACACTGCTACAAAGATGGGTTATAAAAGGTTGTCAGCTGTAAAAGAGGTCAGAGGTAATCTGATCTTCATGTGATTTTCCAAAGCAGAACAAGTCATCTAACAGAGCTCCAAAGGCACAATGCTGCAAAATTATTTAACATGCAACATGGATACAGGAGAACTGTACCACATCAGGAGCTGAAAATAATGTTACTTGCCTGCTGCTGTATCAGAATTTGCAGTGTAATCGTCTACTTTTGTGGTTATTGTTCTGGTTGACCTTGACCAGACCATCACATTAGAAATCCTTTTTCTGTATTTTATTTTGTCTATCACTTGAAAATGTTTTGACAAAGACTGCTTGCAGGCTTAAAACTCCTCTGCCTTTGATACAGAGACAGAATCAAACTGAAAATTGCAGCTTTATAATAATTTTCATGAAAACATTATGCAAATAATAATAATTACAACCTGTGATAGCATTATTTCTGTGCAAAGCGTGCCTCCATTCCTCCCACCCTATTCACCCAAATTTCACCCCAGAAAAAATCTTCCTTTTTTTTTGTTTCCTTTTCCCAAGACACCATGGTTACAACCCTGGGTGGCTGTAATTTATTCATTCAGAAGAATTCAGATGATGTTGATGATGATGATGAGGCTTTGAGCATTCCCTCCCTGTGGTACTGAACTGTATGTCCCACCGCAGAATCCTATTTTAGTTGGAGAGAATATGACAGAGGCAAAACACAATTGAAATGCCAGTTTCGACTGCCTGTGTGACTTTAATTGAAGCCGACACAAACAAGCTTCTCATTCTACTAAATTGATGTGAGTATACAAGCATGCTACACTGATATCATGTGTAATGAAAAAATACAATTAGTGCTTCAATACCTGTAATTATTCATCAAAGGATTATAATGCATCCAAGCTGAGAGAATTACTTCCCTGAGTGTTCAATCTCCATAAGACACCTCTAAGGCAAAAAAAAAAAAGCTAACGGAAGATAGAAGACAGAGCAGGGAAGTCAGTGAATACTAAAACTATAACTCTGAATGTTTTAATAAGAAACATAGAGTCATATACATAAATGGAGATGGAATACAGAAGCTGAGGCCATTTACTAAACCATTAAAACTAATGAAAAACAAAAGGGTGCAAGCATCTTAGCAGCAGCATCTCTTTAAAAATCAAAGCTTTGAGTTCGATCACTTTATCCTGATTTCAGTGGTTCCAACATATGACTGCCTGCAATCGTATTAATGTGCAGCAGGGCAATGCTGAAAACAACCAAGTTTACCCTGCAGTATCCAATACTGCATAAATATAAAGCAAAAACAAAAAAAGTACATCATCTTTTAAAGTACTAAGAACATAATTTTATACAATTTTGTGGTGCAGAAATGCAATCGATTAATTGGGAAGATGCTGAATTTGTGGCATGAAAAAGTTGTTGCGCCCCTTTGTTAAATTTGTTTTAGGGAAAAGTCAGCAAGAGAAATGTTTGATTCATTTTAAAAAAGCCATTCATGTATCATTCACAGACAATGGCACTATTTACATATAAGTAAAGGAAAAAAAACCTTTCAAAATATCTTCATATTTGAAAAGTTGACGGTTTGATGTGGAAATGAAATGCTAAATCATGTGCAGTGTTTCACAGGGTCATACAAGGAAAATATAATAGGCAAGTTAATGAGCAGAGGAAATAAAAAGAAGACAGTGAAGCTCCAAATTATTGAAAAATGAGATAACCAAGACTACTAGTGTACGACATTTGTAAGGATATTCATTAGGAACAAATGGTAAAAAAAAAAAGAAGGGTTAATTGTTGGAGCAAAAAAACAGATGCTCTTTCCAGATGTCACGGCCAAATGGCAAGGCAAAGAGGATAGATTAATTCAATGTCAATATAGATGAATAGTGGACGCATCAGTTTCTCATTTCCAGCCAATTTGATTCTGACGAAAGCACAGTCTCTGAGGATTGCAACTTTGATTCTGTATATGCACAGTGCTTGATTAAGATTAAGATGATGTATTTTTGATGGGAGAACAATCGACTGAGTGTGTATGTGCGGACACTGCGTCACAGCAGTCTACTGAGGAGAGATATTTTCAGAGGAGCAGCTTTTCAAAACAGCAGACATCTCCCAACTCTAGCTGTCAGACAGGAGTAGAGTCAGCTCTTCTGTTTGTGAATTGGAAAAAAAGGACAATTTATTTGCATCAATGCAAAATACATCAATCAAACTAAACAAAAGCATAAGGCAATGGTTCTGGAACTGCATCCATCCAACAGCATAATTAGTATACATTTTCTTTGTCTCAAATTGCTGCTGATTTCAGAGTCTTTGGAAGTGAATATTACCTAATTCCTCATCAGACAATTAGGTTCAGACAGTTTTGTTGTTTACAGTTTATGAACACCTAAAAATATGCTCTCCACGATGCGTTTTCTTTGGCACCAATCCCTCATTACAGAGCTATATAAAAAAAACTGCTCATTCACTCCTATTGCAACAGGTTTCTGTAAAATGAAAATATATGGTAATTGAAATCAATTAAATTAGGTATAGCAACATGATTGAGGCATGATCCAGACAACCTCTTTCTGTTCTAGGTTCAAATGATATGTCAGGGATAAGACTGCTGAAATATTGAGACTCATAATTCCTCAGACAGAAGGACATCACTTTCCATGAATGCTACCAAGTGAGAAGGTTAACACTGAGTAATAAAGGGAGCCAGATAGACTGGGAATGGAGCTAATGAGAGGCGATAAGATTCACTCCAGCCTTCAATTTCAAGGATGGAGGAGCTGGGATCTCGGAAAGGACCAGAGACTGACACGAAGAGAGAGATCTTTAATGAGAGATATTAGAGGAGACGGAAGCAGCCAAATCCCTGTATATGTGTGAGGCAGAACACAGCGTATGAGCTGACTGAGCTCATCAGGTACATGGATGTCTTTATAGTGTTCAGATTTCCATATGAGATGTCATATCAGCTCCCTCATGACCCTTGTATGCAATTCATGGATCTGGGCAGTGAATGCAATAGAGTTTAAAGATATGATGCTTTGGTTGACGTCATAGTTGCTGATGTAGGTTGAGGACACAAAGAGGTAAGCAGAGCCCGTATTGCTACACTCAGGGTTTTCGGCAAAACTAATTTATGAATTTCAGACTAGTCAGCCCCTTCAGAAGAAGTGGATTGTTAACACCTGACCTCACAATATAACAGGCCAAATGGTTTAAATCAAGCAGCAGGGACCCAGGGGACGGCGTCAAAGAAAGAGGGTGAAGAGGTTGAATTTCAGCTGGGCCTCGGTGAGAGGAAGTCAAGGCTTCTTAAAAGGAAACAAGGAGACGATTGTCAAATAAGGTTAGAGAAAAAATAATTACATTGGCCTCTCAATATTGAGTATAATACATATCCTGATGATTAATTCAGTACCTGCTGTGATCATTATTGACTTGCATGGCACACCATGAGAATTTCCCTCTTGGCTTCAGTCCCTTGACAAGCGCAGTCCTACTGTGTCTAAAACTTGCAGAGTGACACACTGAGTGTGCTGCAAATAAAAATGGTTTGATTTAATTATTTGAAAGTATCGGTCAATCTCCTGAAACAGTAAAAGGGACATGGAAATATTTTGCAGTCAGTCAACACACTGCGCAGGGCTGTGCGATAATTCAATATCATAATTTATTGTGCTGCAATGGAATTATATCATGTTGTAATATACAATTACATCTCCTAAATCAAAAGAATAACAAGCACATACATACTCAAATAATGTTGGTGAAGGGGTCTCCTTGGAATTCAAATTATGGATAAAAAAAAGTTGTGTTTTCCTCCAAACAGGAATTTTGCTTATGGGAATACCTGGGCTAGTTAAATCAAACTATTGTGTTCACCTGATTACTCTGTATTTGTTTGCATGCATGTAAACATAGCCAGGATATAGCAGGAAATATTTATCATGATGCTATATCAGGATATAAAATACGAGATATTGAATAATAATGGAATGGAAGATGTTGGCCATATTACCAAGCCCTATTAACACATTCAGTCCATAAACTTTCAACAAAAATGTATTCAATCATATGAGTCCAATGTCCATTTGGTTGCAAAGATGAAAACAAAAAAAAGTCTCAGTAAGGAAAACAAACAAAAGTAGACCCATAATTTATATTTTAGCTCGCTGCTGTTACATATGAAGACACAATGCACGCTAAAATATCCCAAAACATGAGTGGAAAAATTAATATTCAGTAAAAGAGACACTTTTTTGGATTTCTTTTTTGTTACAAGGAAGACACGAGCTACACAGACCTTGGTTGGGTACATGAGAATGTGCAGCCTTCTGATCATTTTATTTGAATATTGTCTTTGAAACTCTGTTTTAACTGTAATGTGATAATGAAGTAAAAATTTCATCCTCTTCTCCTTTTAAGTTTCTTTTACAAGTCTTTAAGCCCAAAACAGTGAACACTTGCATTAAAATAATTAACTCAAGAGGCACATAATGTCCTCCATTAGCCTCAATGGATGCATGAATGCCTTGAAGATCTAAATTCAATTGAGTTCAGTAGAGTGCCCATAATTTGCCTGAACATGTCCATTAATATCTAAGGTACTTCATAACCTCTTCAGTTGGGGCCAACTGTTCCAGAAACTGTTAATTCCATTGTAAGATTTTATTTCGTTTTACCTGACACTTTTCACAGACGGAGAGAATGTTTGTATTAACATGGCTCGAATGTATCATTAAAGGCAATTATCAAAAGAAAAAAAAGCTGTCCAGCTAATTTTTTTTGTAAAGATATCAATCAGTTTGAATGAGGACTGTTGAAATTAGCCTCATTTTAAATGCGCATTACAAATCTGTGCTGATTCCTTTCACAGTATCATAATATTTTCTCAGTTACTGATTTATACATAACAACAGTAACACATAACCTCACACGTCACTTGTGCTTTTTAAAATACATTTTGCACCATAAACAGATCAATGCTACAGTATTTATATATATTTCTTGAAATAACATAAATATACTTACATTAGAATGACTTTGGAATAGACTCAGGACATTAAACATGTATTTTAAAGAATGATGTTAGCAGCCTAGAGGACACTAGGGTGGAGACAAGAGAAAATAACATAATTGTTCATTTAGGCCTATTCAAACAAGATATTCACAAAGTTATTGTTATAACTATTTGAGTTTAAGAAAGTAATGCATGATTGCAGGTTCAATTAAAAATCAGACATTTACACACAAAAAGAATATTGATTTTATTGTTGGTTTGACTTGAATGTTCATATGGCATTGCTAAAACTGTTGTTGTCCAACATCATGTAGCTGTTGAATACAGCCTAGCCTGCAGCCGTCCGTGAGTGGCAGCACCCCCACGTGACTCACCCCTCTCTGATATCTAACTCACCTTTTTGGGCTGTTTAAACTCCTCTCTGACACTTTGACGTGACTTAGATGTATTTAGAAAAAAGCTGCTGAACTCTTTTGTAATGCTGCTTCCAACACCTGCAGCTAAAACTACTGTTGCTGCTGCTGCGTTTTACAGGCTAGCTCACCTGCGGAACTGCAGGATTATGATGCTCTGCTCCGGGATGGGTCTGCTCGGAGCTCCCCACTGCTGGAGGACCTCAGCTCATCGACAGTTTGACGTCTTTCAGCCACGAAGGTAAACTTCAGAGTAGAGGCTGGAGTTTTATGTGTTGCTGTCAGGAGGTAAGTACTGACAGTGCTCACCACATGTCTTTGCTCAATATTTCAGCACTGTCAGTTGTTTTAAGGGTTAGCTCTCACGAAGTTTGCTAGCGGCTAATTTCTGCTCTTTGCTGCTATTATCCAGCTTTTTTGCAGTGTTTAGTCGCCTATTAGCTAGTTGTGGATAATTTCCCTGTAGTGACTGAACTCACTTTGGTTATTGATAAACACTTGCATTAGATACAAAGCTTCCATGCCATTATGTTTCTGATGTAGGCTAATGTTATTAATTGAATTAAGTAATTATGTATTTCAAAATGTAAACATGGCTGTCGTTTTGCAAAGAGCCTCTTCATATACATAATTACATTAATAGCCTATTGGCTCAGTGGGAAAAGTTATACAGGCTTTATATGACTTACTGTCACATTTTCTCCACACCATTAAAAACAATAATTCACTTAAAACCAATAGTTTTATGTGACAACCTGCTTTACAGTTCTTCATATCATAATTACATCTAAACTGCTGAGCTCCTGTTTTGTGTTTTATACTACTGTTACACTCAGCTTTCCTCATTGCTGACACCCAACCTATAGCCATCCTCTTGGCCACCTGCTGCTCGTTAAAACTACACACTGTATCTTCATGAGAAGAGACTGTCTCTGCAGTTTTGTGATTTATATTCATTTATTGAGTAGATGATTTCCTTCAGCCTAAAGAGGATGAGTTTATGAATTTAGCTAAAAAAGTATCAAATATGGTCAAATATTAATTATTTTTCATTGTTGAGCGACACTTCCAAATCCTAAGAGAAAAGCAAAGATAAGAAATCTGGCATCATAGAGGTTAGGAGCAACCATGACTCTACTCTTTAAAAAAAGTTTGTCAAAAGTTGAGGTTTCTTTGAAAAAACACTTCTCTGTAGCTGCCGTTTCAAATCAAACCCATTGGTCCATTTTTAAATCAGATTTGTGGGGATTGGGGACATAACTAATTTAACTTTTCTAAATGGTTTAAAATTTGCGGAATTGGATGTTAATTTGAAAAACAACAGAAGACAGACAACCTGCATAAAAAAAGGAAATAAAATCAAGAAACTCTTAATTTAATTTCAGCCGGAAAAGAAGTTATAATTACGGATGTTTAGGCCAAGTGGAAATATATATCAGGAAAGGAAGATGGGACCTAAAATTTAACCCTGCGGGACCCCAGAAGTTGTGTCTGGCAAGGAGGATGATAAATTGCCTACAGTGAAAGAAAAGGTTCTATGGGAAATGTAGTAGCTGAGCCAGCACAGTGCTGTATCTCCGATACCCACCCAGTGCTGGAGGCAGTCAATTAAAATTGCATGATCTACAGTATCAAAAGCCTCAGTGAGGTCTAAAAGGATTAAGATCGAACATTCCCCGGCATACACTGTTGATAGAAGGTCATTTGTTTCTTTAAAGGAGCAATTTGTAACATGTGCAAGAATTTTAGTTCAAGAAATATACTAACAATATCAATGTGAATGTAAAGAGGTAACAGTTTTGCATATGTATTTCGTTGCAGATATATCCACTGAAATGAGCTTGCTGATCAACTAGCTCCAGCCTCTACTGTCTTATAGTGCAACCTTCACCCGGAGAGGCGACAGTGAGTCACTGAAGCATCCAGTCTGCCCTCACAGACGAAAAGGAAGTAGAGCTCCCCTGAAGACTTGTCAACACATTGAAGGTAAGCCCCCGATGAGTGGTACAGTAAATATATCTTTAGTGCAACTAATGACAACACAAACTGTATTGCAAGACAATTCATATGGCACCGATTTTGATGTGGCTATTTTTTTGCGACTATCATAGTTGCTAAAAGTCAGCTACAAGCTATTACATAAACTATAGGCCTATGCCACACATGAGGATTATGAAATTGCAGAAAATGTTTGCTGGCTCTCGGACTCTCAGCCTTTTGGTAAAATGTTGTGTATTCCTGCCCTGCTGTTAGTTAGTATTTGGGTTTTTTGTTTTTCAGCAACATTTTACATTTTGGGTATCTGGAGTACTCAAATCATAAGACATAAGTCTGAGTATAGTACGTCTTGAGAATTTCCTTTACAAAGGTGTGCCATATTTTTCATGCAAGCCGGAGCAGACTGGACTTTTCCCCACAATGTTTTAAAGAGACAGTTGATAAAATGGAGCGTTACAGGCACAGAGTAAACGCTTGAATATTCAGGTAAACAGCAAGAGAAACAATAATGTATACTCTGAACACTAAAGCATGTAAACATGTTCTATTAGAAACCTAAAATACAGGTATAAGTATGAAATGAATATAACATACTAATAATAAAATAATATAACCTCCTAAAATAGTTGATAATTAATAATGCAGCCAGGACTGTGTTGATTCAGGTGGGGTTATTACAAATTTGAGTGGACGGATGACAGTGTAAAGATTACAATCACAGATTTGCTAAGGGAAAGATACGTTTTAACTTCTTATATAGAGTTGAGCTTTGTGCCTCTCTGTGTGTGTGTGTGTGTGTGTGTGTGTCATGACCAACATAAGTGATGGCTTGTGCTTTAAAAACACCCTGACACTGTGCCAGATAAAATATCATGCTGTACAGTTGTACGACAAACACAGAGCCTTATGGAGATCCAGATCTGATGGACAGCTGTTGAATCTTATTTCTGTGAAACCTTGAGAGCTGTGAGTCCTGACACCCACACACAGGCAACTATAGGTCTAACTGTGGTAAGATGGGTGATAGGGCTATACTCTTCTTTCATTATATAGATAATTGTATATTTTGATACACTATATTTCACAATATAGCATGTTTTCTGGTCATTCAGTGAATGAAAAGACTATTCATAACTACATGATAAAGTCAGTTTTTGTATACTCCATACTCTGTTAGCAAAACAGCAACTCTATAGTTGCACCAGCTTTACTTCCAAGTGCAAGGATCAGAATGTAAAGTGCCATCCTAATGACGTAAACATTCAATTTGGCTACTTATTCTTTGAAGATAATTTCAGATCAGTATCGAAAAATATATTCAATAGACATTTTTACATCATTATATCATCATTTTTACATACAGACATACATCTACGACATACAGATGGTCATATATATATATAATGGTCATAGAGTATCACAGGGGTTGTGGGGGTGTGGGGGCTTTGCTCGGTCCGGGCTGCGTAGCTGCAACGTGCTTTGCATTTAGGTTGTTTTTTAAGCTTGAAGTACTCCAATGGTTTCAGAATTCCTTCGTGTAGAAATTGCACTGCTCTATGTGGACACTATTTAAATGTAGATTCCCCATCACAGAGCCAAGCAATGTCTTGTCATCTGCTTCCTTCATCATTTGTACAAAGCCACTGTGGATGGTTTTATGTTTAGTGTTAAGGGACATTTGTTAATCTTTTTTTATCTGAGCTTTTTTTTTATATATACACGTCCCTGTCTCAACACTGTTGCAGGTTTTAGATTTGCAAGGAAATATTATGAATTTGCTGTTGTACAAGAGATCTTTTATTCGTCCATTCATACCTGCTCACCCCTTGGAGTGATACAGGGAGATCCGATCCCAGCATGCATTGTGCAGAAATCATGAAACTCCCTTGACAGGTAACCCGTCAAACTGACTCCTTGCATGTCTTTGGACTGTGAAAGAAAACTGGAGCAGAAATCCACAAGGAAGCAGAGAACATGTGAATTCCACAGACACCTCAATGCCACGATAGGCTCTTTTATCAGACAATCTTGGATAGGTTTAATGTTAGTTAGTGTCTTATGGACATGCCAGTATCTTTATCTTGATAAATAACAGGAATCCAGTGTTTCCCCTGCTTTCCTACAAGGCTCTGCAGTTAAGTTTACGTGTCATATACACATTCTGACACCTTACCGTGGGAATTACGTGGGCAGTCCTTGTTGGTTAGTCAGTTGGATTTTATCTCAGGGTGTCATAGCTCATTTAAAAAGTAAAGCTTACACCTTATTTATTTGGTGAAACAGACAGATGAACAGTCATCAGACCTTTGCAATCCTAGAGTAAAAAATGTAATAATGTAATCTGGGAGATCACTACCAGACATAAGAAGGATTAAAATCTTTCATTGGTACAAAAATTGGTTAAACATGAACTTGACTTCCATGAGTTATAGCCTATAGACAGCAAAGAATTCAGTTATTATGATTTTACACATGCAGCTTCTTGTTGATCTATGTATGTAAATAAAGGTTGTCTCAGTTTTTTAAACTACTTTGCAAGCAATATCAAGAAATTGTAGTTAAATGAGGCTGAGTGAATTTTTATACTTCTTTAATTTATTAGTATTGGTATGAGGACTACTATTAAAATAATGTTGCCGCTGCATATATTATATGCATTAAACATCAGAAGAATACTGAAAGTGCTTTTAATGATGTATTTTCCATCACATTAATATGCAGGATGTATACACTTGCATTTGTACATTCACATATCTGTAAACCAGTTTATCAGTAAACCTCATGCTACTGTAAGACCTACAGTTAGAAGTTAATTTTCTCACCCTGATGTCCTCATTTAATACCTGAGTTGAGCACCGTAGTTGCAGAATGTTCTATTATTGTCAATGTTTTTATTATGTCACCAAAATTGTCTCCGTCAGATGAGTTGACAGCATTTGTCAATCATTAGTAGTCTGATTGGAGACATCCGTCAATCATATGAAAATCAAGCTATTTTGTAGATTTCAAAAGCCTCCCATAAATCACTACAAGATAATGCATTGTGAAGCCGGAAGTATCCTGAAGTTTTGTGCGTGTTGTGTTTTATTTGTCAGATTCCTGCAGGTTACAGTTGTCCCAATAGAACAGCTGGTTCTGATAAACATGACGATGGGGTTTTCAAACATTAGCAATGTTTTTTCATCCTTGCTAACAATAGAACGTTTGACTGCACAAGACTAAATCAAATTTCTCTTTCAAATGAAAATATTGTAAGTAGAGCAGGATGCAATCAGTTTTTTTCAGCACAGTTTTTAGATTTGAATAATCAACAACTTTACAGGATGCAATGTGCAGGTTAAATGTGCAGCTTTATTTATAATAAGTATGTAAATAAACATTAAAGCCGCTTCTAAATGTACAATTAAAATCACTCCAAATCCCTCAAATACATATCCATTTATAGACATATATAGTAAAAGTGTGTGTGTGTTTGTGTGTTTGAGTCTCTGCTAACAGCCCAATTAATGGTGATGGCATTGTTCTGCAGACGAGGTGAGAGCAGCCCATTATATGTCAGTCTGACTTTGCCTCCTCCTCTCGGTGCCCTGATAGGGCTCTTCTCTGTGCAGACTTGTTTTGGAGTAATGCCACAGATGGTGATGAGCCTGTGTAATCCCTGTAGATTTCCACGGTTTATAAACAGCAAGACAAGCAGCAGGTCCCTCCGATCTGAACAAACACTTCTAAATCAGGGGGTGTTTATCATGCCTGTTTGGGGTGGAGGTTGTAATTATTGCAAACAAGAGCAAACATGCAAAGAGAAATGGATTTCACAGATCTAATTGATTGGGGGAAGAGCAGCAGATTTAGCTGCTGCAACCAGCTCCCCCTCCCCGCCACAGTGCTGCATGAGACTATTAGATTTATTATAGTTTATAGAACCTGAAGTATTCATCATTTCAAATGAGATGCATTCAAAGCGATACGGGGTGCATTTCATTTCCTAGGGCTAAATCTGAAAAACTTAAGCACAGTTGGAAATGGCTCATTGCTATGTACCTCACAGAAAACAACAGATTTCTGGCTCATAATAGTTGAGACCATGAATCTAACCCTGCATGCACAGACAGAGAGAGTGTATCGAGATAATTGACAAATTCCTTGGCGAAATGAAATGCTGCGCACGCTTAAAGCAACATCAGTGTTTGCTTTCTGTCTGGCAAAAGAATCACTGCATTTTGATGTATTGCCTCACCCTTGCACAAAAATAGCATTCTTTTTGTCAGGTGAATTCCTTCCCAATTTTCCAGGCAACAATAGGAACATCGGGAAATTGGTTTGATCCATGACATGTTGACATTTCATTTGGAGAAATCAATCAAAATCTACTGGCAAAAAGGGTGCATGAAATGTGTCAAATGAAACTGCTGAAATCAAAAGTTTTATGGGAATGGTTTTGGAATATTTATCAAGTAAATGAGATATAACAGAGCGCCACACAAATCACAGGAGAACTAATCAAGATTTTTTTCCCCTCGCACTGTCAGTGAAAGGTAATACCCAGGGGAAATTATTATTATCTGCAAGGCTAGTTTTGTTTTCTGGCGCTTTAATGTGAAACATTTAACTGTACGGAAAATTACAAATTGGAAAATCAGTTTTGATCGACAGTATGTGACATTAAGAAACCCTCCATTGTCTGTGCGTAGCACAGAGATGCTGTTGATATGTTAAGTATGCTTTTGTTTTTGGTGGTTCACCTTGTTTTACATGTACAGCGACTATAGAGTCATCTAAAATTAGCAGCACAGTTTGAGAAACAGCAGGTAGTGCACCCTGCTAATAGACTCTAGAGGTGAATTAGCCATTAGCTGAAAAGGCTAATTCACCTCTAAACCAGATGTCTTTATGAGGATGAAAAAAGGGAATATCTAAATGGAACACTGAGAGTGGTGAGAGAAAAATGTGTTGATTGGACCAAAGTAAATGAACAACGCTGTAGTTCTGCCACTGTAAAATATTCCACTTTTAGTAGATGTAATATATTTGGTGCCAAAATATGATAAATGTTAATACCTTTACAGATGATACGAAAGAGATTAATTTAAACTTGAGAATTTGAAGTCCAAGTCATATCTATCACTTGATAATTCTCAGTGGGGCGCTTGCCGGGCAGAACGCCACCTGGTCCTCTGGGGTTTGGCATCGCTGCCCTGACAGCTTTGTTTTGACCAAAGAGGACATATCGAAATACTCTTTTTAGGGGAGAGGTGCAAATGCATCCTAATGGATCCGGCGTGACACCTGTCAGGTCGGCAAACAGAGCCATAGTTAGCACACAGCACACCAACTCTAATCACCCTGCTGTGGTCTGACAAGCTGTTTGGGAGATGCATCTTAAAGTCTGAACCGACTAAAAAATAAGTGCACTTTTAAATTGTAGCTTAGTGTAAAAAAATCAGCAGGCTGTTCTATACTGTATGAAATTGTCAGTGGGGTAGTTCGCTTGACCGAAAACATCATTATACAACTTAGCCTGAATGCATGTTTCCTTACGTACCATCACTTATTTATATCAGTTTATTTTACTTTGATGTGAGCAAAGCTTTTAATTGCATGTACCTCAGTCATCATATTTCCTTGATGAAATTTTCATCCATGTATAAATTATTTATTAGTTATGCATAATGCACTGATGGAATCCCACTTTTACTCCAAAACAAAACTTATGAAAGTAATTTTTTCAATTTCACTTGGTGGTAACTTCCATATGTCTGATGCTTGTATTTAGCAAACTCAGAGAAAATATTTTCCAAACACCATAATAATATCTGCAAACACTACTAATCTGAATGTTACAGAAAAAGCAGACCTCTCTGTTAAATGTGTTGACCACAGTGTATTACTGCACCCACATACATCACTCTGTTTAGGTTGAGATGTTTTACAGCAGTCTTTCAGTGGTTTGCAAAGAGTGTGTTAGTCATTCCTTTAAAAGCCTGAGGCAAGCAGTGGAGTTCTTAATACACAGGAGTGGATGCCAAGTGGTGAGTGTCGAGGCCTGTCAAGGAACAGGTACAGTAATGTGCTGTGGGAGAAAATAAGGTTTGTGTTTTGAATTAGACAACATACAATCTTATTTGGCACAAACAGGATGAATATTTTTCCTGCAGATAGGGAAAGCAGCTCTCAGCTGTAATGGGGGTGAGTTGACACATCAGAACTTGGTAATGGCTTGTAGTCCAATTATGAGAAATCTGAAACCTGAAGAGGGGTCGCTTAGAGTTTTGGGTGGAATTTGGTTTAATATATATATATATATATAACCTGACAGAAAGTAGCACTTATTATAGTGCTGGCCCCATAATTTCTTCTCGCTGCATTAGTCTGCTCTGCAGTACAATAGTAGTTCATAAAAAGGAAGCTGTTGGCTAAACCTTTTTTATACTTTGCTGCGGATTGATCCCTCCGTGTATACACGGAACAACTCTATTGGTTTACTGATATATTGTCAGACGCACTCCTGTAAAACATGTTACATTCATGGTAAATGATGCTGTTTGATATTCGTTAATAATAATTATCATAACTGTAATGATGATCTAATATCATGCTAATTCTATTGTCTAAATTAATCATGTCTGGCTGATTGCAATTTAAACTACCATGTTTTTCTATGCATGCATGAGGCGTGTGGTTTGACATTATGCACATGGCACACAGTTTATTATATTTTATTTAAATTTACATACACTTGCCACATTGCGACTTGAAAACTACCACTTGGCGTGCGAACCAGTGATCACCAGTAGTTGCTTGTGGCATTTATGAAAAGCCTGCTGACTGCCAAGTCTGTTTCTACCTGAGTGTGTTGATAAATCATGTTTGATCTCATATTCCATGCATGTGACAGGCAGTTATATATATTGAATGTATTATAATTATTATTATTAATATAATTATAATGAAATGCCCCAATAAGCAAATATAAATGTAATTCCATTGTTTGAACCACAAACCAATAACATTTGAAAGGTTAACTCAGGCAAAAGAAGGAAACAAATAAAAAGGAAAGTAAATGCCACCTGAGGGCAAACTTAATGAAGTTTTTTAAGCAGAAAGATTCCTCAGCATTTGTCATCATCTTCTGAAAGATTAATGAAACCACAAAAACAATATACACACACACTATACAATACAACAATTTAGTAATAACAAACGTACATTATTTATGACAACTCATTTATCGAAGAAAAGTGATGGTAATAAGTTTTAATAGTTAGAAAGTCAGCACAATGTTTGATCCTTAGATCAAATAATTGTATTTGTCATTTTTACATTATAGAGCCAGATGCCAATTTCTGACAGACTACATATGCTCTACTGCCACACTTATCAAGACTTCTGTTTTTGCAGCTCTATTACACTTCAGACTTGTGTGTGTGAAAGAGAAGAGAAGGGGAGGGAGAATATGATATCAATACTAAGATTGACTCAGTAGGGAGAGGATGTAGAGGCAGAAGCTGGCACACTCAGAAGATTGGCAGCAGGGAACAGATGGTCAGGAGGAGAAAGGAAACATGACCAGGATGTGTAGTTATGCAAAGATAAGCAAAGGAGGTGCCGAGAGTGCTGATGAGCTATGAGACGCTGGCATCATAATTCTGTGTATAACACAGCTATTCAAGTATCAAAACTTTTAGTAACGCTTCCCGTGTCAGACTGCTAACGAAGTCGTGCAATGCCTCTCAAACTTGTTACTCATCGTTTCTCATTTAGTGTATAATGAATAAAAGCTGATAGACACCAGATGTGGTGCTTTTTCTTTTTCTTTTTGATTGATGGACCTGTTTGGATGTAGTACATCAATATATTTGACAGATATAATCCTATTATCAGTTTATGTTATAGCTGCTAATTGTTGTCTTTCTGTACTTTAAAGAATGTGTTGCAATGACCTTGAAGTGACATGCTATTTTCATCATAATGTTGGAGCTTGAATCTTCAGTTCAAATTCAAATATGAAATAGCTGCATATGGTAATGAGGCAGCTTTTGTCAGAGAAGTGCAATGACGATAACCGCACCAACACAAAACAAAACTGAGACTGGGGACTTAAAATCTCGCTGTTAATCTTTCGCAAGTCCATATCAAAGTGATTCTGGCCCCAATAAGTACCAAGTGAGAAATTCACTACGGGCAGCTAAATCCTGAAATCAGCCCATTTTCCATGCAGTGGTCTGTGAGAACACCAGCTGCTGTGGGCTATCATGGACGTGAGCCCTAACACAAAGCACTTCACTCTGCATAACCAGGGCACTAGGTTTTGTTTGTATCAGCAAGGATGGAGAGGTGGAGAAAGGAGCGTCTGCTTGAATATTCCTCCGTACTGGTCCCACGGGAGAGGCGTGTGCCCTTGAAGAGATGCTTGGTTTGTAAAGTTAAGACAAAAGGCCAGTATTGATTGAATTATTACAGCTCCATGCTCCTGGAACTGTGCAGTAACGATACAGTAATTACCATGCACCTCTCCTGACACAGAGATGACTTATCTCTCAATAGTTGTTCCAGTAGAAGGTGGGGGTGTCTGTTGCGTTACACTGTTTATTTAACATTTCATTTGCAATTAATGAGCCATACTAAGGTTCTGCCCAGTAGTTCTGTGATGTGAGTAATACAACAGTGCGCTATGGTACTGTGCTGGGTATTCTTGTAAGCACTTCTGCATTAAATGGTGCTGAAATATTTTACTCAAGCGCAAACACTCTCACAGCCGGGGCTGTAATATATGTCAGATTACTTGAAAACTGAGGGCAATGGTGGATAATAGGGCTTCTAGGGATTATTCTGCAAATATTTAGACACTAGTATGCTCTAAGAAAAATCTCAACTTTATTATTTATTAAAATGCAGTTGAGATATTGCTTTGAAGTTTGTCTAGTTATGTTTTTAATAATCTTTAGCAGCAGAGTCTAGTGTAATTGTATGAATAGAGAACATGATTGTCCTACTACAGTACGTTACCCAGATATGTGTCAGTTCATGTTCCAGATGTGAGAGAGTTACCCAGTAAAGTGATCATGGTCTGGCCTTGACCACCTGTGGTATACTCAGCTGAATCAGGACTCCACCTACTGGAAATGTATTAGACAACAAATAAAATCATTCTTTTATAAGTTACTTTATTTTTTCAAATGCAACAAAACATGGAGCCACCTAAGGTCCACAACAGAAGCATTTTAATCATATAAAATTCAGAAGCTTAGTTCTTCTAGATCAATGTGTGACCTCCGCACTCCCTTTCTTAATCCAGCAGTGGATTGAATCTTCAAAGGTATTTTGGGATGTCACAGATGTCAACAGTTGGCCAAGAATAGTGAAATTTTGGCCTGGAATGAAACCAATGTTTAAATCTAATATTTTTACCCATTGTGCCAGCCCATGGATAACTCCTAAAAAAACAACTTTTGATTCCCCCCTCGGCATAAAAGAACGCATGTGTCTCTGAATCCCAGAATGACATACAGTCAGTGCCTCACAAACAAATTATATCTTTTAAAATCATAAATGATGCCATTTTTTGTTGAGAATGAGACATGTGGAGTCACATCTGTTAATCTGGGTATTTTTGATGCTGCTGTACAAGAAGCTCCTCCCCCCAAAACAACCACATAGCTCATTTTTATAGCAGTTTATTTTTGAGCAGCTTTTGAATATATTTATTCATTGATTGTTTGTATTACTACATACAACAACCTATTTAACATGCTAAATTATATTTTTCTCAAATCTTTCTTTCTTTTCTAAATTTCTCTCAAGAAAACTTATATGCAACATACATAATAAATGCCAAATAGCAGCAATGTGAGTATTTTTGTATATAAGGTGTATATAATGTATCTGTATATGTCTTATTTTTATTTCTTATTCCGTTTTGATATTTTTTAAAACTGCTGCCCCCACTGCGGGGCAGCAGTTTATACGAACGAAGAGTGTAAAAACAAAGGCAGTAGTGAGGATAAGGAGTATAAAGAACGACAAGGTGGGCAGGAGGAAGGGTGGGGGGGTTTAATGTAACAGCCTCACTCCTGGTAATTAAGTCATTTAAATGTATTTTTTAACCATCTTTTTGTAAGCCTTCGCCTAATCCTTAACAAAACTGTGAGCATTTCACAATGTTAATGACAAATGACATGCATATGGTTTGGAGAACTTGTTGTATTGTACTGTTGCATTATGCATTATATCGCAAAATATAGATTAGATGTTGTCCTTTTTAGTAGCTGTAGGTTCATCAACACTCGCTAGTACGACTGGGAATTTTCCACATGAATCTTTTCAACATTTAAATGTACTCAGGGTAATCTATATCATTATATATATCTGTGTAACGGCTCTTTAGGTCTAATGTTACTAAAGAGTCTTTGGTTTCCCTTCATCTCTGTCTGTGACATCGCCACACAAAGCTGAATCACTTTTGACTGTCACTCATCCAGCTGACTAATGCTGCAGCTTGTTGGCAGCATAAGGCTGATGTGAAGTGGAATTTTTTTTTAGTTTAGATAGCTGATCAGATGAGACAAACATATGGTTGCACTTTTATTGGAGAGCAATCATCAAAACCTGCATGTACAGCAATTATGACATGGTGCACTGTTTGTATTTGATGGCGAAATTATTTGAAATGCATACATCTCCAGACCACATATTTCGAGGGATTCATAATTTTGCCGCATATAATGACATCCATAGAGTGCTGACTTGCATGTTCTTTGGTACAGGAAATCCATTATAAAATGTAGCGTTTCCCAATGTTCCATCAATAAGGCAATAAACAGATGGAATTGTATTCCCAGCAGCCATCAATAGCAAATATTCTTACAGAGATGAGGGAAAAACATAAAGCTCTTATTATAACATGTTGTTAAAGTTCAGGCTGTACAAAGCTTTAGAGAGCAGGTCTTATTTCCCAGTACAGCACTGCAATTCTAAAACATGTATGTGTTAGACATACTGGGTTATAACACGCATATATAGAAAGTACCATAGTTTTAACCCATAGTTCAGTGTAGGAAAGGCACCATACATCCGCCAACAGTTTTAGTATTTGTACAACTAAACAATTATTCAATTTGCAGATAGTGAATATTGGCCTTGAAATGTGCATTGCAGAAAAAAGTGACACAGGAAAGCCATGATACATAGACATCATCGACAGAAATAACATTAACTGTAAATGCTTTATCTTTGTCTGTGTCTTCAACAGCACATTGCAACATATGCTGCACATCATTACACAGAGCCGTGATGCAGAATAATGACAATGATTTAAGTGTGGACAGAAATATTAGTGCTTATCTCATTGTGATAAAGCACTGATAATTTAGGCCATGTTTAGACGGCAGTAAAAAGTGGCCCAAATATTTTTTTTGGCTCATACGTGATGTTTATTTTTTTCATAGTTTCATTCATTTCATTCATTCCTAAATCAGATACAGGTCAGATTTTTGCAATGCGACCTCAGTCTGAACAGTCATAGCCGGATTTATGTGACTTTAAGTCTGAACCTTCTGAAGGTCATCTCCTCAGCTAACTTAATGTAGTCAGGCATGAGGACGTGGGGCGCGGCCTTGCAAAATTTGCGTGCTGTCGAGGAAATGCAGGACTTTGCAATGCTAAACAGGTTAGACAATGTGACAAATTGCTGCATGCCAATTGTTGGCTTCCTATTCAGATAAACATAAAGATTTAATTAAATGCTGGCTTCAGTGACTTTTCCATGTTCTCTTCCATACAACAGCGTGCTGCATGGGACATCTTTGTTATTGTTCTTTTGCACATGCGAGTCAGTACAGGACCATGAAAAGTTCACACTGGAGTCTCATATTTGTCAGACAAATACACACACGCACTCACACAAAACAAATCAGATCTGAGCAATATATTCGAATAAAGCACTCGGCTCTGCAGTGTGAACAAAGTTGAAGATATGTTATCTGTTTTAAGCATGCTGTGACTGGCTTCCTCTTGATTAAGAATATATGAGGTGAATGCCTAATTAAAGGGATATATTGTTAATGCTACAGTAACAGTACTGAATATTTCCAGGTACAATATTATGCATTTGTCTGTTTCAGTTTCTGTAATTTTGCCATAAATTGTGACTTCCTACAAATAAGCTATATCCATAAACAGTCCAAAGTAACATAAGTTACAACTTTCACCAGGGAGAGACAGAAGTGCTTCATAATGTGTCTGATGAAAAATAGGATTAAAAGTTGTAATCTCAGTCATAACATTTGCATTATGTATTTAGTGGATTGTTTCAAAGGGATGGGGGGTTGGCTGGGCTTTCATAGTGATAGTCTTTGTATTCCTAATGTGTAAAACATAACTGTAATACTCCCTCAAGGTAAAAATCAAACTGCAATGTGTTTGTGAGTGATACTTTTAATTGAATCTTATGAATTCATTAATTAAGGGTGTTTTGGGAGCTCATTAGTACAAAAAACGAACATTTTAATCTCTGCTTTTGCTTTTTCGGGATAATTATGAATTCATAACAACACACATGCATAGGGAACACATTGTTCAATATAGCATTTTCAGCTATGTACATGAATCTTCTGTGATAACTGAACGCAAAGTTTTATACAACATATTTAAAGCAACATTTCAGGTTTACATCATCCAGTGCAGAGCTTGGTAAACCTTAAGCTGATAGGAACTTTCCATCTATAGCAGGGGTGTCAAACTGATCCAGCAAAGGGCCGCTGTGGCTGCAGGTTTTTGTTCCAACCAAGCAAGAGCACAGGTGATACTGATAATTAATCAACTGAGTGC
>CAFUXE010000919.1:749342-782291 GCA_903364295.1 Serranus cabrilla
AATTTGTACTAAAAAATATTCAACAGCACTGTCCAGGTTTAAGCACTGCTTGTCCAGCACTTCAGCTTATGAGAACATAAAAGAATATCAGATGTTTTTTAACGTCAGCCAATACTGGATTTTGTGGCCAATATGTAACATAAATATTTGAGGATTGGAAATATATTAGTTGGTATTAAAATTTACACAAACAAACAACATAAACATTTTAATATCAACTAAGTTATTATAGAACTGCCATCAAAATATGTACTAAGCTAGACATTTCATGGTTAAAATAAATATGTATATATAATGGTGCAGGCTGTTCTCACTGTTCATACTTATATGTACAAAATGTAATGCATTATAGTTCATATATAACTGTAATTGCAAGGCAGGAGGTGGAGGAGGGTGCAGAACATTAATGGAATTGCCATATTTCTGAAGTCGTGTGCATACGTTTTCATAGCATCACGATCTGTTTATTACCTCAAATATCTTCAATCATATGTCAAACATCTGTCCTGTCAGCATATGCATTGATACTGCCTATTGGCTGTAAGCTAATATTTGGCCTACTTATCAGTCAGGCTATAGAGATTTCACATTCCAAGTGGTTGGAAACAGTGCTGGAGACCAGCCCTGTCTCTCTTACAACATATCGTTTTTTACCATGCCTAAGAGTCATATAGTGAGTTCTGCCTTACTGATGTTTAGTTCATTTGTAAGGTCTCATAGGATATCCAAGATAGTTTAGAATGTAAACAAAAAAATAATCAATTTCCTACAGTTTTACTTTGAAATCTCCTTTCTCTCTTAAAACATGTTCTATGCAGTCCACGAACACATACATGTGCTGTACCAAGGTCAAAGTCAAAGTCGTACTTATTATTAAGGTCTTGTTGAAGGATTAAATGTTAAATCTAAAACTAAAGGGTTATCAGGAATGTTCAAACCGTATGTATAGACATGGTAGAGTGTAGTACAATATGTATTGCTTAAATGACTAAAAGATCGACACAGTCCATGTCCTGATCCTGTGTGCAGCACTTCATCACTCACCATTTACATAAAGCATTCAGCCTTCACGACTGCTGTCATTCAAGCCCATCCTGGAATTGATTGTGTACCGAGTGTGTCTGGATGAGTTGTTTTTCAATCAGGAAGGAGGATTAAATGCTATCAGTGACAGGTTAATGCATATTAATGTATTTCAGCTTAGCCTAAACTATTGTCTTTTGTCTTTGTTTTGATTGTCTCTTGTGAACTTGAGTATCTCATATTTAAATTTTCAGTTGAAACTTAGTGTGAACATTACAATTTGAGGGTCAGACTATGCACACAATTGGGCATTTTAAATGACACAGAGTAAGGTGCAGTATAGTGTTCTAGAGATAGATGCAAAGGAGAACATGCTGCTCTGCATTACAGATCTGTGTCAGCACCCCAAGCTTTTCTGCTGAACTCACATGGTCAATAAGTTCTCGCTGTTTAAAAGGCACATGAGTAGAATTCTACTCTCTAAGATCTAATGAAATGACGACGAATTGACCTTCAGGACACATGGGATTGATTCTTTACCACCATCCTCATGGTAATTGGCTTTGTATAGTTCTGCTCTGAATTATAAGTGAGTTGTATTGAGAATGTATGTCACACAAGAGTGCTCAGTCCTTCAAGGTTTACAGTTCAGAAAGGCAACAATGGCTCCCCAGGGATTAGAGATGTGCACGGCTCCAAGTTAAAAGGCTAAAATGCAGCATCAGCATACAAAAGTGAACAAGCGCACATCTCAGTAAAAGGTCCCCATTCGACCCATTCAGATTAAAAGCTGTAATGGATTAGAACATGCTGAAAAATGCTACATTAATTTCTTGGTTGGCAATGAAAATTAGTGGTCCAACTGATTGCTTGTTTAGATAATGAATGGCGGGGCTACACATGTCATTTACATTTATTCCCACTGAAAGAAAAGCTGATGATTTAAAAGCCTGGAATATATTTTTAGCTCCACAGTTTTTTCTCAGGTGGTATGGCCAGGTCAGCAATTTGATTTGAAGTGGGAGTGGCATGGAAGGCCACTGTGCAAAATTGAACCAAATTCGACTGGCAGCATGTTAAACCATGTGTAAAATCCTTGCGATGGGCTTAGAAAACGATCCCTGGATGGAGCTGCTGCTTTCCTCCCACCTCTGTCTTTAGGGATGGTCACACTCATTTCTGTGCACCACTCATAGGAACCTTTGAAGGAAGAGGGATGTCCAGGAGCCTATTAACCTCCCCTGCGCCTGTGCACTGATTCCTGACATACACCCAGACACCAGGTCACAACCTCACAAAAAGTAACTGCCCTTTCACACAACATTGGCAGGCCCTTCTTTGGTTCCTGCATGCTGTCCTTTTTATTGTATTTCCAAGACTCCAAGAAAGATACTCTGTGTGCATTGTGAAAATGATAATAGTTGTCAATTTTGCAATGACCCTTATTTTGAGTTGTCTCGTGTAGACTGCAGGCTTGTTTGTCTGCTCATAAAGCTGTTATGGCTCTGGGGCGGCTGTTCAAAACTGTCTAAAAGTGTTAAATTAACTCTGCTGGCTGTGGGCATATTTTAATACATTAAATCACTGGCATGGGTTTTTGCACTCTCACAGACTCACTGTCAAAAAACATGAGAGCATCATCATGAGCTCCTGTTAGAGCCTTGGAGAGGGTGTGTGGTGGTCCCTTACGACCTTATTACATTTTATGATAGCTTAAACTAGCACTATATTCCTGCAGATGTGCATTGTTCAGTTGTGACATTTGCTAAATGATCCTTCTAAAAACTGATCACAGGATCACTGATGTTTTCTCTGTAAGAAAGTAACCCTTATGTCACACGGTGTAATTGTTTTGACAGTTTACCAGAGATCAGAACTATTTCTAGGTGTTCTCCATTGGTGAAGCGTCTTCATTAGTCAAAAGGCGTGGGCGGGACTCTTGCTCTCTGCAGCGAGTCAAAGAGAAAGGCAATAAAGGGAGGCAGGAGCTGCACTTTGCCGACGAGCATCTCTGCCGTCCTGCTAGACTACAGTAATCACTGCCCCCGGATCTGCGAAAATACACAGGGACTTCTCTGGAAAAAGGCAGAGTTCATCAATGTAACTCCGGTCAGTCCGAAACTGCGCCTTTTACCTGGATAAGTCCATCCCGAGGAGAAGAGACAGACAGAAAGAAAGAGAAAGACAGAGACAGGCGCGAGTGGAGTGTCGACGTGAAATTGTGAAGGAAAAGAGAAGAATATGATTGTCAAGCTGCACTTGATCTTCATCCTTTACAGCCTCTGTGCAAGCATCTTTAAAGGTGAGCGCTGGATGTTGCTGTATAGACGGGCGTGGTGTGCGGGGAGGTGGTGGCTGCGTTAAGTGTAAATATCATATGTGACCGTGTCACATGTGAGTTCAAGTGTACAGTAAAAAGAGAGTTGATTTTCCTTTAAAATGATGTGTGTTTGCGCAGCAGTTTAGGTCAGAGGACGGCTGTCGTTGTCTGCTGTCAGAGCCGACTGTGCTGGAATGCCTGAAGTTGAATTGTGCGGCGTAATGAAAAGCAGAATGCGGCTGCAAGTTTTTGTATCAGCGACAACTTGGATGTTGCCCTTCCTTTAGTATTAAGTGGTAGAGAAAACATCACTCTGCAGATGAGTCTCCTGCAGTCGCCCACTGTTTGTTCATTCAGTTATGTCCCCTGTAGCTGACACACGGATGCACGAAAGGTTACAGCAGCTAGTGGCGTGCGTCTTGTTTGTTGTGAGACCGGTGTCATTGAGTGAATCACTGCGAAGTCGTACTGTCGAGTCTCTTTGGACCCTTTAAGTCATTTCACACATGACTTTAAATCAGTGACGACATGTGACAAGAAGTCTTTCATATAGACTTGACTGCGTTTGAGTTGAGCTTTTGTCTCCAGCACGGCCAGTTTGCGCACTGTGTTGAAGTGTAGGCAGAACGTGTGTGTGGTTTGCGTGTGCACGGACCGTCGGTATGCACTACTGACCGCGCAAGCCATGTAGTCGCTCATTCAGAGTTGGGTTGCTGGCACCAGACGCGGGTACGGTTGCGTGTGTGATGCCTCTCTGCAGCCAGGCATCAGTGTCTCCTCATGACAACTCCCTCAACTCCCCACAGACCGTCCCGCTCTTGGACATGCTTGCGCAGCCACCGCCCTGTAGGCGACCAGTGCGCAGATACATAACGCCTACAGCAGAGGGGGGGTCCGTCAAAGGATTTCATGTCAGGAACTTCCAAATCAAAGCATCAAAAATCCCCGCTGACTCCAGTTTGACAACATTTTGTCCCACATGGCATCAGGAAGAACATTTTTTTTTCTGTCATTCCTGACTCAGTGTACTGTAGGGAGGAAATAATGGTACACCTATAGATAATAGTGACAGCGACCTAGTGTTCATCCTATGAAACTAATAATTTGTCATTTAGAAGGAGTCTTAAATTATTTCTGTTGAGGATCCCCCTACATGACCTGACTTTCAGAGCAAACACAGAAAATCCAACTGGAGAGAAACCAGTTCAACAGTCAGAAGCCTCTGTAGTACTGTCATCTCATTTCCACATTGCACCGTCATATCAAAGATCAACTCTCAAATGAGTCCTATTCCAGTCTCACATAATACACATCACCTCTTGCCACTTGTTAAATATTTTTAGCCCTAGTCAGACCACTATGTGCTGAAGAAACGTAAAAACCAGGGCTCAGGTGAACTCAAATGCCAGGCAGCTTAAAGGTGTTAAATGCTATGACACTGGCTTGTTCATTTCTATTTGAAATTAGATGAAACTAAATTATTTATTTATTTTCGCTCAATGTATGTTGCTTTTGGCAGTCTTGTAGTCTCTCCCTTGTCCAACTTAAGATGCCATCAAGTGCTGTAAATCCAGCTGTGACCTGATGGCACATCCAGCCACATGTATCTGGTGCCATGCCCCACAGTGGAGAGAATTGTAGTTATGGTTAAATGAAAGGGGTGGGGGGATCAATACAGCATAGTATCATGGTGTTTTGAGTGGCAATATTGTTGGAATACACAGAAGTACCAATATTTTATTTTAAGAATTATTAGTATTGTGAATTCAAATTAGCCTAAATTTGTTGGTACTAGAAGTATACATTTCAGTCCACTAGATGGAGCTGAGTTGGGATGTTTAATTTAATTTCAATTTAACAGTAATTTACTTATTCGTTAAAGGGGCTACTTTTGTTTTTTGTTGCATTGTTAAAAAAACATTACAGTAGTCCATTAATGTTTGCAGTTAGTTGAACAGGACTACGAGGCTGTTATGGAAACAGTTCTGTTTGACAGGTGCATGCAGCATTTAGGACACATTCCTTTGACAGTGTTGGTCAGTCTGGCTGTTGATAATCTCATTTTGCTACAATAAAAATGACAGAAGTGATATAAATTGGGTGAAAACTTTGTTGCCAGATACAAGAGATGTTGCCAAAGTTTTTCCCTGGGGACATAATATGCAGTTAAAAAAAGAAATAAAGCACGATAGATTGCGATATACAGTCGTATGCTGTCTTGACTTTAGTGTCTCGATAATATTTTATCATGGAGCCTCTGGTGATTCCCACTCCAATTAAAGGGTCATGCATGATTTGCATGTTTTGTTATCCATTAACTACAAACTTTGTATATGTTGCAGAACTGCGAGATTCCTACCATCCAGACAGCCATTGTGTCAGTTGTTTGAAAATGAACCTGCAGATAAAGGGAACTTGCTTTCAAAACCTTTTGATTGCACACTCAAGGATACTCCTTTATTTGGGATTTGAGAATTGGCCTCCAATAAGAATTGTATTCAAGGGCTATGTGTTGTAAGCAAAGCCATACACAATGGAAAGTAAATATAAATTATGTTAAAAGGATGCAAATGTGAGTTTAGCAGCACATTGCATAAAAGGTTGTTATTTAGCTCTATGTGAGTTATAGTTAATGGGCTGTATGGAAAACCACTGTCACGATTTTTAAAGAATAATTAATGTAATATTACAATATGTTTATTTTTAAATGTCAGATGCAAATCTTGGTTTAAATTAGAATCAGAATACCAAACTTGGAGTTTCCATTTTTGGGCTTAAATAGGTCTGCTTTTGCAATGTCCAACATGACTGTGCTTAACTAATCACTCATCCTTCTTTTAGTGGATATTATACATTTAACTGTTCCAACATTTTGGCTGTATCAGGGGGCTGTGCAAAATCTAACACACAAATAGACAACAGAAGCTCAGAAGCTGCAAGGGCATGCATTTGTTGCTATAATACTATTAGCATCATTAGCTAACAGTAGCTTACAGTGTCGCATAAAAAAGGACAGCAGAAACCTAGCCCATTTTACAACAAATTTGGGTTCATGACATCCTGCCAGAGAGAACAGGGCACAGAGACTTTTATCATCTTGTCCAAAAGCTCTGCTGAGATAGTGGCCACTTCAAGGGCTACTTTAAATATTTATGCTATGTGGCTTAAGTTTAGACACATGAACTCGGAGCACCCAGGACAGTGCCCCAAAAGCACAACAAGGCTGCACAATCCTCCAAATTGTGTTAATAAAATGGCCAGAATTGTTTTGATCTGCATTAGGATTGAGATATGCAGCAAAATACACACAGGTGGGCAATTATTTGATACATGTGCCTGATTATTTCATTTAAAGAGCAATAGTTTGGGAGTAGTAGCAGTATTTTGCCCATATTCAAAGAATTCCCTGCCTTGCAATGTTAAATAGTCAATTAAATAACCGCAAATGTGTAGCTGAATCTAGTTCAAGCCATGTCTCCACCTTTCACCACATTTCATTACAATCTGTAAACAATTTTTGAGCTATAGCGTTCGCTAACAGACAAACAATCCAACAAATGGGACTGAAAACATAACCTCCTCTGCGAAGGTAATAAGGTTCAAACGTCTTGTGTGATCACAGCCTAATCGACAGTTAAATTGCAGTGCGCCGCATCACACACTGCAGTGATACTGTAGACAAGACTTCAGCCTCAGCAGCTCTGTTCATGCTCCATAATGCTGAGAGTCATTTCATGCAGGCTCATCCTTCTTAGAACAACTACACTATTAGTATTTTGCTTAAATGCATTGCTGGACTCTTATCTGTTGCTGCAGCCTATGGAGTGCTACACTGCCTAAATGTTTAATTTGCTGTAGTGACAGAACAGATTAATTCTTCTGCAGAGTTACTGTAAATCTATTGTCTCCTCTCTATTGTGTGTCGTGCCTTCTGCTCCTGCTCTGAGTGTGAGGCCCTGTTATCCCCATATGTGCACCAGTGGGAACTTATGCCACCGTGTGAGGTGTATCACTGAACAGAGTCATAACAACATATTTCACCAAAGGCAGCTAATGTTGACACCTGACAGACTTGTCAGAGTCAGTTAACAAGTCAGGCTAGCAATGCTAATTAGCCATGTGGTGCAGTTATACTTAATCCCTTTGCAAACCTGTGAGCTGGTTGTGTCAAAAAATGTACGTTTTCTGATCTTTGCGTTTCTTTGTTGGTCACAGCTTCTCTGGTTTGGTCTGACATTTCTTCTACTCAAGTGTTTCATCACTTTCCTTCTTACAGAGCCCCAAAAGCTCCCATACTGCCAAGGGAACTTTTCTTTTGTTTGAGCATGGAGCCTTTCATCATTTCTTATCTCGTCAGACATTTTGGCAAGTACAACCTGCAGGTGACATTTGAGCGTTGGTGTGTGTTTGACCATAACGTGTGGGGGCAGTAATGAGGGCAAAGCGAGGAATAAATGAAAGTGGATCTCTTTTTTCCCCCTTTTTTTTCTTTACAGTATTTAATCTAGTATCAAAACCACAGACATCAAAACTACAGACAAAGAGAAACAAGGAGGTTGAGGATGAATTATTCTCTTAATAATGTAAATGAAAAATTTCTTCCCTGATTAAGGAGGGAATTGAGGCTAGTCATTAAAAATGCAAAAGAGCCTTGTAAAATGTTTGATATTTCCTTCAAATATTGGCTCAAGAGGATACCCGTTCATTTTTTAGGGGTTAAGACCCCAACTGTGATTATTCGACTTAATCTGTAAAAAATAATATGAACAGTGGAACAGAATATCATGTTATTCATACTAGCACATGTGAATATATGCGATAAGGACTTTCACAAATTTCTTACGTTGTTATTGAAAAGCTATATTAAAAATCTTAATAATCAAAACATGTCAGAAAACTTCCAGCCATCCAACACTACATGTGTCAGACCACTAATAACTTAATTATCCTGAAAACCATATACATTTCCCAAACTAACATTGTGTAAAATTGCATGAATGCCATTATTGAATCATAATCAGAGAACTGAAAATCACAAGGGGTTACCACAAATACTAATGATAAAAAGGACCATTCCATTCAAGTATATGGGGGATGTTTATTTTTTACGTAGAATTGCTTGATTTCTCACAGTGATTATGATATATAGTCTTTTTGGTGTCAATATCAGCATATCTAAATCTGGAGGACCATCAAACCTCAGAAAGGCTAAATTATCAAAGAATACAATTTTTTTCTCTTTCTGATCAATGCACAAAAAAACAACAAAACAAAACAAAAAAACATGATTTGACCATCAGTCGACTATAAGCAAGACCCCACAAATCAGATTTGTCTATGCAAATTCTATTCTGAATTTCAATCCATGGCTCTTTCAAGAATATGTATGCACAATACATCCATGCATATTAATGCATACATTACCCATCACAGTATGCTTTGCATTATTTACATGTTTTCATTTTCTTTCATCAGGATGGAAATCCCAACAGATAAGCAAAATAAACTGAATGTATGTGAATTTGACCACTTTTATGGTCTATATGCATATGGTTAGGCTTCTGAGTATTGTGTGGTAAAATACTATCAGCATTCACCAGCCTAACAATAATATGAAATATTTATTCTGTATGAAATCAAAGTATTTTGTTTTTAGATTTTTAGAAGAGCAGGGTAAAAATCATTCATAGAAGTGTGTGTCTCCTTTTAACTTTATTGTGTAGCCTACAGTTGTCTGAGCCTGAAACAACATAGCCTATTATAGAATGCAGTGATGGGTAGCAATTTATACCATTAAAATGTTTTATTCCAGCAGCAGCTTTCAGGACAGTGGACATAGATGTGAAGAAGTGTCCTACCTGCACAGTCGGTTTGTCATTTGGAGTGTATTATAGGATGGAAGTTGGTGCATCACTTCTCAGTCCGTTTCTGAGAAAATGGAGTTCTGTTTCAGCCTGGATCTGGGTGTGCTGAACATCTCTTTAAATGAATACATATTGGACCCAAGCAAAAGTGAACCCCAAAATGTCACATATTGAGAGACACAGGGAGCCTGTGAAATGTATGCATGGGCGCATCTCCTGTGGGTTGGAATAATCAGGCAGCAGGAATAAGCTGGCGGAGCTGAAGGCAAGGTATGGCAGAGGATGGTGGTTTACAGTCAAGGATACCCGTTCCTCACTGCTGAGGGTTAGCTTATCCCTGCAGAGCGTCTCCCAGCTGCCAAGTGCTGGCACTGGTGCTGCTGTATACCACTGCAAATGAATAATCCAGTAAAGGGGACAAATGTGCTCCAAAAGAGCCGCTGCTGCCCTGCTTGCTTTCTGTTGACAGATATACATCTGTAGGGATAAGCCTCAAGCCAGAGGCAAATGTGCTCAGACAAGTGGGGAACGGGCTTAAAGATTAGCTGCTCGCTGCCCCAACCACGCCGCATGCTGTCAGTCTCCCTTCGCCATGCTCTTTGTCATAGCACTTTTACACGCCATGCCCCCTCTGAGTGGTATAAGCCTAGCAATGAAGCTGATAGACTGTAAGGGCAATTACACTATTAAAGATTATTTTGACCCGTATTTGAGCAAAAGAGGTTGAGAGATTTTTCTACTAGCCAAGAAGCCTGTCTCAAGATACTCATGATAAGTTTAATGCCGCAATTGGTCACACCGAAAAGTGGTTAAAGCAGTGCTCCCATCAATCTCAGGCTCCTGAAGAGGCACCTGTGTTCACACATCTTAAAGGGGAAATCCACCATAAAACTGAATTTCCATGTATTCTTGTGGTCTTGGACAGCTGAGTCAATATTTCTGAACATGAACGACTAGTTGAAGCTGAAACCCAGAGAGCCAACAAGTATTTAATTTGTCATGTCATCAAGCAGCAGCAGATACTCTATTTACAACATAAGGAGAGCTGCTGTATGTTTTGAGTTTTATACCAGTGTGAGACTGTCTGCATAGTTGGGGTAGGATTTGATATTATCATTTGCAACCACATTGATCCAAGCCAGCTGTGAATGGAGGCTGATTATTATGAGTAAAACAGTTGGAAATTTTTGTCCTCCTAATTGTGAGTCTGCTCATGATGTTTTTATGCTTGTGTACTTTAGAACACTGCACTGACACTTCTGGTGTTGCATCTTTAGTAAACTGTGGCTCAAACATGTGGGGGGAAAAGACAGGGGAAAAAAATAAGACAACACAATCAACAGCAGTTAGTTTGCTAAAAGAATTTAAACACAGAAAAACATTCTTTAAAAAAGCCAATCCTGTCAATCCTGCAGACATATTAATGAATCATTGTAGCCATATATCCTTGTGCTGACAACACAATACATTGATGTTGTTGAACAAGTAATAGAAATAAAAAAAATAAATCATAACGTGATGGTGCAAACTAGTGGGCTATAGCTTAAAAATGACTGTATTGACCCCATATCTGATACTGAGTATTTAACATTTTCATTATCTTTATGATGCAGATGAAATATGTAGTCCACCACTAAAGTGTCAAAGGTGCTTAACATAAAATAATAGTCTATAAAGATGCAGCAGAAATAATCCTATGTGCTGCATACACACCTACAGTAATTTAAAAATGGACTCGAACTTTATTTGAATAGAATCTGCAGAGAATGAAATAAACAATATTTCTCATTGAAGTTTTGATGAATGGAATTGGGCTGTGCTGTTGGAAAGGTGGTAGGCATCTGCTCTGTGAGAGCTTTATGCATTCCCTACATTTCAGTATTGTGCCTGAAATGAAGCCTATACTTCATTTTATGCCCGTTTGCAGTGTTGACCTTTACCAATCTCTCTTGGCCCTCATCTCTGTTGAAGTGGGCTTTGTGCCCGACTATGGATGAGCCTCTGAATCTCATTTAGCCCGTGTGATGATCTCCCTTTTCTCCTCTTGCTGCAGTCTCTATGAACAAAGTTAATATTTTTTGTTCAGAAATGACAGCCGTACACCATTCCCTGACCCAGCGGGCATGTAATCTGTTTTAGTCATTTTTGCTGAATGGATGTCACCTAGGTGTGATGTCACCTTTTGTTTTGTGTTGTATGTTCGTGAGCTTTTCTGATTATTATCACAGAAGTGGAAGACGTGTTCACAAAAATAGTTCTCATTCTGCTAAGAAAAAACAAAACACAAGTTTGCTAAT
Organism: Serranus cabrilla; assembly: GCA_903364295.1. Taxonomy (NCBI): domain Eukaryota; kingdom Metazoa; phylum Chordata; class Actinopteri; order Perciformes; family Serranidae; genus Serranus; species Serranus cabrilla. The sequence goes on from CAFUXE010000919.1 coordinate 760,847, forward strand.
GCCAGCAAGAGAGGTGTTGAGTGCAGGATGTTAACCATGAAATATTGGGAGCATCATTATGTGTTTGCCATAATAGATGTCATTTTCTGCCTCCACTGTGCATGTTTGGTAGGTTTCCAAAAATAGTGATTGACTCTCCGAGGTATCACGCTGCAACCAAACACCTGGCAGCCTGACCTGAAGTGACAGTACTTGTTCCGAGTTATTTAAGGGTCTTTTGACAATGAACAAACAAAGCTGCAATCAGGACAATAAACTGTGGAGCCCTTGTTCATGTTGTGTATGGTTTATATTTAAATGTGTCTGCAGTTCACACAACCTTTTGCCGCTGGGGGTTAAGGTTGCAACTAATGAATCTTTTAATTATCAATACATGTGGCTGTTTATTGAAAAAGTCAAGGATGATGTCTTTAAGTGTTTTGTTATGTCAGTCCAAAACCCAAAGATATCCAATTTAAAATGATAAGAAATAGAGAAAAGCAAGAAAATCTCCATATTTGAGAGGTGGAAAATTGCACTTTCTGCTCTTTTTCCTTGAAAAATGACTTCAACCAATTGCTTATCAAAATAGTTGGTGATTATTTCTGTGTCAATAAACTAGTTGTTGCAGCTCTGCTGTGGTCTTGTTTGCATAAAACTCCAGTATTTAGAAACAGAAGTCCTTAGTGAGAAGGCAGCTGTGGTCAAGCTTTGGAAAATGGCACTTGTATAATAAGTATTCCGAGCTGGTGCACATTTCTGTGCTAAACGTTGATGTTTTAAAGTGCAAATGATTGTTGTAATGTGTGTAAACACTTGCTGGCCACTGGTTTGAAAATGTTTTTATTTTTTATGTGTTAACACGGAAATTTCATCAGTCTCACAGTCAACAGGATTTTGCATCACTGAGTTGCTGTGCTCATAAAGCCCCTTCAGTCGAGCAGTCAGGCTGGACGTCTGAGCTGCAGATAAAGGAGACTCTGTTGCACTATCTACACTACTAAATTTGATAGCTTGCTGGAATAAGTCATGCATTTTCATAGACTTGTAAGCAACAAATCAAGTTATTTATTCCAGGGTAATGTTTTGCATTTTATGGCTATATGATTTGATATGGTTTGTGCACAATACAAAATTAAAGACCCTGAAAATAAATGAAAACGATGGAAAAGGGAAAACTGCAACAGATTGTTGACGTGCGAGAAGAAAAGAGAGGCTTGTAACCATTTGTTTGGGGCTAAAATGAAAACTATTCATATTTCCAGCTTGCAGAATCGAGCTCAGGGTCATGAAGAACTGTAGACTATCCCAGCATACATTTTGCAGAATGCAGGCAGGTGCGACAGTCCATCACGGAGGCCATCATACATAGACAGACAATAACATTCATGTTGCAAGGCAATTTAGTGTCTCCGGTCCACTTCAGACTTTTATGTCTAAATTTGTGAGGAAACCCACAGGAACCTGGGGAAAACATGCCAACTTAAAGTGCACATACTTTAAACTTAACAAAGAGGGAGCTAATTAAAAGTGTCTTCAAGTCTGGCAGTATTTCAGAGTATTTTGTGACATTTTCCCATGTGCTTTTGGTTTCTCTCTACTCCCCAGTGTTATCACCGCAAAATAAGTAAAGCGACTGTTTATGTGCCTGAGAGCATCCTGGAAAAAAAATGCAGCAGTCCAACCTGTTTATTTTCTTACAGCAATTAAATTTGACAATTTTATTGAGCAAACTTGCTTGTAGTTATCAGTAGACTAATTCCCACTGCATACGCTGTCTGAAGGCAGTAGAACATGCAACTGTGTGAGTGTCTGCATCTTTACTGTGGCATTAAAGAACCAGTCTCTGACAGTTTTTAAGAAAGTTCACTGCTGCATCAGTGAGTAATGTTTTGCCTAGAATTATTGTTGGTGTTCCAGCCAAAAAATAAATAAATGCATAAGTCGCATAGGAGCATCCTTCACATTAAACATGGCAACTTTCCAGTAAGATGGTAGTTCTCTCCTGCTAACCACATATATTGTAGTGTATTGATGGACCAAGGCCTGTGTTCATATACATATTCATATCATGCTGGGTAGCCCATATATAGTAACTAAAGTGTGCACTGCTTCAGAGTGTGAGGGTTGCAGATAAGTCTGTGCTGTGCATAATGTCCATTATAAAAGCCTGTGTACATACTGTGCAGATCAGTTTTGCAATGAATCACATAGTCTCACTGATGGAATGCTAATGCTCATTCATATGTTCATTACAAGGGTAATGTTTACTTTGATTTACACATGCGAAAGTTTAATTGTAAAAACTATTTTCTCTCAACAAGGTGAAGAAATTAATTTTTATAGATGCACGCAGAAGCAGAAATTGTAAAAATTCAGCTTTTGCATTGTAACAACTGGAAATTTATTTTCTTCTCAATCGCCATTCCAAAAAGCTAACTTTGGAATAAAGACACAAAAAGCACAAACTTAAGCTCATGCATGTTTATACCCTTTTATTGACTTCCTCTTTAAAGGCTTCCCACGGGTCTCTAAAGCTGGAGTGTAGATACTGAATGCAGGCATATTTGCAAGTGAAGGTGGGGGATAAAAGCATTGAAACTCATGTCCTCATAAAGAGGGATCAGCAGTCTGAACGAGAGCTGCATACCGATGCAAGAGATGCCAGTGCTCAGAGCCAGAGAGCATGCTTTGCTGAAAAAAAAAAAGCCTTAAAGCTGCTAAGCTGAGAGCAAGAAGGGGAAAGGAAGAGAAGGTGTGAATCAGGAAGGCACACAAGCTGTTAAAAGCAGAGAAAAGTAGGTGTAATGTGAGATACGTCTACCATTTCCCTCACCTGCTCTGAAAGGGGTTAATGCAGTTTTAAATACAGGTTAAACCATTACATGTATGATAACATAGCACACTGTCTTTCCACAGATCTACTTTTTAATTGAAGAGGAAAAATCTTTGCACATTTAAGTGATGAAAGAAAGCCTAAGATTTGTAAGGGAATCAAACATAAATCCAAGTCTCAATGAGTTCCCTGTGTTTAGAGGAGGATTACAGTTAGTAAAGATAGATGACCTCCTCTTCATGGAGACTGCAGTGCACTGGGAGTCTTTATGGAGAGTGTCTCACCACCTGCTGACTGCTGCGTGAGCGTGACATTCTGAGGGTGTGTGCACACAGAGTTTGCATGTTTGGAGCATTTTATTCTAACCCTGAAGCACTATTGTTTCAGTTTGGTTTATTTTGGCAGGCATGGACTGTGCCTCTCAACTGCAGGTGTGCAAGTTAAGTAACCGCTCTGAGAATGAAGCTGCTGTCATCAAACAGCATGATGTCTTTCGCTTTTTAGTGAAGTTGGAGCATACCGCTTCTTAAAACGACTTTTCATTATGTGCAAAAACAAACTTTTGACACAGTTTGTGTCTTCATTCACAAAAGACAAACACTACAATTATTACATTGATTCTGTTTTATTTTTTATTCTGTTTTATTTTGATACAATGATGTTTTATTATTCAGTGTCTCATAACTGGATGATCAACCTATGTATAAATGACCAGAAACATTAACTAAAGTAAACTACTAAACTCAAAATACGTAAATAATCATAATAAATATAAGCACGTCAAATATGTAAAAAGTAGTGATAAAATATTGAGAGGTAAGAAAAGTAATCTAATAGCAGATTTTGCCTACAGATAACTAGAGATTTTGAGCTCCTCATTGAGTTTAGAAGGTTTAACAGAGCTAAGGTGCAATACGTAATGATACATAGAATTTACTGTGTACACTGGAAACATACTGAAGTGTGCAGATAAGATTACTATAATTCCTCAAGACCACTGCAGTTAAAATGTCATTGCTGTTCAGTTCAGTTAATTAAATTATTTGCATATTCTCTGACCGCTGGCATATGCTAACTATACCCGCTAAACAAATGTTGGGCTTTAATACATGCATTGATTAAATTTTATCATTAGGGGGTTTGCTGTATAATTGTTGAACAGGCAATTATCATCGATGTGTCATAAGGTCTTTGATTTGGATATTCAGACTATGAGGTCAGAGAACCCGCTTTGAATGAAATAACTCCAGGTGTATGCAGATTTAGCAGGGTCATTATCCTTCTAAAACATGGGAAATTACTTTTTTTTGGCAATTACAGCTTCAAAGTGACTGTGAGCAGGCTTGAAGTCCAAATGACCAAAGAAGGTCTAAACCCAATATGAGGAGTACAGGAAAAAACAGGGTAGTGAAAGTCAGACCTGCTAATACAAGTGATGCTAAATGCTTTTGCCAACATGGTCACTGTTGAACATGAAAGGGTTAATAAATGCATATACCCAAACCTTTCTCAAATGTTAAAAAATGTCTCAGTATGGTTAAATCTAATTTTAAAAGTCTGTCACATTCTTCAATTGTGTTGGTATGCTTTACATTCACCTATTATGTCAATCTTGTCCGAGGTAGCTGACATAGATAGTGTCCAACAGTTGACATCATAGACAGCACATCCACATATGGCCACACATGGCTTTTCACTTAACAACACTGACTTTTATTTCTTGTAGATACGTAGCTTTTGTTTTACATAGACATATTCTTTAAAAATAAACAAAAGAGAATTATTTAATGCTAATTGTTTAGAAAAGTATTGGTTTCAGGAATAGCAATCATTGCAACCAATGAGAAGACCATACACTAGTTCTGCTCTCAGTATGAACTTTGAGCCCAATAAGAGTTCTGCCTTCACCATAGTCAGCTATATCTGCTATCTGTTAGAAAATGCCACAGGAAAAGATGTGCTATTTTGGATTGTGCTGCTGAAATAGCAGGATATAAAGACAGGATGGACCCTACAATAAGCTCTTATAATGGCCAGTCTGGATAGACCCTGCCTTTTGTGGGCTCAGAGATGATTACACATTTAGTATCCTCCAGTAGTGGTGGAGTGTGAGGACATCCGATGTGTGCCAGGTGACCTTAACTACTGGAGCTGTAGCATCCCCCAGATAATGACCACTCTGAACCCCAGGAGCAGGCCTCATCACCCCATAAATACAGGGACCATATGGACTCGCAGTGGAAAGCTGCAGACAGTCACTTTTCAAATGGACGCATACTTGTAGGAGGCTTTTGTGCTGTGAAAAAAGACTCAGTTGGCATTTTCACAGGTTCATGAAGACTGTGTTTTGTGGAGGCTGTAGTTCAGTTACAATGGCAAAATGGCAGATGTCTCTGAAAGTGCAATTTTTCTGTGTGTTCTCAACCTCAAGGAAACGATATGGTCAGATGACTAAATCTGTGCTTGTGGAAAAGGTGTTGAAGTGCCTTGTTCAGGGCAAATTCAGGGTGACTGTGTAACAGATAATGTTAAATTTTTATTTTCCAAAAAGGTAAGCTTACTGAAATAGTAACCGATCTGAAATGTAACCGATCTTCCAAAAGAGAGCTGTTCTGAAACCTAGACTATGGTAGCAATGCAGCTGTTAGGAGCCACTGTAGCTGATGATTGTAGACCACACAGCACCACGTGGCCCATAGGTCTGTGAGCCTTGGAAATGATGCTAAAGATGTTTTTGAAAAAGGATGTGGTTGCTTTGAAATAATTGATCACTATAAAACCATCCAGGATTTTCAGAGCTTGGAGACGATTAAAAATTCAGATCCTCTTACTTCTAAAAGGAACCACAATGTATGGTGTTTCTCGCAATCTATAGATTCGGCCCTGATTGAACAATCCCTGTGTGAGGTAGTTTGATGTAGAAGTAGGCTCTCTGGGCACAATTGCTTTTTGTGGTACAAAACACCCAATTCTGTAATGCTGGACTGTAAGCGCTGATATGACTCAACCAGGGATTACCAGTCCACAATCTGAAGGTTTGCTTCATATCAACAAGGTCCCTGAAAAATATATTATCATACGGGGTGAATAATAAGGTGTTACCTAGATGCAATTACCTAGATGATTAGAATGATGTCACAATAATCAAATAAATTAATAAACAGGGAAAACAGTCATAATGTAATAACTTCCTCGATAACATTTCATAATAAACAGAAATTAAATTATTTTATATTTCATACAGACAACAGGAAATTACCTGTAAAATTCTGACACTCAGCTGTGTCAAACAGGAAGTGCCTGTTTGCATGTATGAACATCTGCATTGGCACATACCTATGATGGTTTGTGTGTGTTCTAGTCTGTGCATTTGTGAGCAACCTCGATAACATCACAGCGTCTGTAGTCAAGCTTACATTATTGATGTAACCTTGTGCTCGACTGAACATAATGCAAACTGGATGCAACAGTGCTACAACTAAACCGTCTCTGACCTCATTTACGACTGGTATTAACATCTGCATGTGGATGTGTTATCTGGATAGTGACATCTGATCACAGGTCTTTGCAAATCACCCCTGGGTTAGTGTTCTGCTTATCTTGATTTTGCCTGCACCTTGATCTGATCTCAGTGTGCAAATAAGGTAGGTGGAGCTCAGTGTTAGTAAACCAACACGGTGCATCACAGGTCAAGGGAAGTGATGCTGCTGTACTATAGGCACTACCTGTTTTTGGGTGGATTTATTCCTAATAATGTGTGCATTAACACTTTACAGTTACCTGCCCTTTCCTCATAAAGACAAGGATAAATTACGTGTACATGGGGTGTGTTGATTAGCTGTGTTTCCTCATCATTGCAGATCCACATCCTTCTTCACATTCAGCCAAAAATCCATCCTAGAATCAACAGTATTCCCACAGCACTGAGTGAACCTTTTCTGAGGGCGAATAAAATCTCAGCATCTCTGAATAATATTTTGTTGTTGGCAAAGAGTCAGAGGAACTTGTAGCTGTCCTTTCTCATGGGCCATGAGTATTTGCATAAGTGTATCAGTATAAATAGTGCGTTATTAAAAACTGAGTTCTAAGGGTAGACAGGGCAACTGGGTGACCGACCACTACGTTTTCATATTATTGTAGCTAGAAAATGACACAATATTGCTTTTTCATTTTTTACATATGATAACATAATAGGCCTGCATCGTGAGTGATGACACTCTTAATCAATACAATCACAATTACAAGGCAAAAAGCACACACTGAGAGGATTCAGCTCAGTTCTAATCTTTAATGTAGCCTAAAAGCAACAAGAAAATGGAAAACAATATGTTTCATCACTGGGATTTATCACATGAAAAAAAGTAATAATGTGCACAGACCAAGTGTAACTGATGATACTTGTAATTGTGTCTGACTTTAAACCGTTCTCCGTGCTCTACTTTTCTCGGTTTCCAAACACAATCAGTGAAACACAATCAGGATATTTTAAGATATTCTTCTCGAACACTGCACTGGGCTGATCCTGAATTACTTACATTTTTGCCATTGGCAACACAGGAGCAGTAATAAGAAATATGGGTTTTCAAGATATTCTTAGCTCTACAAAGGCTTTGTCAAATTTATCCCAGATTGACAGGCTCCAGTGGGATTTTCACATTCAGTAGTAACACTGAAACTATAACCCACTGTCATTTCTTCACTATGAGACCAGAGTTAACAGAGAAAATGGTGTAAAACTGATACACATTTGATGAGTCGCCTACGCCTCACTGAGACTCGTGGAATGGAAGTTTAACATTCAAACTCCACAACACATGCAGATAATAACAGTCTTGTGTCTAATTACAGTCTTCTCAGAATCCTTGTACGTCATATGATTCCTAAAGCCAATAAGAAATTCCTTTTTGCAATGTGTGCCAGTTTTTCTTATGATGTTGGGTTGGGTTGGGTCACATTGTTAAGGCTGATCTACAAAACAAATATACAAATAACACAAAGAAAACAATCCCAGAAAAGAAATAGGGAGGAGATACATGAAATTCTTTACATTATGTATAAAAGTGCTATGTATTTTAAATGATGAGTGCAATTTTTTCAGGTCTATGCATACAGAAGTGTCTTTGTGGACATTCCTCAGCTGAAGTGGTGCTGTTACTGAGGGGGGAAAAAGCTTCTGGAAGTGATGGCACAGTATGCATTTAAGGGTTAACTTGATATGTTACAGGATATGTTAGAAGGAAGTTTTAAACAGTGTAGGGAATACCATTAAACTTAATGGACTGTACATAGTGAACATTTCCAGTAGTTGCAAATCAGCTCCACAAGAAGAAAATGCTTCTTTTAGAAAATATCCAGAGTGCATTTCTGCAACGTATTTCTAGGTATCGTGGTATTGTTATTCATGGCTTTACAGTACAGGGAACAATAGGAAATGTTTCCCAGTGCAGAGAGTGCCCCGACACAGCATCACAACATCATGGTATTGACCTCATCCTGCAATACACAGAGCTTCCTGCTGTTTGATATGCCTGATAACGATGTGACATTTTATGAGGGAACATCACAATTATTGCATGAAAAGCAACTAATTCTGACTCATAGTCTCAAATAGCAGGAGGTGTGCTATATGGTAATCATATTTTGGCCTTTGCATATCATTAATAGCCCTCAAAGGCTTTGCTTTAAGAGGGAAATACGTTGATGCATTATTGCAATGAATTAATAGAAACCATGGAAACAGCCTTTGCAATATGCTGTCAGGAAGTCAAAGAGCACAGCTCTTAGAAATTGGTTCCAATAATTGGCTTAATACTTGAACATTATAACAGATCTCTCCAAAGAACAGATATCAGCCACAAGCACATTTCTGCTGCAACCAACAGACTGTAGTTTGGTATAATTATTCCTGGTACCATTATTTGGACTTAATGATTTTCTTACCTTCATGTTTCACTGACCCAATCAGTGTTTTAATGATTACAATATATGCAATTCATATTGAGATTTGAATTATTTGTATGCAGAACTCTCAGTATTTCAGTAATTGGAGATGCAGAGCTGTAAGGAGCTTTAAAGACTGGTTAGACTGCTAATTTGCATTAGAATGAAATTTACTTTTAAGTGAACCTCGAATGGTTGAACGGTTTGAATATACAGTATAGTGAGTATGGAAATTGCTGATAATATCAAAAAGCACATTACTACAGCAAATCCTTCAGAAAAGGGAGGATGAGAAATACAACTGCAGTTCCCCTCCACATTTTAAATTCATAGCATTAATGACAGTGATCGGTGTGGGAGACTGTAATGGCAAAGTAGTTAAGTTGATTGTATAATCATTGCTTACATTTAATGCACTTTACACCTTGAAAAACAGCAGATTGGGGTTGACACAAAAACAAAAACACTTTTATGAAATGATTTCTTCCTTTTTTGCTCCACTTCAAATTGACAGAATCCATATCTAATACCAGGCTAATTCATGTAAATTAATTTCTTGTAAGTACAGTATGATCTCTAAATTTATACACCACATTGAGTTAAATGTAGCAGCAGTGAGTCTGCTGGGTGCCGCGTTGTACAAAATGATACCGCAGTAGATTAATCACAACGTGCCTCTCTGAATTTAGAGGAGAGCAGTCAACCTTTTCATTTACTATCAAAATAATTCATTTTATACATGATATTAATCAGGACTTTAAGGTCCTGCCTAAGAAAATGAAAGAATTGATCTTATGAAAATACGTTGCACATACAGTGTGAATTTAATGCACGGAGATGATGCCTGCATTATGCACAGTGACCTATTGTTTTTCATTACAACACACTTTTCATGGAGTGTTGTTGTATTTCGTGCTATTCGGTAGGAATCACATGTGATCATCACTTTTGATTGAACTAATGGAGAGTACTTAATTAATCAGGGAGTTTGTGTGCAATAACAAATGCCTCATGGGCATGTCTTTTCCTGATATAGTTTTTGAATGTTTAAACAAGAGCTTTGAGTTTTAAAACAATCCCTTTAATGCTGAGTCAGCCGCACACAGCCTGTGATGCGTCTCTTCATGTTCTTGATTACACTTTTAGAAAAATGCATTTTAATGTTCTTAAAGAGTGAAAGCATGTCTTCTCTCAGCATCCAAGTTTGAGCTTGAGACAGCGAGACGCCATGTAAATCCAAGCAACATTTGAAACTGCTAATGAATCAATTTTTGGCGTTGCATTCATTCCCTAAGCTATTTTTTATTACTTGTTTTTTCTTTGTTATATTATCCTTTAATTTACACTTATTTCCCCTGCCTGAACCAAATACCACCCCCGTAAGAGCTGCAGAGTCTGCTGCTTTCATCTGCTCTGATTATGTGTACATACTGTAGCACCATATAGAGGCTTCCAGCAATCTTTTTGGCTCCACTATTCAATAAATTGGTTCAATCTTTTTTATTTATTATACAGTACGTGTATAATTATTTATAGAACCATGCCAAGAAAATAACCATGACATTCAATTTATATTTAAAGGTAGCCCTTTTCTGTGCAATACCCACCTACAGTGGATGGATTTTTGCATTAAATCAGACAAATCCTCTTCTTTTACCCACATCTACTGGAATAGCACCTTTCACTGTAAGAGGAGTAGACTTCTTCAATGTGGGGTACTCAAATTCTTCTTCAGGTTACATTATAATCAAATCAAGCATGTATTTCCTTTACAATATCCTTAAGGATGCTGGCAGGAAGGATTTATTTCCATAATTTCTTGGCAAGTGATCACGTTACACCTTTCCTTCCATCCATCCTCCATCAGAAACTTTAAAGATAAACTGATTTACCTGGAAGCGCCCCACGTTTTTAAAATACATTTACAGTAATGCACTCTCAAGTGACTTTGATTTGTTTCATTCCACGGCCAATATGAAGGAGATTTTGTCACTTGAGTAAAGAGTACATGCTTGAGAAATTCTTCCTAGATTAGACTTGAGACATCTGCAGAATTGTTAATTTTGATATTCAAGTACACGTAGTCTGAATTGTGCACACAGTAGATGTTTTGTCTCTGAAAATAAACCTCTGGAACTGCTGACGTGCACAACTTATGGTGAAGTTTTCAATAACTTCCTGATCCTGACTCCTTTCTTACCTTTACACTGGCCACCCACATGGTGCTTGAGGGAAATTTAGTTTCTTATTGGTTTGTTTGGGAACTATCAGTTAAGTCAGCAACCCTGAATAAACCGCAAGGAAACACAGTCTCTTTGTTATATATGGAGGCAAACATATTCCAGCAATGGTCATAAAAGCTGAACTTTCCACAATTGTTACATTATTCTTAAAACCAGGGTGCTAAAGTGATTTTCGCTCCAACTTGCTCTGTCTGAAAGCTGCACAGTAGCAGCCTTATAGGCCTGTTTGTGTTCAGCCGTTACGTAATTGGCCTGCATTCACAAGAGATTACAGTGGGGTGCCTGTTGCTTGAGGTTTTCACTCGAGCTCTATCAAAAATGGATGTTAGGCCTAGATGTGGGAATTTAAAGTAATGATATTCATAATTAGAATAATAATACAGTGCCAAGAATTAGTAAGTGAACCCCTTGGATTTCTCAGCATTTTTACACAATTTAGTCAGAAAATGTGATCTAATATTCTGCAAATTCACAATAAGAGATAAGCTCCATCTGCCTAACATAGTAACATAAAAACGACTGCATGCTTTGGTGTATTCAATAAAAGAGTATTTATTAAATCAGGTTGGAGTGATTATGTATTTTATAGCAGTTACCAAAACTACATGATGACATCTCCACATTGGCCAGGAGGAATTATAGACCATTTTCCCAAACAAAACTGTTTAATTATATTTGTAATTGATTGATAATCTTCAGCTCAAGTCTTAGAAGCTCAATCTCTGAATTTCACTGTTTAGGGGCATTTTCATGTTACATCTCCCAACTTCTATTAAGCATTGAATGACTGCCAGCTACTCATAAAAATAACTTTTTTACAAATTTAAGTTTCAATGTTTGACTGTGATTGTTGTTCAGGTTCAGCAAAACAACTACAGATCTTGGTGATCCTAACTCCATACTTCACTTGAAGGGCGATGTTATCGTAGGCTGTTGGTTTGCTTTATTTCTTCAAACATTGTGCACCAAAATGCAGTCTTTTGTTTCAGCTTCTCACAGAACATTTCCAGCAACATAATTGAAGGCTCTGGTTGCCGATATGAGATGTACAATGTCATCAAGTTATTGTAAGGGAGAACTGCGCTCTGCTTCATAATGCCCTTCAATGAGCACTGTTGTCGACCTCCATTTTTCCAATTGCTGAGACATAAATTGGGACCTTAGTGACTTTGAGATATTTCGACAGGTCCTTAACTGTAACCCAAGGGTTCTGTTCCACCTTTTTAAACCTTTTTGCTGTATCTGAAGTACTTGAGTGTGGTGTGAATGAGGACAGGATCATATCAACTTTTGAAGAGGCGAGTCTCAGTAACCAATGTTTTTCAAGTGCAGAGTACAGAGTAAGACACAATTTACCACTTACACCTATAATTTCAATCTGACTAGTAGCTTTTCTAGTCGTCTTCATAGAGGGGTTTACATACTATTTCCTATTTGGATTTTTTATATTGGAACTGTTAAATAAATATCCCAATTCGGAAAACAATGATGTGTTTTATTAGTTTGCATGGGGTGTTTTTGTCTTTTAGATTGACTGCAACATACCCAACTGTTTAAGCTGTATTATTTCTCATAAAAACGTACACAGCAGTTTGTATGGTATTTTAAGAATAAGACCAATTTAATGTTGGATAATTGCTGTTCGGCATGGCTTGATCTGAAAATGCAGGCCTCATGTTTTTGTTTCTGTCTTCTCTAACCCAGTCTGAGACCATTAATGCCAATACAGCCAATTGCATAAAGTAATTTAATGGTTGCCATTAAGCTGTATTTATATTTCTTTTGTGAGAGAACTTGGCAATCATAAATTTGAATGACATCTCAGTGCAGCAGCACAGGAAATACTGTTTACCTGGGTCCCATTTCACTGAAAAGATTTGCGAGCAGTGCTTACACACAGACTGCAAACAAAAGTCGAATCCCATTTCAACAAAGTCACTTATAAATTTGCAGATAGACTTACCAGTCCTACAGGGCTCTCATATGCACATGCATGAGTTGCAGGTTTTGCATTTTCAAAACAGTACAACATGAAATAATATGATTTCTAATCAGAACTTGTATGTTGAAAATTTGGTAAAACAGGCCCCTGATTAACAAAAACAGTAATTGGAAAAGAAAATAAACTACTGTGAATAACCAAATAGTGATATTATTCTAATGCATCAAGCTGTAGGGGACACTGGAGCAAGAAGGAATAGAAGGGAGATTTTAACCAGCTGACACTCAGTGAAGCCTGTATATCAGTCAATATTGGCCTCGTGCAAATATTGGTATCAGCATAATTGGTGGCCAATGTGTATTACAAGTCTTTAGTAACAAAATTTGAAAGATTTATGTATTTTTTTTTATGTGAGACACAGACAGTCTAAGATGTAAACAGGCTCATATGCAATGCTGTGAAGGTCCTAGAAAAGCTCTACGCAATACCCATGTTCTTATGCTCATTATTGCCACTGCTCTGAGTTTCAAGAGGGTGCTTAGGCTTATCAAAGAGTGAATTATCAAGCATGACATAAACAGGCATAATTAGACCATCAATCAACTAAATTAGTTATGGATTATCTCTCTGTAATTGACCCTTTTGTATTACGGGTTCAAAGTGAAACTTAGCCGAAGATTTTAAAAGTGGGCTGTGATTTATGCTTTCCTTCCTGCCTCTGATTAATACAGTAAAGGGTATCCTTTTGTATATGCTCATCAAATTTCAGCTACTACAATCGCTCTACAGCTGTTGTTATTTTGTCCCTGCAGTATTGGTGATGAGGGATCCCCTTGAAATGTGTCTGAAGGCTTGCAGAATTGCTCAGGAAAGAGAATAAATGTACACTGGCTTTTTAAAAATAAATTATTTGATGATGAAATGGGGCAGGAGACAGTTTTAAGCGATGAATCATAGGCTAATACTCAAAGGCAAAGCTTGGCTGTGAGCAGTCCATGCCAATATGGCACTTTCCGGATCCTGGAATGTAAATGCTTTCTGGCCGGGCCTCTCTGAGATCTCTAAATGAACTTGACGTACTGTATCAGAGGAGATAACAACAAAAGAGCTGCCAGTGTGCGGAGGTGATTTGCATTGAGGCACTGCTGGGCCTTCTGCTATACCTGAGTGAGCTCTCAGACAGGTTTCCAGACACTCTTTGGTAAAGCAAGCAGCAAGCCAGTGATTGTGATGTCTTGAGGTGTTTACGGCAGGACTAGGCAGGAGGAGGTGGGGCAGTCGTGTGTCTCATCCTCTGTATAGCCCCACGAGTCTGTGACTGATGCTCGAAAAATCACTTGACCAGAAAGTTGAGTGAGCACTTTGAGATTTGGGCACCATTTATTCAAATTGCACTGTGTTTTTCCAGGTGTAGTGGCTGTTGGGTTTACTGTACTGTGTACGCCAGATTCATGCTGCTTCATTACACATTTAAGCTCGGTACCTATGCTGCAGGGAAAAAACAAACCATGCAGCATATGTGACATGATCTATCGGCTTCTGAAGGGATGTTTGAAAGCATCAACTTGGCACAAACGTTTGCTGATTTCAAATTCAAGGATTTTCTTTGTAAATGGAATATCTTTGAGTTTTCCAGTCGACTGTGTTGAGCTCAAAACAAACATGATGTCACCTTTTTGTAGATTATGTCAAGTAATCTATTGGTAAAAAAAACATATGAAGTGTTTGTCAACTAATTATTTCTTTAGGACAGCCTTGGATTTTACTGAGGTTTTTCAGTCGTTTGGCTGGGATAATAGCTCTTAAGTGATTTCACTGGATTTGTTTATATTTTGAATTTGCAGAAAATTTTGTTATATAACTAGATATCAATACTAAAGCACACAGACTATGATGAAATCATTTTATCAGTGAATACCTGACAAGCAATGATGTTAATCTCTGAAAAATTACTGATAATAACATTTCTTTATGCTTTTGAACCTCAGATTGCATTTATGGCTATATGCCATTTTATCAGGGAGCAAAAACTAAACTTAGACAACAGAGGTCAAGTTTGGGAAGTATTGAGGTAAGACAGCAACTTTACAAGCTGAGTGTAATAGCCTGAGACACCCATCAGTCAAGCAAACACGACCCCAAACACACCAGGCTTTATACATTAATATCTTCTGAAAAGAAAGGGAGGCACATTAGAAGAACTGGCATTAGCTATTCAGAGCCTAACTTCTGCACAAAAAAAAAAGAAAAAAACAGTTGACTTTGTATTTCTAGAGATAACTTGGAAGTTTTCCCATTCACTTCAAAACAGTTTTATTCAGAGCCAGCATCTAGCAGCCATCAGGGAGCTGCATCTTAAGGCACTTCCACATTAATTTCAACATTCAGCCATGGCTGTTGGCGCTCTAGGCTCAGTATGGCATCTGTGGACCTTGGCATTTCTTCTTGTCCTTTAACAATTACTGAACGCTTCCAAACCTTGGAGTTCAGCTTTTGCGAGACTTTTGAATTAATACATTCAGATGTTTTACTTTTCATTTTAGTGCCATTTACATGTATTATCTTACAAAGCACACTTTGCCATCTTTGTCCCTGCATGGACCTGGATTTAGACTTTTGGTGTAGTCACACAGATTCTCAGTGCAGTGAAGATTGTTTTTTTTAAAACATTGCATTTGAATAGTTTCTCTTGGTGTCACTATGTGGCCTGTTAATTGTGTTACAAAAACAATTCTACAAATCATATCTAAACGTAACAGCAGATAGCAGCAGCAGGAGTCAAATAAAAAGTAGTGCAAGGCTGCTCTGACATTGGCTTCTGTTGTGAAACAATAGGCTTCTCAGTGGTTGAAAATGTCAGCGTCTTCATTATTATCACTTATATTCTGCTTGTCACCTTTTTTCAATGCACCAGAAACTAAACGCATCTTCTATCAAATCCGAACTTTCAAGCCCTATCATTGCAACTTAGCTCTCTTTGTCAATATGGGAGACAGTGATATTCAAAACTCAATGGCATGAAGACAAAACTAGATATTTCTTTTTTACTGTCAATATGCACCTGTTTTAGGAATGTTATCCCACACACAGATCAGGATTTATGCCATAAAAAAAACATGCAGAACATATTCCACATCTGTTATGACAGACTTAGAATCAGATTCTCTGAAAAACAACCAAACAAACAAAAAGCAGACATGACTGTCAGACACATCACGAGCAAAAAACACAAAAACTATTATTTCAGACATGTTTAAAAGCACTAATTTCATGGTGTGACCTATTTTCCATTTTTACCATTGCATTCATTGTTGCATGAGGTAATTGTAGAGCACCAGTGTCTTCAGTATTGGATAACTGCTGTCCTGTGTTCCAGTTGTCTGACTAGTGATGTGGTGATGGTGGTGGTGTGTGTGCGCGTGTGTGTGCAGACGCCTGCAGGGAAGGCCCATGCTGCGGATATCTGTCACTCACGTATTCCAAAGAGCTTATCACAGAGGGAACATTTTCTGCTTCACCAGTTATTTGAATTGAGATTTTTTTCTGTATATCTGCGTAGTCTGGATTCTTACAGGATGAAATTGGCAGTGTTAATATGCAACCTTATAGTGTAGAGATATTAAATACCAGATGTGCTGTCATTTGATGTAGAAATACCAAGCTATTTTACATTCACCTCACATTAGTTAAAAGCATTAAAAGCATGAATGAATGGATGATGTTGGCTGACCTAAGCAAAGCAGAAGTGTTTCTGATTTTACACCATTATGAATATGAGACTTTTCAAAGGTTACAGCATTTAGTGAGCTAAATTAATTTTCATTTTTGCCTTAAGTATAATTGTCACAGCTATGAGTGAAGTGCTGTTGATGTGGTTCTGTGTTCTCACAGTGGGCATTAATGTCAAAGCCGCGATGTAGCAGATGGTAAGGAGATGCCTCAAGTGAAAGTCCCTTAAAGGCATCTGTTAATTGTTTCTGAAGACGAACACGATTTGCTGCTGTATGCAGGAGTTGTTTCTGACGGTGACATCTTTCTGAGTTTGATTTTATTATCATATCAGATGACCGGCCGTACTTTCTGATCATCATCAAGCATATGCAGTTTCTGCAGTCCTGTGTATCACTGTGGACTCTTGCTTTAAGGTCAAACCTCATCAAAGGTGTGAATCATTTCTGATGCTCGTATCTGTGGCCCCGACTGAATGTGGTGTAGCATTATGATCATGACATAATTGACTGATAATTACCTGCAGTGCTGTCCAGTATTTCAAAACAAGAACAATCAACATGGTGAATTTAGTATAATGTTCCGCGTGTTGCCTAGTTTCTGACTGTCATCTCAACACCAAGCTCACTCAAAATAATCTTACGTTAAATCGTTATAATTCACACGAGTTCAGCTGATTTCCTCAAATGTAACTTGGCAGTGATGAGAGTCTGGAATTTGGAAGAAAGGTCAGATTTAATGTCAATGCAGTATCAACCCTTGCTGATGATAGATGGTAGGCAAATAACATAAAAGCAATTTCAAATTGCATCCTGACATTTATAATATTTGTATTTTATGTTTACCGCTGCTTAAATTCATTGCCTGCCACACATTGATTTGGCCTCTGTATGCACTGGCAAGCCCCATACTAATTTCTCAAGTAAGATATTCAGCCATTGCCCTTTTTAACAGCCCAAAGTTTCCTGACCAACTTCACGTTAATAACCAATCGGCCCCAGAGTCCGGTGTTGTGTTGTTGCCTGGAATTTATTTGTCCTCCCATAAATTATTCAGTATTTTGCATCGACTAACTGCCATACCTTTAAGGTTGCGTACCAAGACCTTGGCACACCTTGCATGTTAATATGGCCAGACTCACAAGGTGAAAGACAATCCCAAAATGACCAAGGCTTTAGTAGAGTTATCCTAAGAGGCAGGAGTTTTGTCATGCATCCTTATTGTTTTTCAACTTTCTGCTGTGCCATGAGATCTATACATGAATGTGTCAATCCTGGATTTCATGCTCTAAGCCTGTTGCAATGTGAGGGGTCAGTAACAGCTTGTTGGGCAGAATGTCAGATTATGGCACTATGGAAGGCCGATTTGTTGTCAGGCCAACATAGTGTGAGGTATCACGGCCTGTCACCATCAGGAGGTCAATGCAGATCCTCAGTCCATCTGTCTATACACATCTACTGTGAGGACATATCCCATCCCCTCTGACACTCAATGCAATTACAAGCGCCTGGCAGAGGAATGGCAGCCTGCAGCTGAGATAAAACAACCTCACAGTGAAACATATTGCTTACATTCGATCTTGCTGCTAGGCAGGAAATGAAGTTGAACCCGTGCATGGCAGTTGTCATGTTGTCTTGGGCACCTTCGATAACCATCTAAACTTTTCTTTTCTTAGAGATACAATGCTACTGTAGTAGTTTTTTATGGTTAAAATAAAAACACTCACAGTAAAGTTTCTATTTATGTTTTACGAGAGGGACTATTGCCTATGGCAGCCATATAGAATTGATAAAAGTTAGTTTTAGCCTTGTGTCTCTCTTGTTTTGGGAATTGTTGATACAGATACAAAATAAAATACTTCTAAAGAAAGCAGAAAACTAGGCAAGTAAGTTAAATAATCATTACTCTATTAAAAATCTCCTCTACATTCTATATACAGTACTATTATTTCCATTTGATTGACATAGAAACATAGTGAAAATCCTGTCTACCTCAATTTAGATCCTCTAGATTAGACCTGTTGCTTTAAGTAAGAAATAAAATTGAATCTTGCTCCGAACAGCAGCTGTAGGAGTTCCATTGAGAATATGCTGGACAGCACAGCTAAAATATTCCTCTTTCACCATCTCCACTACCACCAGTCACTAACAGGAAATATTATAGGTCACAGTAATATGCCGTTTACTGACGTCATGTCAGATAACAGGTAATGAAGACCTTCAAACTTTCAAAAATTGAAATGGCTATCTCCTGCTGCCACCTGGGGCTACCAGAGTGCGAAGTTTCCCTCTGCTGGTCTTAAGTGATGTAAAGACCTCCTGATCAGCAGGTAAAAAGTTCTTTGGCGAAGTATTCACACCTAAGCCTTAGCTGTGAAGTAAGCTGGTGTTTGAATAATTGTACTCTGCTGTATGTACTGTGGTTGTGTATGTGCTATAGGAAGGTGAGGTGATAATAAATCAGGAGCGGATGGAAATCACTCCCACTTAAGGTGCAACTTGGTGCCTTGGGTCACTGCAGTGACGCACACTGCTCAGAATAGAAAACACAACACACAACCAAATATGCAAAGGCTTCACCACTTATAATGTGTTCTTTACAGGGGTAAAACTTTGATCATGAAGTTGGCCCAATCGAGTAGATTTTAATAGTAGAATTTGTCAAACTCATGAAAATGTTCAGCTCTTTATTAAAATTTGGTAATTCATTTTCTATAAAATTATATAATGTGAGGATTAATTGTTTCAGAAACTGAAAAAAACTGAATACAAACAGCAAACAGCAATACTACAATTGAAATCCAGTTGCAGTATTGCTGTGTGCTTTCCTTTGATTTTGCACTTTTTCTGTACAATACACAATACAGTACACGCTGTTTTTTTTCTTTTGTCAGTGACCATCACTGCTGAGGCTAACAAGCCAGTTGTTTTTGTAATAAGCCCAGAAAAATCACTGTTTCTGCATCTAGAATGTAAAACATAGAACTTCCTGCATCCCAGAGGATTTTTCCTTGAAAAACTTACCTCACTCCGAGCGTTCAGAACAGTAAATGTAAAAGAGTTCTTCTGATGATTCACTATTGTGTTAGCTCAATCAGCACAGAGAGTGGTAAAAGAGAAATGTGTTTGTGTGTAAATGTTATGGATTGTTACTTTAGACGGTTGATGTCTTATATAATAAAAGCATCCAGTACTGCAGGTAGTTGGGTGAAAATATGGGTGAAAAAGGAATGTTCTAACTTTGAGAGCATTTATATTGAACTAGTGAGAGAGTATCCGCCTGACCATTTGCAGCCTCAGTGTGCTGACATCAGCCATCTCACTTCTTTAAACTGCCTATTAGCTTAGGTACAGTAGTGCTGATGTGGTGACTGCAGGCAGGGCAGGTTTTTCTCATCTATGTATTCAGAGAAGGACTACTGGCCACACATGCTCACCTCCAGTTGCTCCATACCTCAGATTGAAAACACAGCCACACCTTTGAGCTGCCCAGTACACCTACAGTCTTATAATACTGATCACTGAGCAGCTTCTCTGGAGTAGCTGAAGGTTACGTGCCTTGCTTAAGGGCAGCTTGAAGGTAATCATTAAGCAGATTTTCCCAAATGCTACATGGATTTGAACCAGTGACCTTCTGCTCAGAAGTCTGCTTTAGTTTACTGCCTCTAAAGATTTAACCTACAATCTTACATTTACTCTATTTTAACTTATTTCTTCTCATCATTAAGATTGACAAAGTACATCAAGAAGCTTAGTGAAAGATGTATTTGATTTGGCATTGCAAAATGTTTACTTTTAATTTTCTACTTGACTTCTAAAGGAAGCGTCTAGCTTACCATGAAACCTTTTGAATTGCTTGTCCCTGTCTTAGGTGCACTGCTGCAGAATTGCATTTTGTGTTTATGATAAACAGAAATGATCAAAAGTGAGTTCATGTCCAAGGCCGATCGTGAAGTCTTACTAAGTTTGCAGTATTAGACGAATTACAATTCTGATCAAATCATGGGTGAAAAGTCAGTAAATCACCAAAGCTACAAATTATCCTGAGGGGAACATCAATATCATGAAAAAACACCCAATATTTATCAAAAAATTTCGAATGCAACCAAAATTGTTAATCTTATGTTGGAGGGACAAGCTAGCACGACTAAAAACAAGTTTATTAATCTGGTTTGTTTCCCAGTACATTGAAATTTGCTGAAACATACCCTACACAACATTGTCTTAAATTTTAGTGTGGCCATTTATTTGATACTCTGTGCATGAGTGTTACTATTTCTCAACTGAGCAGTACGTCCAGTACCAATGGTAAATATACAATGTTATAATACCATAATCACAGTGCAGGCACTTTAATCTAAATTGTGTTCAGACTCCGAGATGATAAAACAGTTGTTTTGACACTGGAAATCTGTGTAGACTTACTTGTTTACCACACAAAAAAAATTATTAGGAATCAAAAGTGAATCAGTAAAAAAATTAACTGACATTGATAATGTAATTGTTATCAATAAAATCAGACCTATACACAAATAGCCTGTGCTGATCTGCTGTAAATGGTTAAAGTGAGAGTTTGGGATTATTTAGAGAACAGGGGAGCATGTTCTCGGAAAGGCACATTTTCTTTTTTTTATGTTTTGAGAAGCAGGAACAAATTACTTCACCTCCACTGTATTGGGGTGACAGCAGAAGTTTCAGTTTCATAAATAGGTATCTCAAAACCTCTGCACATAAAGCCAAAAGTATCTGCATGGTTGTATATTCTTTGCGATAACTG
>CAFUXE010000919.1:782343-838229 GCA_903364295.1 Serranus cabrilla
GTTGACCCTTAAAGATTTTTATTTTTGCAGATACATAAATAACTTGAGGCCTGCATACACAAAATATTCACAGTTCATAATCCAAGTATTTATATTTGCTCACCTCTGCATGCCCTGCCAGCTTGTTAAATGTGCTAAACAAGATAACCAACAAAATTTGCAAATAATCCCCATGTGGCATGAAAACTCTGCAAAGAAGCGCACTTATTCAGATAAAAGGAAGTGTCGGAGGAGGCAAGAGGAGGGATTATCAATTCAATCTGATCTCCCACGCTCAGTCATTACAGCAATATGTTGTGTGTGCATTCTCCTGCACAGTGCTTTGTAAGAATCACTTAAATTCAGGAAGATAATCATTCTTTGCCAGTTTGGGCGTAGTGGCTCTTATTATAAAAGATGATTATCCAGTAAAATGTGACATTTCCAGCAATTAGGAACATTGCAGCTGCTGGAGGGAACCTGGGATCTGCTGGTCTGACACAGCAGACCTGACAGTCGAATGTGGGATACATTAAGATTTAAGAACAGTTCAGAGAACTTGAGAAAGAACTAACAACTCTTTGTACTTATTCAACATGTTCAGCACTTATCTAAACATACTTATCCCTGCAAGGTTAAGAGCTTGATGGATTCAAAGTCAGACAAATCACTGTTTTTATTTTGCTCAGCTGTGAGTTTGTCTCCATTATGCAGCACTGGCTGTGAGCTTGTGAGTTTGCGCAGAAAAATGTTGAAGGTTGCTTGAGCAAAGTGCCTTCCATATTCAAGCAAAGGACAGTATTTGAACAAACTAGACAGGTAATTAAGTATTATTTCTACCAACAATTGTGTGTCTTTGAGGCAAGCTGAACTCCAGACGTACAGGTTCTGACTTCGCTCTAAAGTGTTAATTAGGCTTCCAGTATGAGGACACTGTGAGAATGGGCCTGGTCTTTCTGTATCCTCCTGCATCAAACACTTTTCCAATTACAAAAAGCACAATCTTTTTAAATTGGTTTAATCAGATATGTATATATTTTTAATATATTCTAAATCATCAAGGGTTAAATTGTATTCAAAGATGTCTGAGCCTTGTTTGAGCTGCTGGAAGTAATGAGGATCTTTTACTGTTGGTCATCAACACAGAAAATGCTTTTTTTTAGTTTCTTTCTTTCCCTCTTGTTTTGTTTTTGCTTTTTGCTGCCGTCTCAGACAGGAAACACAAAGGATGTGACATAAATTGGGGTTGCAATGTAAATGTCCTTAAGATGAATCACTCATCACTACAAACCCCCACTGCAGTCCAAAAAAGAGGGTTCAAAAATCACACTAAAAAATATTTCTTTTTAATAAAACTTGGTTTTTGTTATTGCAACAGCTGAAAAATGATATAGGATTTAAAAAATGAATGAAGGAAATGTTATAAACTAGTTGATGGTGTAAACAAGTTAGAGTGAGGGGTGGTGTTTGACTGGAATATTTACATAATCCTCAGAGGATATTGTCATAAATTGTTTCATAGAATCAGCCCGTCCAGTGCTTGCGTTGACAGTCCAGATAAATTACACTTCACACTGAAAATAAATATCATTTCATTAGAGCTGCACAATAAATCAGACATTATCATCAAATATTAATAGGGAGTTATTCAATGAGCACAAATGCACTTGCAAATCCTATTACAGGCTCTAAAACTGTTGGCAACATCAAATCAACTCCCACACACATACTGTACAGTACATAGTCAATATAAGACAGTTCATTAAAACCTGGTTCAGATGTCAGAGTGGGAGGAAAACTGTCATTTCTGCCATCAAACGTCTGCTCTGTTGACAGATTTGGTTATTCTGAATTACTTAAAAAATGCATGAATGATTTTATCAAATTTTTCAGATTTGTTGGTTTTTGTCTAATATAGTGATCAGTGTCTGGCTGACAGTGTCTGATATGGTGTGAGAGTTATTTTTCATCTATTATACAAATATTTCTTAAATTTTGATTTTAATATAATGTGTAAAGCAAATAATCTGTGCGTATGAAGTATTGTTAGACTGTGCTGAAAACTTTCTAGACATAGGCTATTTATGCTTAAAACAACACTGCTGTGCAATTAGGTGCCATTAGCATTTTGATTTAATATAAATGGTGTTATTTCTACAGCTTCCTGCGCATTATACATACCATAATGTAATCAAAATGTGTTTACTTTTGTAGTGATGATGACTGATGGCATTAGATTAAAAAGAAAGTTCGTATGTCTCTAAATACATTTTTAAGGCAGTGGAATAAACATTAGTCCAGTTCATTCAGTGCAAAAGCCATGTGATTGAATTCAAAATTTAGTAAATAAAAATATGGTTTGTAATGCAAATTTAAGGCCGGAACAGGAGGGTTTCTAGATAATGCACCATGACCCCATGTGCTAATTATAGCAGATATGAAGAGGTCATCTTTTATATTCAACACCTGCATGCTTCTCAGTTTCAGATGATTCAAAGTTTCAGAGATGAAAGAGATGACAGAAAAATACATGATATAGATATATAGAAACAGCTCAGACCTCACCTTATATGTTTGCTCTGCACACACTGCAGTATATATAATGCAGTAAAAGTACAGGCTGTGGCCAGATACATGTCAAGCAGTCAAATATTAGAAGAGTTTGCATTTGCAAAAGGAAATAAGCTTCAGCATTGATTAAGAAAGTGCATTGACATGTTTGTGATGATTTGGGGAAACACGCTCTGGGTTGCAGAGTTTCAGCTGTGTGGAAATTGTCGGCAAACTTTTCACATTGCTTTAATATTAAACAGCAGTGTGTATTGGGAGTTTCGAGAGTTTCAAATAAAGTCACAAAATAACCACAAACTTATTTGAATATTTCACTGTAAGACTGTAAGAAAATATTGCACTTTCAGTAATAATCAGGGATATGCATCAGTGGTTACATAGCGTAGACAAGCAATGTAAATGGAGCTCCTTGAGATCAATCTTTAGTGCATATGACTGTAAACAGAAGCTGGAGAGGAACTTAATTTGTTATTCTGATTGCAGAAGAGTAAAAGATGACTCTTTGGATACAAGTTTCCACAGTGAAGCCCCCTCTCTCGACTTATAATGCGTCGGTTCAGCTATCAGATAATTGGCTAGTAAACTAGATGCTAATAAACAAGATATTTTTTTCTTCAATTCGTCATGCTTCTCTCTGGTCAAAGTCAACTGAACTGTCAGGAACCTATGAGCTCATTTCCATATTGTTTGCAGTTGTATAATGACTCAAAATTAGCTTCTAATTAAATCTGAGGAATTCACACTTGAGTGCAGACAGTGTGTGTGTCAGTATGTGTGCACGTCTGAGGGTGTTTGGCGGCTGCGTCCACTGAAATTCATTTAGCAGTTCTTCACGGAGGAGGCGGAAAATAATGGGTGATACACTCAAGTGAAAACACATCATCAAGGATCAAGTTTACTTTGAGCGAAGGTAAATGCTGCTTATAACAGATGAAAAGTTAAGCTTCAAGAAAGATATGATTTGGTTCGTCAGTTGTTTTTCAGAACTTGTGACTGATTTTGGTGCGATTACCATAAATTCAGGGGTAATTCATTGAATCTAGTGCAAGTGGACTATGTCAGTGGAATACATATTCTACATATTTGACAGGTCCGTTCTCAAAATCTCTTTAACAAGTTTGACACAAAGAAATTGTGTAGCCTTTTTTCAGTTGTATTGATTCTGTTATCCATGTTTCTACACCCCCGGCATTTCAAATGTGGTTTTCCTCCACTTCGTCTTGTCCTGCCAGCTACTGCGTGGTGCCTGGTCTGAAAAATCACTTATCAATAAATGCTATGTGTTGGCGCATGCTATCAATCAACAAACATGTGGGATGCAGCAAAGTAAGTACAGCAATAGTTGGTGTTTTCCTCTCCTCCCAGGCATCTTCTGCAGACTCTAAATTGCATTTATCATTATTCAACTCGCTTTTGTTGTTCCTTTTATATGAATATCACTTCTTGATGCTGGGTAATTGCACTGTAAGCTCATCTAGGCAATTTGCTAATTTACTGCACAATGTAAGTGCATTCCTGTAAACTATTCAGCTACTTTGGTTATACGGAGGCAGATGGTTTCATTTGTATGTGGTCGTTAAACCACATGTCCTCCTCGCTGATCGGTTATTTGAATTTGCATTTAAATGTGTTTGACCTTGAGACTTTGCACACGCTGCCTCCTCTTTGTTGTTTCACACCTTTAATTGGCTAATTATTTTGGGTTTTGTGCTCAGCCTGCTTCATTATACTTTGTGTTTGTTTTTGCTTTCTCATGGGTTGCTGTTGAGAGGTGATTAGGTAGGAGATTTGTAAGTGTCGGATTTTCTCAGTAATTTTGTTTTTAAGAATTCAATGAATTATCTCGAAATTTGGCAAACATAGTCTAAAAACTGTAACTTGCTGTAGGTCCAGTTTGGCATGCCCTGCTGTAACAGCTAGCCAGGTTAGAAGATTAACATAATCTAAATTGACCAACTGACTGTGGGATTTGTGGTTTGGTCTTTCAGAATAAAACAAATATGATAAGCAGTCTCTTAGAAAGTCTGCTCAGGGATCAGAGTGGAAGAGTTTGTGTGGTACACCCACTGATCTCAGCACAAACACGGTACAGGTGGCAGGTAACAATGTGAGCCAAGACTGAAAATGCTGTGTGAAATTAAACAAATATTGGTGTATTGTTGTCTGCGTTAACATAGGCTTTGGAGGCTTTGGAGGCAGAGGTGCTTTGCTTGCTCACCAGCAACACAATAATTTTAAGATTCTCTTTCCTGTCAAGTGTTAGTCAGAGTAATTGACAGTTACTGACACATGCTCTATTCATTTTGTGGTATAGCTGACGGATGATGACATTTGTCTTGTGCATTAGATAGAATTGCATGTGACAAATCCTGCAGGAGGAGCCTACAATGACAGAAGCTTTCCAGGTCTGCAGAAATACAAATATTGCCTCTTAACCTTAGAGCTCAGCATTACAGCATATCTGTCTGAGTAACAAAGATGAAGCCATTTTAAGGGAGAACAAAGGTAGAGCCGGTTCCTCTTTTCTCAGTCTAGGGCACAGGGACACTGCATTGAATATCTAAGGTTCAGTTGGATTAAACCTTTTCAATGTTATATTTTGTGTTAGACTGGCTGGGCTATATAAAGGCATTCACTGATGAAGGGTAACTGCACCAATAAATGAATGAATGTTAATTTAGCTGAAAAACACCCTGGCCTGCCCAGCAGTGCCCCGGCAGAGAGACAAACATGTCGATGATTAGCTTGTTGATGCATCTCTGTTTTCTGCAACAAATTACATTTTAATTTGACATCATGCAAGGCCTTTCAGTCACCTTGGAAGCGATCTGGTCCTACCCATCAGGAACATTAGCATGCAGCGCTGATCCCTGCAGCCTTATATGCTTAATGCCAAAGAGCTGTCGCATAACAATAACAGTTTGTCATTTTGCTCAGCTATCCACCTGGGCAAAAAAACGTGGACACAATGAGGACTGTTTACATCCTAGTAAGCCAATGACACTGATGGGCAAGCCCTTGTCTGATGAGGAGGCCCGTAGGCAATCAGGTTCATTTTAGGTAACATAAATATTCGTAGCAGATGGAAATTGGCCTCTTGAGGATCAGTGATGAAAGTCGTTGCAATGGCTAAGTGCAGTTCAGGAGGAACCAGTCTCTGTCAGATATGGAATCTTTTCATGCCCATCATTTCTGTCTCTCTCTGTAGATAAGATCTAAGCACACATGCAGGTTTGAGGAGCTTTTCAAGCTTCTTGTCTGCTGTAATTGGCTCTAATTGCTACTTGATTTAAGGAAATACAAAGTGGTTTGTTTGAGGATATTTTACATGCATGTAATGTTCTGAATATTGGCTCATGCAGCGTTTCTTATTCCAGTTCAGGTGTTAGTTGGGATGTTCTGGAAAAAGACAACACAATCCAGATAAGGTGCTTACATGCCACAGTTTTACGAGTAATTCAGCCAAAACCTAACAGCTTTTGTATTCAGGCTTTACAATAAGAAGGATAGAGGCTTATCCCTGCTGCTGTAAACTGGATCCTCTCAGGCAGCCACAGCTAAACAGAACTCTTCTCGTGCTGTATACATGGGTCAGACTTGACCATCAAACAGATATTGGGATATAATATGCATTTGAATATGTTCATTTAGAAATTAAAATGGTAATAAGCAGTCTTTATGGTGGCTAAAGGACAAATGTTAAAACCTCCCCCCATTATGTGATGCAAGCCTGGTGAAGAATAACTAAAATTTAAAATGTCAAGGCACCTCTTCATCTTATTTCAGCTTTTATTAGACTTTTATTAGAAATCCATCTCCTGCAGGATGGCAATTTCAGGCTGCATGGAAAGTGCTCTTGATGTTCTCTTTTAGTTTGCAGTGTTTTGTGTTTATTATTCTGATTGTAAAGCACTTGTTGCTTTACCTTTTTAAGGCATTATGTAATATAGACAAAATTTTATCTTCAAGCTTAAGGATCCCTTTGATAGATTGGTCGATGCATTCAGGCCGTGCCTCTTCATCTTGTTTACTCTCAGTGCTTCTCAGTATTGCGAGAAAAGACCATCTGGTTGTGTGGAAACACTGAACAGCTTACTTTTCAGCAATGCAGGAAGATTCCAGGAGAAAATAATTACAGCTTTCTGAAATTAGTTTCCACAGACAGCTGACTATTTTCAAACGTCTCAGTTTTTTCCTCTAATTACACCAAAGTTTTAATTGATCTTTTTACATCCTGAAATCCAATATTTGAGGTGTATGACCTTCCAAACTTATAATACCGACTTCACAGTTGAGGTGAAAGCAGTAGCACAGTGGTAGATGGCGTTTAGTGGCTCTAATAGTGAGTGCCTGAGATGAGTAGCACTGTTATCACACTAAGTGACAGAGAAGAGGTGGGGTATCAGATATAATTAGATTCATTGCTTGACTTAAAAAGGTGTCTAAATTTTGATTTTGTTCAGCATTCATGATTGTTTTTTTTAATACCCATCCAGTGATATTAATCATTACAGCTACTGGGCCCTGCGCTGCCATGTTTAATAATATCACAAGTAGAGAATTTCTCTCAAAACAGACATCAGGTCACCAAATGTTCCACACTGAGAACAAGCGCTGTGAAGAAATGCAATAACAAATGAATGATCGATGTGCAAGACAAAGGCAACGGATAATTTTGTCTCATTTCTACATTTTCATGGAGGAAATGCTCTGTTCCTCTTTCTGCATGAAGAGTGAAGAAAACATATCCTCCATCATAATTATCTATGCACTACCCAGTTTTGGTTTTGTGTTATATTATTGCAACAATAGAAGGTGCAGGCCGTTTAACAGAACTAATGGAGAAGAGCATGACCCCATTCTCAGGGGACCGTAAAGTCCCAAGATCAACAACATGAAAAAATAATGAGTTCAGCCTCTAAAAAGGCAACCGCAGCAGAGTAACATAATGATACAGGAAGCTGGGCCGAGTGTGCATACTGGCTGCTCTTTATGGCCGGCATCGCTCCTCTGCATCCCACTTCTGCTCTTTATTAAAATGACTGTGAAAGATTAGCAGATGTACTGAGCAATATGATAATGTCACGTCCTCGGATACACATGGAGAACTCATCTTATGTGATCCGCTGGTTGTGTGTAGAACTGAGCTGTTTAATTACATTTAAATCAAGAAAATGGAATTAGGATAGTGTTTTTACATTAGAAAAATATATCTGAGTGAATAAATGTGGTCACATATCACCAAAAGCATGTAATAATCTTCTTGTTACAGTACTTTTCAATGAAATGGTAGAAAAGAAATAACCAGGCAGACTTGTATGTTTGTGTTTTGATTTACATGATACAGAGACGCTGAAACCTGCTTGACCACCCACACTGAATACAGATTTCTTTGTATTAGTAGTGTCAGAGGTTGATGGCTAACCGAGTCACACCAGGTACTGGATAGTGTGCTGAAAAAATAAATCTGTTGTAGAAAGTGAAATATTGCTTGAACAAAATGTGGGTAAATTGTTTTGTTCCGTCATTTTTCTTTAAAAATGTTCCAAAGTGACTTTTTGTCAAATGGTTCAAAGAAAGAAATGCCGACCTCCATCCTCTCTTGAATTATTTCCCGTTACAGTGGATATTTTTGCACAGCGCATGCACGTAATTGTATCCTTACAGCTTTGATGGATGAGACTCAAGAGTTAAAGTCTTATAGATTTTGTAGGTTTGTGCAGTGTTATTTTAGCAGTCTCTTCCGGCTTTCCCTGTTCTTTTGAGTAGACGGATGAAGGTAGGTATGGGCACAGTGAGGGCAATGGAGTGTGGCTTGCCTCAACCCTGTCACTTTGATAGAGTGAATACATTGTGAGAGATAATGGAAACTTTCTATTCAGCGAGGGCTGGAATAAAGAGAGCCTTCCTACTCATTCATCAACATTGATTACTGTACAGCCCATGGCCTGGAAAGAGCATGGGAGCACTACTTCTCACAAAGACTCTGCTGAATTGCAGGTAGGGGAATCAGAAAACAACAAAAGTGCAATACTGGCCTTTTAAGAAACATCACCCCAATTTGTTTTAAGGTGAAGCCCTACAAGATCTGAAACACTGAGCTTTTGGGTTATAAGGAAGGTTGAACTGTACACAGTATTGCAGAAACAACCTACAATCAAATGGTATTGATAGTCTAACAGGATTTCAGGATAAAATATTTTATTAAATGTGCAGCACAAAAGGCCAAAGTTAATAGTGCATTCAGTGAAATTTTACACGAGAGCGGTAGCCTTTAAAAAGCACTCTTTTGCCCTCAGGGACACCCTTAAACACTGATACTGTACGTATATTATGTTAATAAAGTCACAGTGAAGACATTACAGGATATAAGCACTTCACCCCAGAGTGACAGCTTGATAGCAGCTCTTCCTCCCCTCACATTGGGATCTTGATAGCTTTATTCACATCAGGTTGTTAGGATAGCTTGCAGTAAAAGATATTTTACCATGTCAGTGTCATTTCAAGATCTGTTGTAGTTTTCAGACATTTGCAGGGAAATATAAGTGATCAAGGTTAATGCTTTATATAGGTATTTAGCAATCAATCTAACAAATTAAAAAATGATATCTATATTTTTTTAGGTATGCCCTTTAAGTCAGATCCAATATATTTTTAGACTATGTGCTGTGATCCAACACAGCGGGTATTCATAGCTTTCTGACTATAATTTTAAGAGTTTAGTTTGTCTTTGAAACAGCTCACCTTCGAGGTTTGCAGGAATCATCGGCATATGTGAAAGTTTGTTTCTCCATTATGAGTTCTTTTTTATTAATCTCAAAACCCATATAATGTTAGAAAATTGTGAAAAGATGAAAATCCCATGTTCCCAGAGCCCAAGGTTACATTTTTGAATGGCTTATTTTTTCTTACCGATAAATGACCTGAATTCATCAGAGTTGTTGATTCGTTTTCTGTTGATCAATACACTGTTGAGGCACTATTTTCAGCTGCAGGTGACACAGTTTTGAAAGATTACATTTTTAATGTAGCTCCTAATGTTTTAAGCTCTTATGTGAAGGGGGTTCCACTTATGTGCTCCAACCCCCATGTTTGTCACTTCAGTTGGACTCCTTTCAAGCAAATCAGGTAAGACGGGGTGTATTCAACTTTCAACTGTAGTGGTGTGTTTGTGTTGGGGGCGTTGCAGTCTGAGATGCGGAATGTGAAGTACTTCAAGTTTGAAGTGACAATCAGACACAATCCGAAAACATTTTTTCCCGCTGCTTGATGAAGCCCATGCAGCAGCGATAATTGTCATTATATTATGAGCGGCTCAGTTTGCTTCGTCACACTCCAGTGGTGCCTGCTTGTCAATATTTTCCCTCCTCCACCTCCCTGGAGCAGGTACTGTATATCGCTCGCCTTATGGTTGAGCACCTTGTGTTCTGCACCTCATTTAGAATCTGTTCCGTCAGCATTACTCAGGTGTCATGTCATATCACACTGCGAGCTGGCTATCAACTTAAAACTGTTTAAGCTAAACAGACCTTATTTCCTTATTCATTTGTTTGGGCCCAAGAGTGAGAGAAGCTGACTGCTGGCAATGCCTGCATCAGTGGGCTGCCCTCTAACTCCCCCTGGTTTTCAGTCCGTATCCTGTAATATCCAGTGGAAGTGAAAACTGTTGCACAATTTATGAGCAGTTTATGTTGGAAAACATGGAAGAAGAAAGATAATAGCATGTTGATTCACACATTTACAACACTAAACCCCTTGGCACACAAGGACTTTAAATTAAAGCAGTTTATAGCAAGCTGCAGTCGTAGGAATAGCTATTTTTCTATCAAGTGGCAGTTAGGTTGATAACAAGCCTGGCGTGTTAGCTTAATATAATTTTACTACAGTTGTCTGGAGTATGGTGAAGGCTCTGCTCTGCCAGTGCTCTATGGCCAGAGGCCTGTGACACATACTGAACAATTCAGAGCAGCACCATTTAAATACAAACAGAAATTCCAGCAGTCCTGCAAATTAAAACAGAAGACAGAAACACCATCACTCCTGACTTTTTAATATTTAGTGATAAAGGATAGAAATAAAAACTGACATTAGGTATGATAACGGTCATATACACATACATAATGTGACTCACAGACACACAAATGGCACATGCACATGAGCCAGTTTGATAAACGCTTGTCAAACTGCTTCACTATTATGACTCCAGGCTTTGTTTGTGCTGATGTTGTTTTCCCCACTCACTTGTTCTTGGACAAATTGAGTTACAGTACTTGTGTTATCAGTATGTAAAGGCCTGTTTACTCTGCATTTACAGTGTGACGCTCGCCTCGACAGATATAATTACACACAGCAGACACGGACAAGAATGGATGAAAGTTAGCAAAATACATTTCTCCCCTCATGATTCACTGCATGCAGCTAAATTTCAAGGTTTCAGACTCTGCGAATGCAAAGCTTTCTTGGTGACCTGTCTTGGCAGTAATGCTGCCACAATCATTTACAATCAGAACAATAAGAAAATTTGCTGAATAAGCTGTCATGTGTTCATTTCAGAGCAAGACCCGTCTGCATGAAGCTGGCGCACTGAAAACACTTTTAGTTCACTCGATTTTCCAGGCAGATCTTCTGAGGTGTTTTCATTGGTTATTCAATTGATAGGTAACCTCACAGCAGCAAAGTTATAAATAACAAAGGCAGCTACATAGAACTGAATGTTTTTTTCAGTGCATTATTTCTTTATTTAAACAGCAGAAATCCATTAAATAGAATCAATTGATGATTGCACAGATTTGTCTAAGGAAGTCAGGAAATCCTTCCTTGTTATGTTGTATGTGAAATGTCTGCACTGAATACAAGCAATGGACAAGTGCAATCCAGCAGCCAGTGCCCTCAGCAGGTAAACAAAGCCGTGAATATGAAAATGAAGAGTGATCTCTGTTACAACAGCTGGTACTTGCATACAGTACATGCATAGGCCTGATTGGTTTGACTGTTTAGCATAATGCCAGTATTGCAAGGTGGCAATTCCCTGGGGTGAAATTGTTTCAGAGGAGATGGTGGCCAGATGTGTCTCGCCAAGGATTGTGCATATGCAAAGATTCAAATGTGGCTCTTGCAAAGTGGGTGTCGGCTCACTTGCGTAAGCACTCCCGCACAAACACTAAAATGGGAATCGAAAAGTCACAACATAACAAG
Source organism: Serranus cabrilla (assembly GCA_903364295.1). Lineage (NCBI taxonomy): Eukaryota > Metazoa > Chordata > Actinopteri > Perciformes > Serranidae > Serranus > Serranus cabrilla. The sequence continues at coordinate 794,089 of CAFUXE010000919.1, forward strand.
CGCTCTGGCACAAAACCTGCCTAGGTTTTCAATCTGAACCACATACCTTTAGTAAGAGCACAACAAGCACTCTCTGCTTGTGAACACTTAAGCCTGATCACTCATAATTTCCTTTCGTCACCAGAATAGTGTAGAGCTGGAGCTTTCCCTGCCACCCCTGTGATGATGTTGTGATATCAAGACACAGGACCAGAGAGAGATATCGTGCTTCCTCCTCAGCTATATGGCTCACACTCTGATGAACTTCTGAAGTCTTATCTGGCTTACCGGGATATAGTGATCGACTTGCAGACTCGGGTACAACGACATAAAGAATTGTATTTGACCTTGAAGGCAAGGGAATTTGGCTCAATACTACAAGGAAACCATTATAGATCTGTCTTTAGAATTAATATATAGGTCACATAGCAAAAATGACAATTTTTAGTCCTTATTGGTATCATTTGACAAGCTTATTTTTGTTCTGACACAATATGTTAATCCTCTTACTTTATTTTATCTCTAATATGATGTATCATTGGTTTAAATGGCAAAGAGAAGCTGCATGTTTTCCAGGAGCCTATAAAGTGGCAGTTAAATTAAAGCAGGCTACTGTGAGCTTATTAAATGTGTTGGTTACTGGGTGGGGAGACAAATATGTCCTTCACACAGAGGATTAGATATTATCAGCTTGTGTTTCCCACAGCTAGCCCAGCCCACTCAGTGTACACCTCAGGACTGCATAGTTAAGCAAACAGAGAAGCCTGGAGTCAGGCGTGGTTGCTGCCAGGATGATGAGGATGAGCAAGGAGGACTCGGGTAGAGAGGGCAAGAATATTCCTGTTTATGTAGCCTGTTTTCATTAAATCCTGCCTGAGTCCTCATTTAGTGTTGTGCAGTGTGGGTGGGTGTGTAAAGGAGGAAACACTTTCAGATCATAGCCATTTATCGATTAGCTTTTCCTTTCAGTTGATCACTGCTTAATTATTCAGACGGACTGCCACCTTGGTTTTTGTCAATATCATTATGCACATACTGCTGTCATGGTTTTCTGCTGCAACACTGGTTTCTCACTCAAGCATGATGCTAAAAGCAAAAAAAAATTAAATTAGTAACTACTCAGTTAGGTGTGCTTTCTGTATGAAGCACATTTTTGCAATTTCATATAAATGAAACAGACTCCCTAAAGAATGTGTCACTTATTATTCCAGTTCTGTTTATGCAACAATTAAAAGACACTATTATTACTATATATAATATCACTATTATTATGAATGACAGTCATTCATTCTGTCATTTTTGACAAGGTCTGCAGATTGTCCTCCTTATACTTTATATAAATAATGATATATGAACCCACTATGAAATAATTACAACCACACAATAGTGGTCTGACCTGTCCATCATCAACAGTGAACTTACGTTGCAGTGAGATCGTAATGCTATAGTTTGAGTTTTTCATTCCTAGCTTAAGAGGAAAAAAAAAAACTAAGAATGAGGCAAAACAAACCTGAAAAGAACATAATTTATTAGTTCCATCTCCTCAGCCAACCACCTTAAATTATAAAAGAAAAAAATAATATATATATTTTTTTTATTCTCATAATGATGATTGAATTGATGATGACATGATTAATTAGGGAATCAGACTGCCTGAATGATGATGTGGGGGACACAGGTTTTTCTGCAAGTTTTCTATACTAAAGCTTTGTTTCTGCAGGCTTAACAGAAGGCATACACAGTGCTTTCCTTCTTTCTAATTAAGTTTGATTGTTGTGTTGGGATCTGGGTCTTTCTTGTCATGACCACCCACTGGAAATGAAACTTGTCATACTTTCTTTAGTGCCACATTCACTTGATGAGATAAAAAATAAAATAAAATAGAGCAAACGTAGGTGCAGGACTTGCGAAGATAAATCTGTCTGAACTCTCCCATTATGTGCCAAGTGGGACGCAGAGATTTAATCTGCTGTTGACTCGTGGGTTTATCAGCAGTCACATTGCCCTTGGCGAGGCCTCCTGTTGCTTGACTTAAGCACCGCTTGTGGCCATGTTTGTCTTCCTTGAAAAGATATTAGCCTTTATAATTGAGATGGGAGAGTTGGCATCCAGGCCTTGATGACCCATTTCAAGGCTATTTCTTCGCACTCTGCAGAGCAAATTAAGTTTCTTTTCTGAATGCAAGATTGCAGCCATGAGCATCATGAGCACTCAGCTTTCAATCTTTGTGTAAATACATAATCAAGTTGTCATAAAAATGAAAAGCTTGCAGAAAAAACAGTCTATTACATAGTAATTTATTATAAAATGACAATTGCCTCATCATTTAACCAGCCATGGGCTTGTCAGAAGAAAAACTATGAGAACTTGCAACCATTGTCAGCTTTAGATAACCTCATTCAGATTGCTATAATGTTTGTGTCAACAGTCATTAGATAAATATCTACACTGACATCTATTTTCATCTAAAGAACAAACTATCTTGAAAAGATTTTACGTGATCAAGTTTGTCATATATTTAGTGTTCACTCGCTTTAGTCATTTAATCGCAGAAATGATTGCCGTTGATTAGAGTGCAACACTGATATTAGTCGATGGTGGCAGACAACAGATGATATCTGTCTTACCTGATTGTGGGAGGCTTATATAAACGACCCCATTATAATCAGGGAGATTGAGCAAACTTTAGATTTGTGTTGAAGCTGGAAGCTCTGTCTCTATTAAGTGTGCAGTTTGACCTGAAAATCACCAAAAATCATGCTTGGAGGGCTCTCAGAAAACTCTGCATAACACCTTAGTCAATTTAAAGAAGACAGCCTTTCTGCAGCCGCCGTGGAGTTGTAGATCTTTATCAGCAGAACTGAAAGGAATATGACTTTAGTTAGACAAGTTGAGCTGCACCGTCTTCTTATCTTCATTAAAGCATGTGACACTTAACATTGATGGACATTACTGACATTACATTTCAATAACTTATTTGAGCTTGAATTGTTTTCGGTTCCAGCGGTCACACGATGACTCCAGACAAAGATGATCTTGTAGTTTCTGTAACATGGAGCAGATACTTGTACATTTTGTCAGTGTGACTTCATTATGTCTCATGAAATGTGTTGTAATCAAGGGCATTTCTTGTTTACTTAGTTGTGTTTTTGTTCACAGCATCCACAATTTTTTTTAAATTTTCAAATGTGTGGCTAATTTCAGAAAAGTAATAAAATAATGCAGTAATAAGTAAAGTCAAAATTATATTATAATGCTCTAATGAACTGTAGATGTCCTGGTGCAGGGCCTTTTTTGATAATGTTCATTATTTAGTGTCATAGCTTATTCATGAGAGTCTAATGATGCATTAGATTTTCAGTTGTGACGTGATCAAATGATCTTATGATGTGCTTCTGTCTCTGTTGCCGCCGGGCAGTTTTCTGGCAGTCCAGTGATAAAGCGGACTGTTTTGAGATGAAATCACTGTGCAGAGTACCACTTTATGTTTGGAATTAAGTTATCCAGCGCTGGCAACATGACATTACTAAGGCAGTGAGTTCAGCCTTTTAAGGCTCTGCTCTTTTAAGTGCTATATTATCTGTTTTATCTTTACATTGCCAGTGTCTAAAAAACCTTGCCAGAGAGTGCAGCTGTCTGTGCCATTTTATATTTGGTTTCAGTGGCTGGCAGTTTAGTTACAAGCTGGCCAGAGCATCACTGCAGCCCTTTTCAGGCGAGGCAGATGGATATGAGTCAGAAGCTGAAGATTACACCAACCACTGGTCGAGGAAATGGCAAACGGTTAGAGACTCGTGAAGCATCCCATTAGCTATGTACTATAACTGTTATCTTCCTAATTACCTATTCACTTCTGGATCATTACAACTGGATGTCACCATTTTTAGCTGAAGAAGTAGTAGGAAAATATTACTAACTGCTTGCCTTAGTGTTATCTGTAATGTAACTTTATTCACACATATAACATTTGAAAATAAAATCTAGCCTGGTTATATTAAGTTGTTTCTACACTGACACACATTACATTGTCTTTAATGAGGCTATTCAAATAAATTAATATGATATTGCAGCTAAAATGCACATATTATCAGCATTTAACTGATGTATGTTTAAAACTCCTTTTGGAGTTCTTTATTCAATTATGGCTGAATTGTCAGGGGCTATGGGGAAATGATACTCCACTGATGTTGAATAATTAGATTAGGACAATAATAGGATTCAATATATTTCTTTGTCCTCCGTGGCAGATATTTTAATAGGAGTTGAAACCCTACCAGGCCATTAGCCAGATGGGTCAGAGCAACTTAATCTCCAAACAATGTCTTCAATGGAGCAAATGACCTAATTAGCTTCATAATACAGGACACACCACACAGTGACTCACAAATGAAAAAAAATTAAATTTGAGTTCTGTATTAAGTTTAATTATACATGTTTTAAGTGACAGAAGTAAAACAGACAAGTTAAGAGAGGCACAAAGACACAGTCTGTCAAACCAAATACTCAGTAAAATATGAGAAAATTGCTCTGAGTTCGGAGGAATATTCTAATTGAATATCTTTTCTTTAAACGACTGTTGACCCTCTTGACAAACTCTGAGACAGTTAAGTATAAAAGGCTCCAAAATAAACCTTTCCTCTCAGATTTGTTCCAATATTTTTCAGAGATTTTTTTCTAGATTTAAATATAAGCCTGATTAAGAGGTGATAACCTGCTCAGTTAACCTCCATTCTCTTTGTTAAGTGATTTTGAAAAGGAGTCTTCTCAATAAAGCATCTCCATCCCCCGTGGGTGCCTTCATGGAGTTCTGCTCATCTGGCGACGTAACATGGATCATTTGTTTTGAGATACAACTGATTAGCTTTTATTTACTGGAATTCAGTCTGTTTTGACAAGCTGCTCTGTTGATTCAGGAAGTATAGTGTAATGGGCTCAACACATGGTGGGCGACAGAAGACAAAGCTTGACGAAACATGTGATGGACTCGACAATCGGGTGGTGATAAATGGGGGTCCAGAACGGGTCACGGTTAGTTGTGCTTGGGGAAAAGGCTGGGGAATGGTTGTTTTAAAAAAAGGAAAGAAATGCCTTTGTGTGGTATTTGTGAAGTGTCTCTGTTTTTAATAGATTCAATATAATAAGGAACATTTATTATATAATACTGTATGTAATGTTGATTTAAATGGATGTGTTGTGACACAGAGGTTACCAGAAGTAGAAAAGTTTTCAACTTTGATAGATTACATTGCAAGTCATGTGAGCACTCCAGAGCATGACATTTCATGAGATCAAGTATCTTTGGAGGCTTTGCACAAATGACTGAATGAATATTACCCTTGTCCCTTTGTAGGATTTGTGAGGGCACTGTTCGATTGTACAGTATATGGTGGAAGCAGACTGAAACCATGGGGAGAGACAGCACTGGGAAGATGCAGTTATCTGATATGTGTCTTAGACCACAAGGTGACCAGAACACTCTTCTTTGCCCTTGTGTTATTGTAATAAATTCAGTAGAGGAGACTTGGCTTACTGTGTCTTAATGTCTTAATGCCCCCTTGAGCTATACCTGCTGCAGACATTCTACCCAAATACCTATATAAACACAACATCCTCAGACAATCACATTTCCACTCAGACACAGACAAAGGCTTGAACTAATGCATCTTTTTTTCCCCCAGATTAGCAAGTGATTTACTGTTAGGTGTCGTACAAATGAGGTCAGCTGTAATTCAACTGCAGTTATCCAATTATAACACTGGAGGTGCTGCAGTATGCACCTGTTCAGTAAATCTTGAGAATGCACATAAAAAATAAGCATTGGGGAAAGAGTGTGTGTGTCCATGACGGAGTATGTGTGTGTGTGTGTTTACAGCTAATATTCCTGCAGCACACAATGGCTGCGATGCTGACTGACATTGGCTATCTATCCCATTTATGAGCATGGGGGATTGTGGGAATTACACATCTTTACACTCACCTAACAACCACCCACAGCCTTGTTTGACATCACCTCATGCGGCCTGCTGTTAGTTATGAATGAATTGTGTTTAACTGGGGAAATGGCGGATACATTTGTGAAACATTTGTGAGGAGACATTATTGGGCCTTGCAGGTAAACTGGATGCTCACAGAGTCGGTGTTATTTCCATTGTTCGATGGTTTTATTGTGTCACTGAGGCTGCCTGTGATTTGCCTCTGTCTAATAAACAGAATAGCAGCAAATTCAGTAATTAAGAGATGTTTCTTGTTTTTGGTGCTAATACATGTGCAATAGAACAGAAGAAACAGACATTATAGTAAATAGTTAAATAAATCAATTGAAAGGCAGGTTTTTGGTTAGTCTGATTTAAGTCAAGCTTTTTCAGTTTTTTTTAATAAATGTGTTGTTTCATTTAATTGTTTTTCTCTTCTCATGAACTACTACTCTTCTCATGAATACTTGCCTATAATAGACAAGGTGACACATCATGGCATTTACCTTATATATTGAAAACACATGCAAGTCACATCCATTGCCCTTAGGCATAAATGTAAGTGTGAATGATTGTCCGTCTGTTGAAGCTTTCTGATTAATTGTTGAGCCGTCCATTGTGTTTCTCCGCCTTTTGCTCAGTGTGTGCTGGGATTGTCTCTGTGACCCTGAATAACAATAAGGGGCTGAATGAATTATTTATTTTATATCGTTCATATTCACATCTGATTGAAGCGGCTATGTACGGAGTACTAAAGTGCATTTGGACATGATGCATCATCCTCGCAGTGACTGACGAGGCTTCCCTTTCAATCCCATTAGCCAAAGTCCATGTGTGATACGTCCTCAGTTGGCAACTAAGCTTCTTGGATTTTTGTCTGTCCTCCGTCATTCTTCAGCTGTTGGATAATAAGCCAAATCTGCTGTTAGTATGAAATGAACGTCTCAATTGTATGCCAAAAAACCAAGCTGTAGAGGTGTGACCTCAAGACTGATCTTTCACACCAAGCAGAGCACAGTGGCAGCTCTGACATTGTTCAGGGTCATTTCTAGGGTCCATTTAATTACTGAACAGCAGTTCACATATTTCCCTTCTCAACTGTGGCAGTAGTCTTACTTTTAAAGAATAATATGTGTTGCATATAATCAGGAATATGTTTCATGTAAATACACACAAAATAAAGCTGTCGGTTGTTATTGTTTAAAGATAGTCATACATTTCTAAATTCAGTATGAGAGTTTATTTTTTACTGTTGAAAATAAATTACTTGAACATCAGCTTTCTTACAAGTTATTTTCTAAATAATGTAATCATGCCGTTTGGGATAATGCCATTATTTCTTGTGCAAAAAAAGCCATTGATGTTTTTCTTGTCTTTTTAGCCCAAAACTAAATTTACCATGATTGTCACACTGACGACTGTTGAGATTCCACAGTTCTTTGTCAGTGTTCCTTTTTTCTCATTTCATCCATGGATCATAAGTTGTTTATTTATTTATTTATTTATTTATTTATTATGAAAACAAGATCCATTTGTTTTGACAGATGCTTGTTCTGGGGCAGCGGCCAAAGCTCAGCTTGATTTTCTGGATTGTCACACAAGACTTGTGGTTTATACTTTGTTGTTGGACAAACAAAATTGTTCATTTGGCACATTGGTGAATAATTATCTCTCCTCAAAGAGATGTAATTGTTGAACTTGTTTTGGTTGGGGGGGAATGCAGGACATTGATTTCTGTCTGGAACGGTGCTTTGGCCTACTTGTTAGTTTGGCGGTGGTATAAAGCCCAGATGTAGCTCTAGTGCTGTTTTAAAGTGTTTTGGAAGGCTAATGCAGAAAGATGAATTCAGGTTGGATTCCAGGGATGATTGGATGGTATAATCACAAGAATAACAGCAGACATATTTTGAAAGATTGTGGAAGTTTTCACTTGCTTCAGGCACACAGGTTTAGTTTATGTGTCTGAGCTGATGTTGTGTTTTCAGCGGAAGAATTACTTGTGGGAGATTTAAGCCGGCCGATCAGGAATCCCTTGAGATTTGACAAGTCATGCCCTTCATGCAGTAGCTGTTAATTATGTGTTTAATCGTTTAGGATGTCTTTACTTTCAATCTTAATAACTCACCCTTTCCCCTCAAGCACTTAGCAATTGCAGTAGATTAGCAGTCATGTTTGAAGGTATATCTCTAAAGGTGACAGCAATGTCATTTTTCACGGGGCATAAAAATTGGCGCCAGGCAGAGATTTTATGTAGGCTTATAATGGAAGCAAAATGCATGTGATTTACAAAGTGGAAAGGAAAGTAGAAACACATCTATTTACTGTTGCTGCGACAGCCCCGAGTGATCAGATTTAATCCTCGCAGGTAGCTAATAAGCTTTTATCACAGAGGAGGTTTGTTCCTTTCTTTGTGTGGGGATGGAGCTGTTAACGAACACACTGCTCTCCTCGCTGACAAGGGTGTGTTTATTCAACTGTTTAACATCAATTCAAAGGTCCTGCCTGCTCTAAAAGCCTCTTTACAGAGCAACAATGCACAAATGATGCTGGGCTGACTGAGCCTCAAAATTAGACAACCAATTCCTATTAATTCCCTGTTTTGATTATTTTTCTGTTACAATCTGCTTTTATTCGTCAGGGGGGTTTATCTTCTTTACAGTGTACAGTCGAAACTAAAATTCGACATCACCCCAGAGAACATCCAGAAATTGTGTTGTAGTGTTGTGTGCACTCTCCCCTCCACCATTTTTGGATTGAATGCTGCTTCATCGTTTGAGCTTTATTTTCTTAGCTTTGATAACGTTGAATTGTAGCAAATCTTTTTATCCACGCAGATGTTTGCAGCAGCAGTCAGTAGTTAGCAGTTCACACAGCCCTGCTCCGGCAGCTGGCGTTACCTCTGAGGACTGGTTCAATCACAGGAGGCTTTCATGTGTCAAAGAATTTGAATAGTGACCTCTGTGACTCAGTGGCACGCTGGAGATGTGTTCTGCAGGTTGCAACGCTAATCTTGGCTGAAGTCTAAACAGGGATTTATTAGGAATGCTGCGTACATGCATAACAAATTCCCATCTCAGCCACATTTTAAAAGCTTTTGAGTATTCTGGAGGTGTCGGCAAGGATATTTGGAGGTGAGTTTAATTAGAGCACAACTCCCCTCTGCAGTGCTGGCAAAAGAATGCATAATAGCTTGAAGACACAAGAAAGCCGCTTTATAAGCTTGTCATGGTTTTGATTTCTTTACTCTTTACTTTATTTCTTTACTGTCCTAGAGGATGAGTGTAGAGACTGAATAACTTTCTGTTATGGGCAGGACAAGTATTATGGGAGACATCTAATAACCTTTTTTACTTGTTGACCTCAGGCACTCAAATTATTCTTGCAAAAAATAAAGGTCTCTCCCTCTCCGTGGCTTGTATGTAAATATGAACGCAATTGATTTTTCTTTTCCTCTAGGAATTAGCCAGCAGTGGTCTGCAGCATGACGACACAAAGGAAGGGTAATTGTTGGTCATGTGTATCTTGGCCAAATGTTGGCTTCTCAAACATCGCTTCCAAGTAATGGAAGTAGGCCAAAGAATAATTCATTATCATGCAGCTGCCAAAGCCACTGCAGCCATGACCTTATAATAATATAGGAACATACACATTAAATGTTGTAATAGGGTTCAAATAGCAGTGAGTAAATTGAAAGAAAAGTTCATTATTCAAATAAGGTAATCACCAGATTAAATCATTATTTATGTCATGGTATTTTGTGTAAGGAGGGGATAATAGATGGCTGTGTCCCCACCTGTTTTTAGTTGCAGTCTTTTCTTTAAACCTCACAAGGCAGCATTACTTTTACACTGAGCTCCACTCAAAGCTAATAACTGGGTTAATGGAGTTTTAACATGATCACAAGGAAGATTTTTCCTGCTAAAGACTGTGTGTGTGACTAGTAGGTGAGGATTTAGAGCAATGAGCTCTCAGCTCAGATATGGAGATGGCAGCGTGTTGGTTAGTGAGAACAGTCTGTTTCTGCACAACGTGAATCGAGATACGGAGCAGAATGTGTAAGCTCTCTGTCGCTGTCCTTATGTATGGCTCTGTGCTGTGACACTGTAATGATTTCATGATTACTTCACGGATTAACAAAATGTTACAGTCAAGAACTTTAGTTTTGGTTGCTACTGCTCCTGTTTTAGAAAAGTAATGGTTTGATAAGTGCTGTTTTTACTGCACCATGCAATAACACTGTATATCTGCAGGGGCAGTTATAAGTCAGTGGCTTTTCTACAGTGTGAGACCACTTACTTTGAAAACGTAATGTTCAGCCCACAATGTCTGAATCCAAAAATGCAAATGCAGAGCAATATTCTTACTGCAGTATTTTAGGGCTGCAAGATTATGATCATTTATCATGATTATCATTGATATTAGGAACAAAATATTTTACTGCACTTTGACACTTAAATAAACAGAGCACTGCTTTTACCTCTTGTTGCGCTACATTCCTACTAACGTACAAATCTTTGCATCTAAATAAGACTGGTACTTGGTATTCACAGTGCATTTTGTTTCAACTATCTTTATTGTGAAGTATTATTCACAGAAGTATCTGAACAGGTTGATGTTTTGCTTCCTTTCTTAATCAACAAAAAATATCGAAACACCTGGGTAACATACATTCAAATAATTAACAACAAAACAAGACAAAATCATCTGATAAGAAAATAAAAAGACAGCAAGGCCGAAAAATTCACAGTGCAAAAAAAAATAAAAACAAATTGTGCCAAAAAAATGTATTAAAGCTGGATAGACGTGGTGACTGACTGGTATGGATGAGTGGCTGAGTGGTCACTGGAGATGGGGATTTAGTGAGTTAACGTTAGCAGACACAGGTATCATGCACTCCACACATATGGTTTGTCATAGCACCACACAACTAACACAGCTATATCCGAAAAACTTTCATGCCCCATTACATTTAGATACCTTTTTTTATAATTTGACTGAACTGACCGATTAGCACTGCTTTTATGTTGCGTATAAGGCCTTCATTTTAACTATTAATATGAAAATGAAATAGTCACTTTTTGACTAACCTTTGATTTTTCTAAATTCATGATTGCTAGGCTGGAAATTAAAATTGAAATGAAAATGAAACAGTGACCATCCAACCAGCACCTCAGTGACTAAGCCACATGGGGTGAATGTAAAACCAGAAATCCCATTATTCTCCCGGGTTTGCTCCAAGTCTTTCCCTTGTTCGACAGGTTTTCTTTATTTTACATGTAACTCATTCTGAAAGGGGATTGAGAGCGCTGTTGTTCTCTGTAGTGAACACTCAACATGGAAGCAGAGCAGAATGGTGACCTCTCTCTCACTGTCTCTCTCTTGATGTGGCGTTCAGGTATGAATCAGACAGCCAGCTGTGACGGCTGATCATGGAAGCTGTCAGCCAGAGAACTTTTCAAGGCAGTCCAGGTTCATCGCCAACTGCTTCCAAGCAAGATTGATGCCAGGGCTGCGTTGAAGCATTGCTCTCTGGTGCAGTCATTGGGCACGGAGATTGAGGCTCACCCATGGCAGAGCAATGGTGACATGACTCATCACCGGAGAATTATATGGAGAGAAGGGAGATGGAAAACACAAGGCCCCTACTCAATCAATCCTGTTTACGGGAAATTCCGAATGAGCACCAAATTGGAGGATCAGAGTACAGTAAAACAGGAAGCCTGGAGCTGACTTGCTTCACAGTGCTGCCGTTTGTTCTGCGGTAGATGTTTTTACTGAATGTTGCTTGATGTGCTGAATAGCACAGCATCCCAGTGGTTCAAAAACAAACAAGCAAAAATAATGGCTTAAACAAACAACAGGAAAGCCCAAATTCCCCATGCATTTCACTATTTTGTCCAATGATGCACGATAGTAAACCCTAGTTAGATTCCATAGATGGAGAAAAACAATCAACAGGGGCTTAAAAAAAGCCTTTCAGCAGAAATTTGGCAGTTTAGCTGAAACAGGATTTTGAGTACACAGTTGTTGTCCCCAACAGGCTTGTTTAACAGTGCATGGTATGTGCTGGAGTGCTGCAATGTCATTGTGCCACAGAGAAATGTCAAATGCTGTGTTAATATTTGGTGATGGTGCATCCATAATGTGGCACTTGATAAGAAAGGCATTTGTATTCTCATTCTCAGACTGATACAGAGTTTGCTGTGCGACTTTTATTCAATAACAATTTTTCATGAAAGATAAAAGTGTTGTCATTCTGTACCGACATCGTTTAAAAAATGGCATATACCCATATTTCTTGCTTCATTTATTTTTCTTTTTTATGGTTCATCATTCATTACTTTCATCCCCTCGTCGTTTTATTTGACTTCACAAAAGTGCCTTGTGCCCAATGATTTTTTTTGAAGTATAGATGGGCTCTCCAGACAATTATTTTACCGGAGTGAACGATTAGCTCTCTAAACAAATTCCTCTACCTATTCCCACCAAGGAGGACTGAAGGTCATCCATCTGTCTGGCTCCATTTTTCCTGTGCTTTGTTGTTGAGTTGCTTTTCCAATATGTGAGGAGAGTCATTCCGTTCAATACACCGCCTGCCTCGGCACTACTGCTCGGCACAGTGATAAATCACAACACAGAGAAACAGAACTTTATTTGCATTCAGCTTCCATCCACTTTTGAAGCTGCAGATTTGGAATTGAATTTTTTCCCCTCCCAGCTCTCTCTTTCTCTTCAGTAAGAGGGTATGATCTCAGAGCTCTGAGCTATCTACCTTGTTTTTCTGGGGAAACCTGATTCAGCTTGAATCTGTTAAAGCACAGCGAACATTTGCATACCCATATAAATGCCACTTGCAGGTTACCGTGTTCTCAGCTCAATAGCAGGAAATCAGTTTTAGTGCAGTAGTCTTTCAATCTAGCAAAAACATTAGAAAACGCATGGTCATTTATGTCACCATAAGTTATGGTGATTACGGTGAGAGGAGAGAGCGGCTGGGGCAGGCCCAGAGGATGCAACCCGCCACCAGATTTTGGAAGATAAACAGCGGGGCATGTGGCAGGATGTTGACTGGCTCCCTCCTGGCTTTGCGGGCTGCAAAGGGAATCTGTCACGTCAAAGAGGCCATAGCCTCCAGCACACTCCAGATTGCTCCCTCTGCATACGTACTCAGACACACATACACACTCACACAAGTGAGTCTGCTCAAGGGCTGGCCCCTTCCACTTGACCGCTCTCGGTGGCAGAGAGGGTATATACTCCCCGTGACAGTGGCACTCTGTTGTCCTCCTGGAGATGGAGCTCAGCCGCTCCAACCTGCCTCGCTGCCGAGAGCTGGCCCCCATCGAGCCTCGTGTGCTGTGACCTTCATGTCCTACAAGCAGAGGTGAAAAGCTGAGCGATCCTAGAACGACACCTTCCATCCAGCCTCTTGCTGGACAACGTTTCCTCTATTTGCTCGTTCTGAATGAATTAGAGATAATTTTGAATTCATCTGTGAGTCAAATGAGTCAACAGTGTCGCCGGTGTAGAGCCAGGCTAATCTGCTTTGTTCAATCCTGTTTGAAAATGACTGACAAAGTGCTGATAAAGCCCGAACAGATTCGAAGCTCAGGCCACTGGTTCATTTGAAAATGCCAAGAGATTGTTTCCCCTGGATTGCATTTCAGCGTGAGCCACTCTTTGGAAACAGGAAAACATTGTGATCTCCCAATAACATTATTTATCTTTTTTTATTTATTCGCACTGACATGCCCTTAATTTTCCTTAAAGACCCCATGTTGAATAAAAACAAATTATACTTAGTTAATTAATGAGCACAAGTGAATAACTTAACATAATAATTGAACATATTAACATGTGATTTTCTTTATCATTGTAAAATTCATAAAGCATAAAAAAAAAACAATCATGCATAGTTTTAAATTGTGGATATAAATCGGGACAGAACTGAATTTCAGTTTTTACTGTTCTATTTGTAAGTCGCATAAAACATTAAGGGATTTCCTCAATTCTCAAGAGATGTCAAGCTTCTAAAACTGCACACTTCTGTGGCAGAACTGCACTGCTGCTGCTGCTGCTGCTGCTGCTCCTCCATGGATTTGCATGACATCAACATAATCAAGGACGGAAAGTTTTACTGCAACATTTCTTTTCCATTCTAGTTAAGATGCAGTAAGCAAATAACTAACTTCAACTTACCTGAATGGTTGTATATTGGTGTCAGATAGGTTTTTATGAGCAATGAAATACATTCAACATTTTTTAAATCTTTGGTTGTCCATTTTAGTCACAACTTCACTTCTGGTGGAAGGTTACTTGGGAACACAGATAATAGGGGTATCAGTTCACCATTTATCCCAGAAATCCTCCTCCAGCATTAATAGTGACAATTTTTGATGTAGGTTAAAAGTTTCACAAGATCATTATAAAGGCAGTGGATATATACTGTTATGGAATTAATCTGGATTTAACAGTTAGTCCAACTGAGAAGTAAACCTGCAGCTTGACTGATGGAATTAACTGTTCGGTACAATTAACACGCTGAAAAGTTTCGTAATAGGATTCAACTGTGTCAGCACAGTAGCACTGGTTATAGGATTTTTTAGGAGTCACAAGTTAAGTCATTAACATCACCACCTTCACATGCATGGTTTTATGCACTGCTGGCCTTAGCACCATTAAATACATTAAGCATGCCGTGATTAGATCCTGAGTGAAGGCATTATGTGAAGAATTGATCTGATCCTTTGAATAATCATTCTAACTCTCTTTAATATAGTCAATACAGTGGGCAGTAATGAGTAGCATGCAGGATTACATTAGAGGTCCTTCGACATTTCACTGGGTCCCAGATTGCTTCGGGCACAGACATCCCTCCTTGCTAGGCCTAATGAAGCATTGTGCACTCCTGTGGCAGGCTACTTAATCTCCCCACCATGGCTGCATTGTTTGAGAGGAAACCCTGTGTTTGGAGGTTGGAGGTGTGAGCCCAACTTCGCAACAGGAGTTCACAGTTGACACAAAGTACCATCTGTTTAAGTGTTCAGTCAGAGTTGTTTCAGTGTTTTTGGACTCTGTTTGATTGATAACGATGCACTGAATTATGTCGATGGTTCTCACATTAGTGCAGTTATAACATCTGTAAATGTGTGTCTTTGTTCTCTGGCTGCCAAGATATTCGGCTGAGTATTGAAAGCACAAAAATTGGGAATATATAGTAATTTTTATAGACAGTGTGTTTGTTTTGAAGATAGGGGAATTATTAAATACTTTTTTAACTCCCATATTAAAACAATTTCTAGTCATGCCTTGTCTGAGGCTTCTCAGTCAGTTTATAGGAGTACAAAGTCGAGGGCAACTGGATTCTCCTAGATCATATAAAAAGTCCTTCTATTACTGCATTGTTACTCTGCTTCTAACAGGTATGATTTGGAAATAAAAATTTTGTTCGTGTTCAACCACTAGCATGTAATGAGCTGGCACATACAACAGCCTTTTGAATGAAAAACATCCATTTACTTTTCACTAATCTACAATATTTAAGAGGTTTAGAGAGTATGCTGCAGTGCCAGTCTCAGAACTGTTTGGATGGTAGTTGCAGCACAGATATAGAAGAGAAGGAATTTTTGTTGATGGCTACCACTGTAGGTTGGATCTGCTCACTTGTCACAGTTTGCCGCACTGAAAGCCAGCAGCACGCATCCAGAAAAAAAGTTTGACATCTCCTTTGTCTCTGAAAATGCCAGAGCCTTGACACCGCTGAACGACGACTGGCTTTTCTTCTTTATGATTATAGAGTCAGCGTGTGCTTCACCAGATGTCATCACACTGTTCTGTTTATGTTGGCATGTTGAGGGCTGAAACATTGTTATAGAAATGCATTACCACCCTTCATTAAACTGAGACCAATCGCAGGCAGGATTATGTAAATGAACCCTGATATGAGAATCAGTATGCCCAGGACAGAGAGCCAGCGGTGCCAAGAAGAGCTGGCTGGGAAGCTCTCACTCAGAGCCAAGAGTCTCTGGCTCCAGCAGTGGAGAGCATGTGTTGGTCTCGATGTTGGAGTTACTTTGCATTTTTGCTCCTGACAGTCTTCATCATCCGTTTGGAAATCGTGGAGGTAATTGGGGAATATGTCAGCACAGAGATAAAAAGGTAGTCATTAACTCTTTTTGGAGAGAGCTTTTTTCCCTTATTGTTCAACAAACTCAGTATTGTGGTCCATTTTAAGAACAATCACAATACAAATCAATCAAGTAATGACCTTAGCCATCTGTGCATCTGCCTGTTCTTTTATCACATCAGAGTGGCTGGTTACAATGTGGCACACACACATAGGCACAGACATACAGATACAAAGAGGGGGGTGACACCCAGTCATTAGCAGCATATTTTTCAAGAAATCACTTCTGTCCTTTTGCTGGAACTGTTGCAATTAATCTACAGCGCTTGTTATATCACAAAGAAATTAGAACCTCCATGATAAGCCAACCACATATTCCATTGAAACAAAGGAAGAGATAAATTAAATACACACTTTTAGATGCAGCTGTATTAGACAACTGGAACAGTCTAATTCAGCATTTTACAATAACAATAAGTGGTGTTCGCACACTGACACTAATCCTATCAGCTCTGGGGGAAAGCAGTACCTGCGCATTAGCTCCAAGAGTATGCTCACATCCCCACACAATAAAGATGGACATCTTCCCGAGTGAGCACCACTAGACACATTTTTTATATTCTAGCCATAAGGAAGATCCTTCATGAGGAGCATCAGCATCTCTGAGTGTGTGGCTGCCCAGGGAAGTAAAGCTCCACAGGGCTGAAGGTAATGGCCATATCGCCTGCAGCCCTACCAGGGGAGGGATGAATGTTGCCGGAGGCCACAGTCAGGCAAGTAGGGCTGAGCGCAGTACTTGTCACGGCTCCTGTATAAGAACCGCTTTGAGATCCCTACCCCAACAGAGAGCTTTCCCAAGAATTGGCAGAGTAAAATCCCACTGATATTAAGCGTCGCCGCAACAAAGCTCTGATGCCTTCTCCGTGAAATGATGATTAGATGACAGCAGCTAGAGACATGCTTTGGTTGGAAAATTAGACCATATCAATTATTCAAAGATTCACCTGGCTTCTTTGCTCACTTCCGGGCCCTAAGAGTCTGTGACACTCCTTTCAAATCTCTTTGGGATGTTCACGGCATGGCAGAGGCAGCTTGTATGGATGGCTGTGTAAAACAAGAACAACATTAACTTTGACTGATGTCCCGTGTATCCATAATTAAACTGAACATCATCCCCAGGGCTAGATATATATCAGAAAAGATGAGTCAGTCTATGGGCCTGTGGAACAGCATGAAATAATGCCCTTGGCTGTTTGCACTTTGTCATGGAGCCACAGATCACAATGTGCAGACCCCATGGCACCGTAGACCACCACTGGGCAGTGGACATTATTACCGAAAGGCCTGTGGTTCTGATGTGATATAGAGTTTACCCTGAGGATGTGATACACAGACAGAAGAGCTATTTTTCTTTTATGGTCAGTCTGTCAGTGATATATTGTACATAATTCAAAATGAGTGGAAATGTGTGGCTTTCTTTAATAGCCTTTACCATCTCACAGTGCAGACTGTTGGTTTACTGATGTCTTTTTAAGTGCGCAGGCTCTTTTAGTTTCTTTGATATCAAATTGTGTGTTTGCAGGATTGTGATGAAAGCCAAAATGTATCACAGCATATTTCAAGTCTTTTTTCTTTCCCCCTCATGGTAATGACAGCATGCACTATGTTCAATATATTTAGGCTGTTTGCAGGTACTATTTACAGTCTTACAGTCTTCCCTAGCTGGGGACAAACACCTTGCCTATAGCATTAGAGAAGGAAAGAAAATGGTTTTGATGGACGCATCACTGAGAGCTCCAGAGGCCTGTCTGAGCTCTCTGTGAGGGATTATACAGAGGTTAGTGTAAGAGGTGCTTCTCTCTTCAGCTAAGCACATATGAAACCAGGCAAATATTGTAAGATATTGTATGTACATTTTTAAAACCAGTGGTATTGGTAAAGTTGCCAGGGTCATTCTTTTTAGTTTTTGCAGTACTGTTGGCCAATTTGTTGAAACCACTTGTCACTGTAGTAAATAAAAATGCTTTACTTTAAAAAAGCACAAGAGTTCTATCATTCATACTGCAGATATCTCATCCTGCATTATCAGTTAATAGCGGCATTTGGCATTGAGAATGCCAGCTAAATATGAGGTCAAAGAGAAGAAGGAAAGGAAGTTGTGAATATGGTGCAGCTGAACACTGATACTCGATGCCAACATATTGGGCAGTTCTGGTTGCTCTTTCTGCAAGTCTCCTGGGCCCCTTCGGGAGCAGAAACATGATCAGATTTATAGGGCAACAGCTGCCACCCCGCTTTCCTCAAGCTACTTGGCTGCAGGGAGATTTGTTAGTATTCACTCTCATCACTGATAATCTGATACCCATTTTTGACTGAGCAGTATAATGATGATAATTCTTAAGAGTGTCAGCTTATCCCTGACTGCTTCAGTAGAGCAGTTAATTTAAGAGTGTGGCTTCCTACCCTCGTACAATAGAAAGACGCATAGTGTGTGTGTGTGTGTGGGTGTGTGTGACCGTATGGATATTCTTGACTCAGCCAGAGGATTTGAGTATAGGGAGGTGTTGAAGTGAGGTCACACGCCATAGCCGACCTGATGCACATTGATCCGTCTGCACAGGGTTCATTGACTGTACAATCTGTGGTTTTTTCAAATGCTCACAACGTACAAGCCTGTTCTAGATTTGGTTGAACTTGGTGGTGTTTTGTTTCAATCAATTAAATCTCTGACGTGTCTATGAAAGGTGATCATACATTTTCCATCAAACTTTGGGACGACTCGCTGAAGCAATCAGGCTTGTCAATTCCTGTAATTGCACTTCAAAAACCCTACTGTTAAAGTGTTTCACAGTCTTGTTTGTCTCTTTATTGTATTTTATTTAATTCTGTTTCCCTAAGTTTTGTCATGTATGGCTGCTATTCCAAGTGATTTGTGACATTATTAGTAGAAGTAGAGGTAGACAGTGGTTGTAAGTAATGACATATATTTATTTAAGTGCTATAAATTGGTGCAGTTTTGAGATACATGTACTTTACTTAACCATCATATCAACGATATTTCAAAGGAAAAAATGAATTTTTGTACTTCATGAGTTTTAATTGAGAGCTAAAAATACCAGTCTCTTTGCAGATTAAGCTTGTATATACAAAACATATGATAGCCATGTACATTGCTATTTATCACAATATCCAACATACCCTAACATGTTGTCCATTGGTAATAATCAATTTATATCATTTTTCAACACTTTGGGTTCAGAGCATATGGATTGCCTGAACACGGCTCTCAATATGGCAGTGGCTAATCTGATGGCTATGCTAAATGTGCTTAAAAACGGCAACAACAACAAGCCTGCGCAGCCAGATGTGGTTGAAGTAGTAGAGGTTACCAATCCCTACAGGAAATATTGTCAGCTACACAGAAGGAGGTCTAAGTGCTGGGCCTACTGGTCCTACCATGTGAGTTTTCTGAGTGGTATGTATGGCTGGAGAGTTGCAAGAGTTATTGTAGTGAGTCACTGCTGTGAGTCCTGGGAAGCCAAGGCTCGATAGTTTCAGTAAAAGAGAACGTTCATGCTGAGCCGATGATACAGTCTACTGGAACTCCAGCGATTTTTGTGCCTCTGTCTTCTGCCTGTGCTTCCTTGCCAAAATTGGATACCGTCCTTCTGTCATGAGTCATTGGTTCTTTTGAGAGATGTTAAACCTGTTCAATCTAGCTCCTTCTTGTGTGCAGATGAAATGGAATGAACAGAACGCTTGTAGAAACAGAATGATTTGTTACTATTCATGAAAGAACATCGGTTTGCCTAAGTGATACTGTAGCTTTACCCCAAGTTACGTGCTTAAGTTATTAATAGAAAAGTTCCAGAAACATATGTTATTAGCCAAATGTTGCTCCTTATTGTTGATTAAAAGGTCATAAACCATGCCTTTAACCTGCCTTGACCCTCCTTACACACACTGACACATACAGCTTATCTGGTGTTTCCCCCAGTCCAGTAGCCTACCTACAGCATAACTCAGACACTCATTAGTTCTCTTTTTCGCCATGGATCCTGGCCCAGATGCTTATGCTATAGTAGTTCTGTCAGGCCAAGCTGCTGGTGTCAGAAATAATGGTACTGTAGGTGTATGGGTAAGAAAAGTGCGATGAGTGCACTTTCTTTCCCTCCAAAAGAGGAATAATGAAGTACATGGTCCGTGTTCCCCATGGGAGGTGTAATTTCGTTTGCACACCTGACAGTCTCTGATGTGCATTCCATTCTCAGGAGCAGAGAACATGATTTATTTGCTCTGCTATTTTTGTCTGACCTAATTGGACATTATTCATATCACATCAATGACAGGTGTAAATGTACCCAAGGAATATCAAAGTTAAATATTATTCCCCAGAGGCTGAAAATATAGATATTCAGGCTGTACAGTAGAGTATGAAATACTTTATGCTTGTTGTCCTTGGAAAGTATTATATTTCCAAACTGTCAGCTAAACCCTGAACACAGAATCATAAATTAACTGAGACAACAATGATAGAAACAGAGAAATATTGTGACAAATTCTGTCTCATCTTTACACCTTTGTTGAGCTCGATTACTTGATCGAAGCATCCAAACTGTGACCGCATGTGGCCCGATAAACTGATGTGCTGTCACCTGTGACAAATCATTATAAACTCATGGTCCTCTTTTGATGGTTCTGATGCTGTTCCAACCTTCACTTTTACTGTAGTTCATGTGTAAAATGTTGTTTGAGCTGCAATCTGCAGTCCAATATCAGCTGCCCTGTAAAACCAGAGCAATCTCTCCTTGCGGCTCTGTTATGGGATCTTCATCTCAGAACAGATGTGTCAGTAATGTGGTCCAGATACGGGAGCTGTTGGTATTATAGGCTGGTATAAACTGAGGCCTTGTAAGTCACGCTTAACTTCATCAGGGATATCATCTATGACCAGCCCATCTTGTGAGGATGATTCAGTTCCACTGAAAAGATTTAACCCTGATCTACCATATTACCACAAAAAGAATAATTTTTGGTGGAGAAGATTTCATGATTATATGAATGTTTGTACTTGGATGTGAAGCAAAGCAGGAGCTTGGATTGGGCATTGGCTGAAGTACCACAGTCTCACAGGTATTTTCTAGCCTCATTATCTGCTGAGAGGAGAGTAAACATTTCTCAAAGGATATTCTGCATATTTTGCCATTTGGCAAAATCTTAAGATTTTAAGCTCCAAATCTTGTGTGGTCACAAAGTGTTTCTCATTTCAACAAAAAGAAAGTTGCTATCCCAGATATGTGACATTAAATTCAGTGCAAACCACTTGCTCAACAAAAAATGGTTAATTTCAGTTTTGCAAACAGATTTACTACCAGATTGGATGAGTAACATTACCTTACAGTTTATGTTACACTTCAATTTTTGTGGGTGGCTGGTTTAGTTAAAGCCCCATTAATCATTTCATATTAACACTGAATCAAATTACTTTGTATAATGTAAAGGGAATTGCTGTTACTGTCATCTTGCAGAGTGTTATCCCCATGCTCCCTCTTGAAGCTCACTCCTTTGGGTTTACAGCACATTTGCTGAATGATTCAATCTCACTTTTCACATTTAGGATATTATATTATTCACACACATTCCAGCCACTGCACACATCCCCTTTTTCAGCAAGCAAAATCTGACTTTACCCATTTAGTTGTGAAGAAGCCACAGAGAGTGTTGAGGTCGTCTGAGTTAGCAACAGATTTATAAACCTTGTTCTTTAAAATTTTATATATACAAATTATTTTATTTTTTGTTGGACTTTTCTGTACCAACATAAAACAGTAGTTAGCTTCCTGTCATCAACATCTGTACAGAAAAAAAAGTAGTTTCAGCTGACTCATAGGCCAGATGACTCAGCACTCAAAACAAGTTAGCCTACAGGGAAGAGTTAATATTCACAGGCAAGTGTTTCTAACTTTCATTGCAGCTGCAAAGAATCTAAATGCTGTTGCTTTGTAACCACAGCTCACTTTGAAATTCCAATAATATTAATTTTTTATAATTGGCCCAAGATAAGAATTATCATCTTCATAATGTTTTGCAAATAAACATAGTATACCTTGAATTTAAATTATATTAATTTCTAATCCAGAACAACAATAATAATTAGCCTTTTTTGGCAAACAACACAAGCATCATGGCTTCTGTAAACCTGCTCAGTGGAGGGTTCCCTGTTTAAGTGCTTCAAACTGGCCTCATTGGAAGAATTACGTCTATTTATTCTTTTGCTATTTGATTGCTGTTGCTAATCTGAAACTGCCTTTAAAATTGAATATATTTTTACAATGACTTAAATTTTTACCACTCAAAAGAAATCAAATATTAACAAAATCTTTATAACACATCATCAATAATGTATGGAAATAGAGAAATGTGTGAATGCCTTTGATGTGGGGCATTTAGTAACTGCTCTGCCTCTCCTGGATTTCCAGCTGAAGTGTGTATGTGGTTGGCACATGTTCAGGATGCTGAAAACTGACAATTATTGCTCTGCTGAAGATGTGCATCCATTTGGAACATAACAGGTTATCATGAATGAACCCATTATCAAGTATTAGTATTTATAATGTTATACAGAGGACACAAATCTCTATCAGGTGGAGCATGGCTTGTTTAATTTAGCAAAATCAGTCATAAGTGGCAGTAAGATGGTCTTAGGTCTGATTTGTGATTTGTGTGTGATGCTCTGTTGAATTTCAGTGAAAAACTGGTGGTTGTGACATTTTAAAAATTGCAGGATGAGCTTCTTTTTGACTGCTGATGTGTGGTCAAATGATAAAGGCAACCATTAGTCTGTTGAAGTGTTAATAATCAGAAAAATGTGGCATGTATTACCTAGAAATGTTTTCTATTCATTGGTCCCTTAGTTTATCAAATGATGCATTTTTAAATAAAATGAAGCAAATCTTCCCATCACTGAAAGACTTCAGAGGAACATTTTTTTTTTTTAAATCCTTTCCTTGACTCAAACAAAATAAACTGGTGCAAACTGGTTTGGTCATAGTGTTGTGATGTTTCTAATATTTGTGTTTACTTAAAACAGGTGGAATGAAACAAATGCTAATGAAAAAAATGTATTGAGGCACATTGTTTGAGTGAAGTGTATCAATTTAATTTAACAAGTGTATTTCATAATCACTCCAAAGTAAACAGTTTATCTGTGATGTTAGCCTTTATATCCTAAATGTTCTTATTACCCTACACATTAGATTTACTTTTTTGATGTATATACTTAATATATAAATACTACACTGGAGAGAAGCTTACATTTCCAAGCTCACAAGGTTAATCTCCCCCGAAAGCCAACTGTGAGCAATCAATCTTTGCGGGGGAAGTGTATTCTTTCTGTCCATCTTGTGAGGAGTGTGATGGAGGGCTCAGCCAGGGACATCACTTAGCCAACGCCCCACCCAGACTCTGCCCTCTCTCCAGGGGCTGAAATGATACTTCAGCAACGGTGTGAACAGCCCCTTCCTTCACCATGCATCCATCACTTCAGACACATAGCAATCAAGACACATTAGTCGAAGGGGAATTTATTTTAATTGCAGAGAGGTTGCTTGGAAGGTGGGATAATAAAAGTTGGGTTAACGCCCCGGCATGCCTTTTCTTTGTGGCATATAGTAAAAAAACATGTGAATAATAGCCAGCATTGGAGAGCGTTTTATAGTCAAGGGCATTCAGCGTGGCTTGACTGCGATGACTGCTGAACTGACAATGCTGATAAAATTGAAGCTCTTGTTTTTCTGTCAACATGGGGACATGAGCAAATCTGATGATTGTTAGTCTATGAAGGAACTATCAGCAAGACTGTCATAGATATCAGTTATGACAGTGCAAAATTACACATTGCACAGGGGGCAGAGAAACGAGTGAAAGAGACACTTGTTTGGACAGAGGGCTGAGATCACAACATGTTGAAGTTGTTGTATTGAGAATGTGAGAAGCTTGCCCTGGCAACAGCAGTCAATATTATGTGTTTCCTATTTCCTCAGGAGTGAAGAGTAAAGCCATGAATACATAATTGAACAAAAGCGAAATAGTCCAGTACAAACAACAATCCCTGCAAGACCCATTAGTATGAGCTGCTTGGGCTAAACAAAAAACTAATTCCACTTTCTCTTCAATGTTGCTGCATTGGGAATAAAAACTGATGGCAACATGAAATGCTCCAAGAGCAGAAAGTCACTGTTACACACAATGGATCAAATTCTTTAGCACAAAAATGTAACCCTTTCCATGTGATTGCAGTAATGAACATACCGAGCATTATCTTAAAGCAGTGTCTCCGCCCTTGGTCCCTGGCAATTGGTGGATTAGAGAGCTATAATTATCGAACATGGTGTGAGAAAATGGTATTTATTGGCATTATCTCAGTTCATGATGTCAGCCTGACTCGATTAACTCCTCCAGTGAAGAGTGAATGAGGTTATGAGCCTTATCAGGTGGGATTGTGCCTGTGAGCTGTTTGCTGTTTGCCTGTTTGCCTTTGTCAGTCATGAAGACCTCCTTATTGATGGCTGGGGTCCGGGAGGCTAAACCGATATTACAGTTTTTAATGGCAGCCGTGCAGATACTGTGCTCCCTGTGCAGCGCTGTGAAACCTTTGTTCTTCCTGCCTCCAAGCAAACATGCCTTTAATCAACTTCTAGACCTTGTGCTGAAGAGTAGCTTTAGAGATCTGTTAATGAAAGCAATGAAGAAACACATACACTGTGTCCATAGGCAAGGATTGACGTTTCAACACATTGCAAAAGATGTTTGCAAAGCTATCATCCTAACAGCTTATGTCTCCCCTCATACTCTTGGCATCATCTGAGGTGGACAGACTGGATGGTGCATCACAGCCCTGATGACAGATGAGGTGTTTGTTCTTAACTGAACATATCTGTGGCAATCTAGGAGAAAACAACAGATTACACATGATGGATGAACTGAGTTGACTGCCATTTTGAGTGCAGGCTCCAAAAAGTCTAATAAGTTGAATGCTGACATCCATTTCATAAGGATTCGTAAATCTTTTCTTATCATAGGGTGGCATGTTATGAAAAGCAATAGCATATTGAATGTACCTTTTTTGCAGTCATGCTATACACTACCATACAGCAGTGATTCATCGGGAAGATGCAACAACAGATGAAAATAATAACTAAAAAAATATTTCAAAGTAAATTAGATGCTAAGCTGGTGACTCATTTCCAAAACCGTTCATTACACAAATAGAGGAATAATCATGAAGGCATGGCAGCCGTAGCCAGCTCCTTACAAGTTTGCTGTTTGGAGAGAAGTAAACAAGTGGACTCAGCTGTTTGATGCCACGGTTATCTTCATACATATGGATCTCTCAGCTGCTTCTGAGAGCATTGTTCTAGCCCATTTGAATCATTGTCAGCTGCTCCTTCCTATGATTGGAACAGTTTTGCTCCTGCTGGGAGATAAGAGGAAGTTTAGGTTAGGGTGTGAGAATGTGGTTTGAATAAATACATACTTTGTTAATCAAAAAAATAAATGCGGATGTTCCCTTGTGGTAAGCCAAGGGAAATTTCAGTTTGTCATGCAAGTTTCCTCATGCAAGAGGTTTTACAACTTCTTTCAAAGGCCTTTCAGTAACTGTAATCTTTGGATGGTGCAGTCTCAAGGTGAATGTGTGTCATTTCTCTTTCTATTTGCTGTGACATGTTGCAGAAAGACTGGATGCCCTCAGAGCACAACTTTGATGATGGCTTGTGATGGCCTGCCCAGGTGCGAGAATAACATTAGACCTGCTGGACAGGTGGCAATGCAAGAGAGGAGGGCTTGGAGGCTCAATAATGAGGGGAATGCCAGCTAGACCCCCATCTGTTGCCATGCACAGAACTCTGATCCATTAAATTGCGGCACACTCAAGTTTTGTCACAGATGAGAGAATGTCTACTCCTCCAGAGTGTGATCGCTGGGTTTCTAGTACCTTGAAGTCATTTTAAGTCACCTGTTAAAACACATATTTTAATGGGCCATCTTGTGTCTTCTGGTTGAATTATATTTGCATTGACAGGGTTTGTTCTCATGAAGAATGCCTTCATTTAAAAGGCACGGTATTTTTTTCCCCCACAAAGCGCATATCATTTCCTTCTAACTATACTGTACTTGCTCTGTTCTTCTCTTTGCTAATCTACAGGGAAGCTATTTTTAAAGAGCCCATTCAGCCTGTGTGTACACTAATTAGAATATGTGGCAGTGCTCAGAGGAAGATGCCTCATAGGCAGTGAAATGCAGTGAAGCCAGAGATAGGAACTCCTTAAAGACAGTTAATAAAACAGGTAGTCCTTCTCTGCTTAGAGGATCAGTTCACCTAAATTACAACCACTCCATTACAATGCATGTAAATGAAATTTTATTTATGGTGCTTACAGCTTTGGGGAAATGTGTTTATTGTGTTTGTGTTTCGCACTAACATTAAATATATTTGGATTATCTAAAATAAGGGGACACTGAAACAGCACGGATATATTTCTATTGCAGTCCTTCCAACCTGTACATCAAAGTATGCTGATACAATTTGTCACTCTAAACCATGCAAAAAATGACGCTTCAGATCAGGACATCCCTTACTTTTTGGTCTTTTTGACTGCAGCATGTATTCATGATATACTATACTGCGTTCAATATGCAATGCAATTCTGTAATGACTGCGTCCAATTGAAGCTGGTTCCAAATGACCTTAAAAAAAATAAACAATACATCTGAAAGAAGCTTGAAAGAAATCCACTCCTCACCTGAAATACCACCTGGCAAGGCACAGACTGACATGTAGGTCATGGTAGGAGATTCATAGTAAACACAGCTTTGTGTGCATATAAATGCTTTGTGTTTTGTCACTTTGATACATAGGGATAAATGTGGATAAGTACTGCCTTGGTTGAACCCCAACAATCTCCTCCTTGAGCTATCTTGTTTTTGTGCCATGCTCTTGTCTCCCTGCCTCTCCCTATCTCTGTCTCTGCCTAACTGTGTCCTTTATTGCACTAAATCCAGCAATAAACATAATAGGGCAGCTAAAGCTAAACATGAGGCTTGCGTTTTCCCTCTTTTGTGGCTCTGCTTGGATATTATGCATAGTTTAGAAGGGAAAAAGAGAGTCTTTTAGGGATTAAGAGTAAATTGTGGCACTGGGAACTGAGCTACTGGGAATTACCCCGTCGACGAGGATGTTTGCGAGGCGAGCCGTTTCCTTGGATTTCCCACTCTCAGCCAAGTGGTTGCTGTTTTGCCAGAACCCGTGGTGTGCCTGGTGTCAAAGGGAAAGTGAATTCCCACATACCCTGTCTCAAAACCAGTCTGGGCACTGCACTCAGTGCATCCTCTGGCTCATTTCCAGCAGACACATCGTCTCATCCACAGCAGGGTGTGTCTCTGGTCGTGGTGGTCACTGCTTCCACCCCTCACCCCTCCTCCCAACTCTGAACTGACTTCACCAAGATCTGGATTGCTCTTGACTTGACTGGCCTGTATCAGCGTGGAGGTAACTGGATTCCTCTGAGAAGAGGAGGGAAAGAACATTTACTCAGTATGTTATCAAAACAGTGACATTATGTCATCATCCCAATCAAGTATTGATCATACTGCTGGATAATGTGCCAGCTGGTGTCACGACAGTAAGTGCTTGCTATGAATGAAGCTGATTTCTCAGTCAGTCTTCTAAAGGAACAGCCGCATTGACAGTGACACTAAGGGTAAAAAGATAAAAAATTAAGTGAGTAAAAGGCTGCTACAAACCCACCTAAATTGCTTTTTGTAAGCTTAGCTCTATGACTGCCTCAAATATTTAAAATTGTATTCTTTAAATGGTATCATTACTGTGTGGGGTAAATACTGCATATTAGTTTGTATTTCATGATTAAATTGCTTTTTCCATTTCTAAATTATAAGTAAAATTTTATCCTTTACAACCTGCTCATTTGCAGTCATTTGAAGGGAAGAGGGCAATAAAGGTAATAATGATAAAGACTAAAGAAAGAAACCAAAAGAAAAGAAAGGGGGGGAAATCAACCTATGACCACAATAATAATGAAAGTGTTTTTCACTAACTGGCTAAAATTGATTTTACACTCCCATTGAAGACAAGAGAAGGCTGCCGAATGCCCAAATCATATTAATGTTGGTTGGCACTGAGCAGTGACTGAGTCTTGCCATGAGCCAAAATAATAAAAGCTCTGTTTGGTCATGCTGATACACTTTTATCAGTGAACGATTACATATCCCAAACAGAACTCAGCAGGAGTATTCAGACATGAGCTCAAAATTACACTTTAGGCCGTCATCAAAGCATCAGATAAATTGTATTCAAAGAGTACCACAAAAAAACACAAGAGCACAAAACAGCTATACTGCCTATAACTGCTTATAAAGTCACAGTACTATAGATACACTGAGCAGTTAAATTATTATGAACATGTTTTATTGTTAAAAAGAATGTTAATATTAACACATTTCAAATGTTCATGTCTACTTAAAATATTGTGTCTTTCCTTGATTGTACGAATTAGACTCTCTGACCCATGAGTACCTTCACTAATCCAGGAGAAGGCTTTGCATTGACAGTAGTTATTTACCAGTAGCTTATGGAAATATTGTGTAATATTCAATCATCAAATACATAGTTGCTCCATAAGCATAACTAATGGATTTTAGAATGGGGCCAGAGTAGCTGTTAATTGCATTAGTTAGCCTAATGCTGTAAAGCATTGACATGAATGAAGCTATTAGTTTCACCAGGTTAATTTGTTGTGATGGCTTTGAGCAGTATCATCTTTGCAACAAGTAGGAACATGGTTTATTAGACATGTCATGCAGAGATGCAGAGGCAGCATCACTGGCATGAGATGAGGCTAACAGAACATCTTAACCATGACATCATTTGGTTTTTGGAATATGGCAACTTTAAACCTGAAGTCCACCTTTGGCTATTCTTCATGTACTATAAAGTATCCTTAATACATTGTGATATTTCTGCCTTATGTATGATATTTTGCAAAAGTACTTTCAACAAGATCCAGAAAACCTTGGTTGTCTTCATGGCATTGTAGCCATTGAGCCAAGAAGGCTCTGACTATGAAGGACTGATGAACAATTAACAGAGGATTGTGTCTGAAATCAAAATTATTACAATTTTATGGGCAAACATGTATTTCCTTTCATGTCATTGTTTAATTGTAGTTCACTCTATTGTAGGACTGCATTGTAAAAAGTTTTAGCACACAAATGAAGGACTTCACTGTAAAACAAAACAAAAAAACAAATCAATACAGCATCTACGTTTGACCATTTCATAACACCATTGTCAATATGAAGTGAATACAAAGTACTGTACAGTGACTAATATTTGGCAATGAAAATAAAATAGCAATAAACAGCAGGATGCTGGCAATGAAAACAAAACATTCATCAAAGCTGCAGAGGAAACAATAAAACTTTGTATTACAAAAAGTTGTATTAACAGACACAGGCGTAGAGAACAAGAACTTGGAATACTTGCTGAGTTTTTGAATATACACAATCGTATTCTATTGATTTTTTTTCCACACAGAATATGTCTGTTTTAGTGACAAGCTTTTGATCTTTGTCAATGACAGTCTCCCCTTAGAGTGTTTTATCCCCTTTCAGTGAGTTTGATTTCCATACAATCTCCATAATGAGAAGGGGTGTCAGTAAAACCTGCCACACACTCTTAGGCAGTGGCTTTTTTGAAGAGGAAAAGCTAATAATCATTTTACATGTCAAAAACTGTGTGTGAGAAAAGATTATGGCAAATATGGGGTTCCCAGGTGAGAGGCAGTGCTAAATTTCACCTTTTAGTAGTGTTGCTATGAGGTATCTATAGCAAATGTTTTTGAACCAGTTAGAGGAATTTTCTAATCATATTTGCTGTATTTTTGAAAGGATTATTATTATTATTATTATTATTATTATTATTATTATTATTATTATTATTATTATTATATTCATATTCATATTGTGACAACACTACTACCAGTTTAAATTCTTTATATTCTTGAATGTCTTATTATACACAGTAAGTGTAAGCTGTGTCGTGTATAGAGAGCTCTGTATCTAACTATGATGCAAAATATGAATGTAGTGATGATTAAAATGTGTCTTATATATAAAGATATAAGACATCTTTGATATGGGGGGAAATAAAATAAAATTTGACCTGATTTAACTTTCATCACGTTGTGCTCAGACAGACATCCATAAGTGTCATGGACCCTGTGTGTGTTTCTGCTGCCACAGTCCTCTTGCCAGCCACTGGTTCAGCTGCAGCTGAATGTTGTTGTTGCCCAGTGAGACCAGGTAACCATGGATCCAACTAGCCTCTTAATTTCCTCCAGCAGCAGCTTTTGAAGGCTGTGTAAAGGGACTCTAAACAGGCACAAGATGAGGCAAATGATAGAGATGTAGTGTTTGCCAAATGCCTAACGCCAAATCTTAATATTTTTCACTTTACAATAACTGAATTTTATCATAAAAATATACATGATATATGTATAAATATAGATGTTTAAGGGGGAAATGAAAAAGTCTGTGTATTTTTTGTTTTGTTTTTAACTGCTCTCTTAGCTGTGGACAGATGTTCAGGTACTTGGCTTGTTTTGTCTCTGGTCTGTTTGTCACCACTACAGTGACCCCAGTGACTTTACCTGCTGCCACTCACAATTAGAGAAAAGTTTATTCACTCAAGGTTTTAGCAGTGTTTTCAAATTGTTTCTCAACTCCAACTAGCAATAACAAGTAAAGCAGTTTTCCATCAAATACAGTAAAGCAGATAATAAATACCACAGGGAGTAGATCTCATTTTTGCCATGCGCCACTGTGATTTGGTTTATGCTGTTATTTTCATGCCACTCTATGCAACTATTGTTGACAAAAACATTTTAGTTATACAATTTGATAAGTGATGATTGTATATTACCCTTAAGGTACTGTGGATGAGAAATTGTTGTGATTCGTTATCTCACAACAAATTCTTTGGTTTGTGACTTTGTGCACACTCGTTCTTTAGGACCTGGAGAGCAGAGAGCTCAGAGTAGAGATTAGGGATATGAAAGAGAGATAAGAGATTAATGTAGCCTGATATTTTTCCTCTGCTTGAGTTTTATACCAATTCCTATTAAATAAAACACAGAGAAAATATGATAATATTAAAATGTGCAATTGCTCTGTTACAGTGGTGCCAAATCCATAAAATATGTAGAAAACTAGAGCAACTGTGGGGGATTTTATTCCATTTTGCCAAGAGACTGCTCCTGGTCATTCTCCCTCTTGCCTCAAGCACCTGCCTGGTGGTAATGTTTGCACCTGCACTGGACAGGTTACCACCTGCATTGCTTAACTCCCTTCCAGGAGGCTCTCAGGCTGTCTTCCTGTAGTAGTTATGGCTTCATGCAGAAATGCAACTTTGAAGGGTGGAAACCAAAAACTCCATTAAGGTGCCAAAATTCCCAAAGTAGAGTCACTCTTGCCTTGATAGCTAGTATTTTAAAATGCAGTGGGGTCTTCAAAGCTGATGTTTTGAGTAGAGCCTCAGCAGGTTAAAACTCATGAGGAAGGCCTCACCGCTGACAAATGGGCACCAGCTCTTAAACTCCAAGAGTAAGTGTGGTTGGTGAGATTCCCAGGTAGCCCTGCTGGAGTTCCTGTCGAAAGGCATACTCACAGAGTGTACTAGAATCACTCCCCTTGCCACAGGCACCCCGACATCAGTGACTTGGAAGCAGTAGTTTGCATGTGCATCAGCCAGGAGCAATATGGAAATGCTAGCTTTGTATTCTAACAGGAGTACTGTGACCCTGAGTATGGTGGAGCCTGGGTGACAGTCAAACTCCATTTCTTCAAGAACTATGATGGTTGTAGAATGTATCTTCTTGGAGGGGGCATGGATGAAATTCCATAGGCTAGTTTAAAGAAGTTATCTACTTCTCCACTAGCAAAACTAAAACTGATATTTTTTATTTGTAAAATCAATGGGAGGGAGCTGAAAGCCTCAAAGAAAAACTTTGACTGGGGAATATCATCAAGAAAATGATCACAAATCTCTTAAAAGAAAATCATATAAATGCAAAATTTCATCAAATGCTGAGGTTGCTCGATGCTTGTTGAGCTCTTAATCTGAATGGGACTGTCCCTCCATCGTGCCAAATTGTATTTCCAATGCCAAAAAACAAAGTCACTATTTTGGCTATGATGATAGTTGGAATTTTGTTCTTGAACTACTGAGCCTGTTAAGTGCCCCTCATTGTCACATCTAACGCATCATATTGTCCTTCTCAACAAGTTTTCATTTCAGTCTGATGTGTCATAAAGTACGACGGTGTTTGCAAGCCAAAGTGATTTATGAAGCATCTATTTCATATCAAGGTGGAAGTCGATGCCTCCAAAATGCTTTAAGGATGACACTTTGAGAATGTGAACAGATTCATCAAAGTGGATTATCTTTGCGGCCGAAAGTACTCTCCAGAGGTTGACCTTCTTTAGAATTCCATCACTGGGACATGGAACACCACTGTGAGTGTGTTTTGAAAGATAAGGGACTGATATGCCAGGAGGGTGATGAAGTGAGTGTGTGTGCAAGTGCGCCTCACATGTAGTAACGCCCTGACATACCACTATGCGCAGTTTCACCACAGAAAATTTGTATGAATTACATTTAGTTGAAGGGTTTGTCACCAATGGCAACCTGCTCTCTCCCAGTTTTCTGCTATGTCATATCCTTGAGAACATCACCTCCTCTTCCACCTCTGAGGCCGGAGTGAGCTCAGGCCTGACATGACAGACCCATGACGAATCAAAGAGAAAACACTTGACCCACAGCTCATTCAATTATGCATTTTATTCCATCCAACATTATTTCCATAGTGTTAAAACTCATTTTTACTTTACAAGAAACACTTCATTCAATAGATATGACATGTATTAGCTCCAAGTGAGCAGCATTATCAGCATTTCACAGCTTGAAATCCTCTTTGCTGAAAACAAGTCTGTTTTACCTTAAAACATTTTCATATCTCAAAAACTTGGAACTGGGCCCAAACTAACTGCCACGCGGCATGCAGGGTTTTAACTTCATGTAATCATCAACAAATAAATCCAAAACTGACTTTCACTCACAGCAAGTCAACTGTAAACACTTAGCGCTTGTCTTTTATTCCTCTGAACAAATGATGAGAAAATGTAATACAGCAAAGTACAGTGTTTTTGCATGTGTCATTCCCTCCTGCTGTTCATCACATCTCTCTTAAGATAGCTTTCCTAAATATAAGGTTACCTTTTAAGGCGTCAATAAGTCTCAAAACCCACGCACATAAACAACCAGGTGCGTGATTATGATACAAGTGCACAGAACAGTATCCGCAAGCAGAAAAGCATCCTCATGAGGGAGCATTTCTCCTCCGCATGCACAAATGCTGTCCCAAGAGCACGGGGCTGTGACAAGTGTCAGTGCCATCTTCCCTACACACTTCCAATGCTCAAAGCTCGCTCGCTTGTCAAGTTGACATTTGAACCTTTGGAGGTGGGGATGGAATAGACAGTGGCTAATGTGTCCGCTCCTTTGATTCGTCTTTTTCAACACCCATGGTCTTTGTCCTGTCTCTGAGACCTTAAGAGAATAAATAGGTTGAGTCAGGGACGGCCACCTTTACAATGCCCTTCACACAAGGAAATTGTGCATAACCATAATGTATTATAAGCTTTGCTGTAGCTCTATGTGCTTCCACAAACAAACTTTCAGCAATCCTTTGAATCCCAACTGTGCAATGCTTAAATCAAGGTATAACTCAGGTACTGAGTGCAGTCAAATCTTAGAATTTTAACAAATGATTTGAATATTATGATTAAATCAAGCATGAAAATGTCAGTATAATGTGTAGGTATTTCTCATTTTAACTTGACAAACCTCTTTTTAAAATTTTTGTTCCACAGTTATTGTAAAATCTGGATTTGGAACTTTGCATATTTCTTGTTTGCTATATAAAGTCTGATAGTCGCCATCATGCTAGAAGCCAGAGGAGACGTGTAGTGTGTGTGCCATTATCCTGGGGGTTGGCAGATAAAGACTTAGGAGGTTTGAGTCCTGGATTGCCTGAAGCAGGGACCCTCATCTGCATGCACAGGGCTTCTGCAAGGCATTGGCGCAGCCACATAATGTCAAGCAATTTTCTGTAACACAAGGAAATTTGATTTCTAGTAGAGCAGGGAGTAGAGATGGACACTCCAAAATCACTTTGAAACATCTCAGTTTATATCAAATACAGCTCAGCTGGACTGAAGCGTATCCTCATGGCATGGTGTCATGCACCCTGTGGCGTGCACACCACAAACCATCTTGCAGGTAATGCTGAGTGATAGAGGAACTGCAGGCGCTGTGGTTGTCTTTGTTGTGGTGTGTTTCCCTTATCGCGACTGCCATAGAAACAGGGCTTTCATTGTCCACCATAGTTATACACATTCTATTAAAAGATTTCTTCCACTCACCTGATTTGTTTGGAGGTTGCAGGCAGTACAACTACCAGACAGGTGTAAGCTTGTGTCCTTTCATATTAATATTTCAAGTCTGATTCTTTCATGTTGCTATATTGAAAACATCTTATTACAACCTCTGTCAGAAAAAGCAATTTTGTGTAGAATGAGCTAATGAAATGGTAAATCTTAAATCAAATCTTTGTTTTTGCTTCAGGCAAAACCTTTAATGTGCCATGGTAAAGTTCAAAGCTGCTATGGACATAGTGGAGTAGAAAAAACAAAAGGGAAAGCAAGGCAATAGGCATCACAGTTCCCCACATCGTAGAAAAGCATCATCTCTCTCCAATCTGAAAGCAATGTTCCTGTTCTACCCTGTGTGATAGTGACTGCATACAAGCTAGTACATCCAATATATGTTCATTACTAAGAAAACATAAACCTGTTATAGTTGTCCTGTGTAAATGGCTCTGACTATGCCCCACATGTTTAAGAATATCTAATCATATCTCAGTTTCTGTCGGTATCTGTGGCCACTTTGGATATTCCTCCTTACCTTTACCATTTCCAGAGGTGCTTGTTGGTTTCAAAGCATCTTAAAATGAATGCACAAAAAGATGTAAGTACAGCTTTATGACCTGTCTGATATCAGGAAAAAAAGATGAAGGAAAATGAGGGAAATCAACCTGTGTGTTTCTGTCGGGCAGTTCGGCTTTTATTGACATTCTCCATTTCATGTACAAGGATTGTATAATGCATTTATTCTTACAAATATCAGTGTGCAGTAAAAAGATGAATAGGTCTTATTTATCACACAGTAGCTATAACATGACACAGCAGTGTGAAAACAGGTTTTCTCAATTACTCTGGCTTGCCTTCCCATGTTTGTGTTGCTCTAACTGGAGGGACACTCGCTGGCTTTCGTTACATGAAGTGCTCCAATGGAAACACAGTAGAGACAAGATGAGAAAATTGAAGAAGGAATTGGTTTCGGGGGTTGTCGGGAGGTACAATATGTGTGCCTCTAATGCTACCTTTCACAGTGCAGTAGAAGAGTGTGTTTAAATTGTGGTGTTTTCATTGGAGCAGGAGCAGGGATTCAAGCTCCTGCATCAGGGTATGCTGCCAGAGCATGCTTGTGTTGCTCTAAAGGGAGTCGCCGCTGTTTGTGGAGGAGTCGGCTTTTTTAATCGGGTTATTCATACGGTATTATCGCTGTAAAAAGCTGGAGGCACTGACCATTTCTTACAGCTCAACCTCATCAATAATCCACTAAAACACTAAATTATTCACAGAACTCTGGACACAGGTGAGGGGATATTACAGCTGTTGAACTTTACCAGCTGTGTCACCTCATGTTCAATAGATTGCACATCCAAAGTTTCTACTTCTACCACTCACAGCTTTGTGTTGATCTATTGTGACTGGCTCACAGATATGAAGAAATCCTTCCGCACAAAAAAACACTTTTTTCAATCAAGAGCTGCATTAAAGCAGATTTTCTTCAATAAAAATACTGTTACTCTCCTATAATTCTGCAACAGTTAAGTTGTTATAAATTAGACACTGATACTGCATATTTGCTCAAATAAAGTTCTAATATGCCCTGAAAACGCTGGAAATCTTAATGGTTTTTATAAGAACTGAATCATCAAACTAATGCAGGGATGATTAGTTAATTAATTGGTCCATCAACAGAAAATTCATTAACAGCTCTGTTGATAAGCCATTGACAGCTTAAGTGAAAATATACATTATTAGAAAATTGTGATGTGCATTTTAATGAAAATGTTAACGCTATACAATTAATAAAAATAACTGACAGATTAATTGATAAGAAAAATAATTGTTATGCAATGTTTAATCTAGAAAGAGAGCAGATTTCCTGTTTTTGAAGTTCAGCTTTTCAGTTACCTGCTGCTGTTGTTTAAGAGCCACCAACATGCACAGATGCCCAGAGCAGCTATTTAAACTGCCTTGTGATTCCACTTGTGAGGATGTGTGTGTGAGCTGAATATGATGAAGTGCTTTCCTGTCAAAGGGTTACTTACAGCCACTTTGTCCCATGAGAGTTTGTTGTGTGACACTGGCAGAGGGAGAGCAGTGACCCCTGTGATGGCCAGCTAAAGGACAGAGGCCAGCTCTCACAGTGTTAGAGGACAAACCTCTCAGTGGTCAGTTAAACTAATCACCACAGGGACCAGCGACTATTGCTTTGTTACAGGCCTGCATCCGCACTTCAGAAATGAGTCCGACAGGTAAATGAACGGACTTCATTCTGTTGCACTTTGAGCCTCACACAATGCAAATACAGCTAATAAGCAGGTCGGCTGACTCCTCCAAGTGTATGCCTCAGGTGGCCAAACTGGCCAAAGTCCCATCTTTCTGCCTCGTTGTGTTTCTTCTTTTCTTATTGCTTTCTTATCTCATTGTCATTGACATGCGATTATCCATTTCATTGTTTTGTTCCGGCACATATTGCACTCATCCGTCTCGCGTGGGATCCCTGTTTATCCTACACATGGTTTCTTCCGTTTTCCTTGTCTTCACTGAGGTTGGTAGGTAGAGCTTGATTAGTTATTGTCCCCTGTCCTTTGTTGTATCTGTATTAGGTTGGTTAATGTTTTGCATTGTCTTTGCATATGCTGATCACAAAGTGAGATAGTTGTATTGTATCTGGCACAATATGTTGGCATATATATACCCGA
Organism: Serranus cabrilla; assembly: GCA_903364295.1. Lineage (NCBI taxonomy): Eukaryota > Metazoa > Chordata > Actinopteri > Perciformes > Serranidae > Serranus > Serranus cabrilla. The sequence goes on from CAFUXE010000919.1 coordinate 831,417, forward strand.
TTCTGGATGTGTTGTTTGCTAGAGTCCTGTTAGTTATACCCAAGCAGGAATCTTTTTTTTTTTTCTGAATAATTGTATTCCAACACAAACTCTTATGTTATTTCAAGAGTTATTCTCTGAACCAGAATTGCAATTTTCCCGCTGAGGTTATAATGCCAAGTGCATCTATTATTCCCAATGATGAGGAAACCGTATAATTTTTTTAACTAGTTGAGCTGAGTGTATTATTTATGCCAATTTGAGTTATCAGTAATGATGCACTGTTTTCCAGGAAGAAAATTAACAGATTTTAATCAAACTACAGAAAAAAACGATCCTGTGCATGTTTACTGTACTTGTAGATGTGAGAAAAGTCACTGCTGCTTTGGAAAGCAACTAAAATAGACCATCATTATACCTCTGACCAGACTCTTTACCCATAACCTCTGGTGACACATTGTTGTTTCCTCCTTCATGTTTTATAATTCATCATATTATTAGGATTAATTTTGAATTTATCTGTAATTGTTCGCTAAACAACCTATACACACAAACATATGTAGATTTTAAGTGATGAACAATGTTTTGGACTGTTAATTAGCCACTACCCTCCACATGTTGCCTGTCCAAGTGAATATAACTGAATGAATGTCACTTGTTTTGCCCTTGCACTGCCCCAGAGTCACTAATATTGCATAATGTTGTTAATTAGGATGAAAATGCCTGAGAAATTCTTTGTTTAAAACAGGAGATTATTTTGCTCCAATTCCAACTCCTGTCAGGTTAATGATATTGTTTTCTGAGAGTGATTATAATTAAAAGGTTATTTGAGACCCTGAAAAACGAATAGGCTACTCCATCTCTTTACAATGGATTAGTTCCAAAGCCTCTCTTTCAAAAACAGAATTTTAGGGAAAAAGACAGTTGATTAGACTCATTCCAGATTATTTTTATGAAAATATGAAATATATAAAAAGTATATGAAAACCATAGTCATAGTACTAGTAGTATTTTCTTCCAATAAAGCCTGTAACTTACTGTATTCTGGCCAGGTAATCATATTTACAAAAACTGGTAGGTGTGTGCAGTATTTCTACATAGCGTTGGATTCATTAAAGGCACTCATGGATTTAACCATGCGATAAATGTGATAAAAAAAACACTGACATTCTTACAAAGAGCGGTGTTGTTGTGTGCCCTGCTATTGATTTTTAGTGAAAGTCCTCTTAGGAATGTCAAAGCGTTGTACTTTTCAGATAGAATATATTGATATGCTTGCCATGTGCTTGCAAACATTTCCAGTTCACAGCAAGGAGAATCTTATCATGGTGTCTGACTTTGTCAACACTATTAAATTTAGAGGGAGTCAGAGATTAATAACTTCCACGTAAGGAGAAAATAGGAAGAGGCGCAGTCTTGGGAGCATAGAGAAAGATTAATGAGTGTCAAAAACAATGAATTTTCTATTAGATAGTAGAATGGCATACGTTACTTGTAAAGTCTTCCCAGTTTCCTCATCAGATAAGAGCTTGTTCAAGGATCAGCAAGAAATGACCCATTTTTATAAACATTTTGTCCTTTCTGGAGAATTCAGATTAATCCTGACCTATTTTTTTGTCAGAAATAGTGCTTTTTTTTTCCACAAGGCTCCATTCTGCCCTCAGCTATGGGTATTGTAATGAGCAACATGATCACTATTTTTATTGAACGTTTGGCCTCGTTGTAAGAAAAAGCAAAGATGGCCAATGTGTAAAATTATCTTGGTGAAGGCTGGGTTACTAAGAAAAGAGGCAAAATGCAGGACAATCTTTAAACTCCAATTTATGTTACACTGAAGGTACCAACAAGTAATCTCACAGACACACAGTCTTGCCTCTCAAATATCAGCAGTGAATGAATACAGCATTGATGAGTATGTTGAATACAGATGCAACTTTGATCAGCAGAAAGATGGTAAGAAGCCAAAATTATCCTTGACAACAACAGAAACAAATAAGGTGTGCACAGTGTGAACAATGCCACCAGCACCACGGTTGGAAGGGAACAACGCCCTATTACCTGTTAGACATTTCCCATAATAGACAGGATGTGTCAGCACACAATGCATTGTAGACCAGAGGTGGAAGAGGTAAACACTACAAGAGGAGCTTATTTCTTAAGGAATTTAAAAGTGTTCTTGTCAGTCAACCTCTGCATCCACAAGAAACAGCGCATTGTGTGACCCCCAGTCAGCGTAGATTTGGTCAAGGCATTTCAGTAAAACCTCCAGTCCTGCTTCACCGGCAGCTTTGTCAGGAGCTTAATTCAGGGTGAACAAAAGAAATGCAACAAGACAAATGTTGTGCAATTTTTACGATAAATGTGTTTCGTTGTAATTTACGGATTATATGAAAACATTTTGTAAATTGCAGATTTGCCAAATTGTTAAAAAAACAAAACAAATATTATTACTGAAAACACAAGACGTATTCAAATCAGATTTAATATAACAAATAATGCCAAACTCATTTTTTAACAGTGACTTCTTACAGCAGCAATTCTAACTTAAGCATGCACGGATGTAAGAAACACCTTAATTACAGATCCTGCAAACAAAATCTCATCAACATTTCCTGAGCAATCAGATGTGAGCTATCAATTACTATAACCTCACACACAGACTGGTGTGACACAGACACAGATGCTAGCAGGAAGACCAGCAGGTAGATCTTCATACAATTTTCAGTTTTCCTGATGTGTGCTGTGAATGTGTAACATCTGGGGCCAATGATGTCTGCTATAAATATCTCACATTCCTCAGGAGGCTTCTCATGTAGTCTAAAGGGTTTGTTTTTTGAGTGTACAAAGACAGACACACAAACATGTCACTTTGAGGTGGGTGGTTTCCTGTTTGACCCTGAGAAATCCGAATGTGAATGCTGAATTTCATCCTGGACTTCTGTCTGTCCAGGTAATCAGATTAGCTGTTTCTTCTTGTGAACAGAAGCCAAAAAAAAGTCTGTGCACCTCACCCTTTTGGCAAGGATTTTGTGCATTAGAAAGCTTCTTTCTCAATAGTGTTTTCAGTACCACAGACATAGTGTAGTAAAATAGGTTGGAGAGTGATAATGTGTCTGGAACTGGGCCTTGTCTGTGGTGTCTGGTGCTTTGTGTAATGTTGGCCAAACACCTCTACTTCTGATTAGTATTCAGTGCTGATTTTGCAGTTTATGGAACAAGTCCTTTTTAAAATCTTGCTGGCAAATCTACCGTTAATCTCTTCTAGTCTGAAGCCTTTGGTAACAATGTTCTGTCCTCATTATACCTAACTAAGTGTCTCAACCTGAAGGACAGCAAAGCACCTTCCTTTATGTAACCACTGGAAACAAACAAAGCACCTGTTTCTTGAGTGATGATGAGAGGAAATTGTTTACTTCTCTGCCATGTTACCCTGAGTAGCATGTCAATTGCACAGAAAGTAAAAGTTGAACATTGCTGAGTAGAATTCTTCCCAGGCACGGTCACACAGATTAGCAAGTAAAAAGAGAAAGATTTACAAGTTTTGTTGCGATTAACAATTTTGCAACATTTAACTGTTTGGATAATTGGCGGCATCCCATGATCCTTTAGCTATGTAAAACATTACATGGTGATAATAAGTATTTTTAATCCAAACATGAAGCAGATTTAACATTATTACCCACAACACAGCAATCTTAAAACGAGAGAAACTTAAAAAAAAACAAAAAAAAAACGGAGGCAATCTTTATTTACAATTTACTCATATTTTATAGTTCTTTTATCAATGCACAATGATAAAATGTCACTTCTTAGCTTCATCGTAGAATGTAAATAGAACCAGACAGGTTGTGTCTACTGAAATTCGACCTGTTAAACACTAGTATAATCCAGCTATTTCCACCACTGGGTATACATTTAGATGTATCATGAGCTCAGGTGCTATGGAACCTTCTCAGGTTTACAACTTAATATTTGCTTAAATACCACTGTTCCATCACTTATTGCATATGTTTTATAATATACAGTGAGGTTTGCAAGAGAAAAACTGTTAAAGAATCTGCATAAACATAATTGCTGTGTTTTGCTCTAAGTTGTGTATAAATAATCATAATTATATTCTATGGACGACCAGCAGATTGTATGACTGAGCTTGTTATCAGGGGTAAATTTGTTTTCTTGTCTCTTTGTAATGTTGTACTGATGAAGTTGTAACATCTGACATCATGACGCAGGAGAGTTTAAATGAATACTAACTCACGCTTCCACATTCTCAACATTTAATCTTACATTTCCTGTCACCACGGGCAGAGCAAATAATCATCATGCCATAAATGTTACTCCTTCATACTGTACTACCTATCTAACCTGCTGTTTCCTTGCTTTACCCCCTCATGCTATCAGTGGCTGGGACAAAAAGCAAAGCGAAAGGTGAGTTATTGCCTCCATTTTCTTGCTATATGATTTATGTTGCACACAGTTCCCAATAAACAATGTTTGGATCGCCCTTTTATCTCCCCCAAGAGCCCCAGGAAGCATTAACATACGTTGCTTTCTGCAAAGCTTTCTGGGCATGTTTTAACCTTTATTTCTCCAGGAGAGGTTTGCTGAACATGCTTGCTCTTTCTCAGGGACAACCTGCTTCACATATGTATAGATTCACATGTTCACACCAGGGACCTGCCCACCTCACCCAGTCATGCTTTTCCTCCATTTGGCCGCTGTGCAGCTCCATTGGAGCAGCTGGGGGGTTGTTCCCGGTTCAAGGACACCTCAGCGGTAGACGAGGGAGGAGAATGTTTCTCATTTGCTTCCCTAACCCAGATTTTCCCAGACATACTGTGCACTCAAACTGGAGCCCTTCTGGTCACAAGTCTGCTTCTCATACTTTTCTTTTTATTGCTGCCCTTCAGTACTTAATGCTTTGTCCTGATACTTCGTGGTGTAGGTATTCACTTCATTGCCATAGAATCTGATCTATTGCCTAATAAATTGTCAGTTTCAGATCCATTATGCACTGAGGGGAGAAATCCAGCACCTTAGTTGTATTTTTTTTTCGCATTTTTGCTGCCCACCCACGAATTACTACCTTTTGAGGGAAAAATATCCTGCTACAGAATATTTTATGATTCACAGACTGTTTCTCTTCCTTTCATGTTGGATATTAATTTTCTGTTATTGCTCATGTTCTTGCTGGCTGATATTATTGTAGCATCCTAACATCAATACCCCAGTGTCTCAGTGTCTCCGCCTGTGTGGTTATTGATGCCACTGTTATCCTGCTACTGATGCATTCTGTTAAAAAAAAGATTTGCTAGTTGTTCTGATTTGTTTGCTTGGTTGACCAGTTTAAAATTTGAGGAGGCTATTGTTTCAGTGTTGCACAGAGAAATGAAATCTTCCGAACATACCTTTCTCGCATCATATGCTAATGCATTATTAAGGCCAGTGTTTTGTTTGGTTGGGTTTCTTTTGTAAATTTTTTGGACATGACTTCAACCAAACCCATTGATTAATGTTGTTAATGTTCATGAATGAATGCCGAGGGTTTTTCTTTTTTTCCCCCACTTTCTGAAATGCAGTGTTTTCTAATTACAGAAGTAATTAAGGGGGTAGTTTTTAATTAACAAAAGATACACATTCAGCATCCGCACCTCTGGAATCTTGTTCAACATTTAAAAGCCTTTTTCAACAGCACTTTCAGCACTCTAATTACGGTTAATAACTTTTATTAATAACGATGAACATAATGAATATAACTACATGTATCAGTCTTGAATATTGATTAATGGATTTTGTCAGTTACCTTATTGCATGCTAATAATTGCTCTGTAATTTTTGGAGAAACTGTTGGAAAAAGGAATGGCAGCAGGAAGAAAGATCACCTGGCAGTTGTAATGGAAAACATTCATCAGGATTTATTTATCAAGACCTTACAAATAGATTTATTTCTCCTCTCTGAGGATTCACGTGAAAAAGTGCTTTGACTTGTGCCCGTGCAGAAAAAAGGATCAGTTTAGACACTGTTTAAAGAGAATATGTTTAAGGTAAATTGCCTCATGAAAGACCAAAATCATGTTTTTTAGCTAGAAGTAGCAAGGCAATTTGTAAAAGTGTTTTTGTTTCTTATTGCAAATGGGAGAGAAAGGCAGCATCTCTATTAGTAGCAAACCATATGGTAGTGTAAAACATGAAACTCGAGTTATAGAGGATGTTTTACAATTGTGTTATGTATCCACTATGAAGGGCATATTGAATGGCAGGTTGGATGTAAATTTAACAGCATTTCTGATAGAGGCAATGATACATTTTAAGAGGACAGGGCAAGGATTCTCAGTGTGATCATTTTTTTATTGAAGAGCTAAACATTTTTCTGACCATATTATTGTGGAGACGGAACATGAATGCATATATCTGATGGAACAGTCTTTGCAACTGATTTTGAAGGGCATGTGGTAACAACACTTTTTCATTCCCACCTCTTGGCTCCTCTACATTTTAAAGGAAATCCATACTTGTAGTTATTGCTAAAAAAAATTTTAAAATATGATGCATAAATCACAACCAAGTTTATTTCTCACTGAATTCTCATTTAGCATTAGCATTTATCAGTCTGATAAAAGTCACTGTTGTCTCAGTTTTGCCATTTGTTCGTCACGATGTAGACTATGAACTCAGCAGAATGCTGACAAGAACCAGGATCTGAGGGTAAACACAATCCCAAAGTTAATTTGTGACACATCACTTGGACAGTTATGTAAGTAACACCGGTTGAACGTGTAATTTCCTGTTTCACCTGCAGACAGTACAGTATTTCTGACCCACTTTCTGAAGCTG